>WNWK01000118.1:445000-642500 GCA_009830355.1 Cherax destructor | reverse complement strand
TGCTGAAGGCTGGGGAGCATCTCAGGAAGTATGTAAGTTTTGGGATTGACAGGCACCTTGTGAGTAGGTAGAAGGCATCATGTGTATCGATGTCTTTCATCCTACCTTCCATCGTCCTGAGGTCTGAGATTTTTTTTTCCAGGACCAGATCGATGGCATTGGGCCCAAGAGGAGCACCAAGGAGAGTGCTGTTGGCTGGATCAATGGCTCGTGCCCCTGGTAAAACAGCCCTAATGTCCTGGATCATCTGTGGATTGGTGGAAACTATCTCACATTTGGTGGGTTTAAAGATATATATAATATATATATATATATATATATATATATATATATATATATATATATATATATATATATATATATATATATAAACTTGCTATTTTGTCTTAAATAGCAACGCTCTTCTTGCCGAATAGGGCAAGCGAAAATTTGAGTATTAAATAATTTCGCAAAAATCATTCTGAACCTAACGAAAAATAATATATTTGTTTATCGTTAAATTATTGTAAACTTATCTAAAATATATTTAGTTGGATTAGGCTAAATTAAATTGTACCTGTTATAAGATTAGGTAAGTTTTCTAAGGTTCTTTTGGTACAAAATTATAATTTTCTACATTAACATAAATGAAAAATAAAATATCTTTAAACGTATAAGAGAAAATTTTAGAAAGGACTTAATTTTAAATGGGTTCTTGCTAATTGACTAGTTTTCCCTATTCGGCACGATATATATATATATATATATATATATATATATATATTTTGCTGAGAGGGAAGTAAGAAAGTCTGTGCTCTGAATGTAAGTTGACATTTTTAAGATGTACCTGTCATATTACAGGTTTTTGAGACTGAAAAGAAAAAAAGACCAGTAATGCTTTCAAAGTATGAAACACTTTATTACAGAACGATAGCAACACCAACTTGTATATGGGATTTTAATACATCCGTTCCGTTGTAGAGCTTCATCAATATAATAATAATATGGTCAGAATAATTTAATATATATATATATATATATCATTTCAGAATGTTTAAGATTTGTTCTCGATGTCACATGAACAAGAGTAAAAAATCAGATGCCATTGAAGCATGCTGAGACACAGCCTTATGAGTGTGTACCAAGGATGTGTCAGTGTTACTCACCATGTGTGTCTGTATCAAGGATATGTCAGTGTTACTCACCATGTGTTTATGTGTGTTTTCCAGGATATGTAAGTGTTACTTATCATATGTGTGTGTGTGTGTGTGTGTGTATCAAGGATGCGTAAGTGTTACTTATTGTGTGTGTATTAAGGATGTATAAGTGTTACTTATCATGTGCGTGTGTATAGCAAGGATGTCATTGTTACTTGTGTGTATCAAGGATGTTTTAGTGATACCGTGTGTGTGTGTATCAAGTATGTGTCAGTGTTACCATATGTGTGTGTATCAAGGATGTGTCAGTTACTCACTCATGCAAGGCATTCTCACATGCTTAATTTGTTTTTCTTCATTTTTGTTAAATTTCATGTACTAATTTGTATATTATGCAAATATGAATATTTCGTTTACCATTTTCTTGTTAGTATGTGTACATGCGCCCTTGTGATACACACACACACACACACACACACACACACACAAACACAGATTCATTTATTCCGATTATAACTGAGATAATCAAAACAACTACAGGAAGAATTGAATGATAGTTCCAATTCTTTCGTATTGCAATAAACGTCATCAGGAGCCTGCAGTGTTAGAGAAATGAGTAGAAAGTCCAAGCAAATTAGCTCAGGGAAAAGTTCTATTTTCACCTAAACTACTCTGCTTGGACTTCTAAACTCATTTCTGAAACATTGCAAGTTTCTGATGTGTTGATTGTAACACGAAATACTTAGAGCTATAATTCAGCTTCTCATGTTGTTGTTTTTCATGTATCCCTTGTTTTCGTTTATTGCATATTATATATATATATATATATATATATATATATATATATATATATATATATATATATATATATATATATATATATATATATATATATATGTATGTATTCGAGCCGAATAGGTAAAACTGGTCAATTAGCAAGAACACATTTAAAATTAAATCCTTTCTAAAAAAAATTCCCATACGTTTAAAGATGTATATTTTTTTTTCATTTATGTTAACGTAAAAATTAATAATTTTTATACCCAAAGAACCTTAGAAAACGTACCTAACCCTATTTTAACAAGCGCAATTAAATTTACCCTCATTTAACTAAATGTATTTTAGATAAGTTTACAATAATTTAATAATAAACAAACACAATGAAATATGTTTTCTTCATTAGGTTCAGAATGATTTTTGCGAAACTATTGCATACACAAATTTTCGCTTGCCTTATTCGGCAAGAAAAGCGTTGCTATTTAAGCAAAAATAGCAAGTTTTACCTATTCGGCAATATATATATCAACACTGCGACTAGCCAAGGAGTCGAACCCATGCTGCTTTGGCAAGCCTCTTGGTGAGCGAAAACACATGACGCTCTAGTCCAAGGGACCACACAATCCTGCAAGAATGACGCACCCAGCCGGATTGTGTTGTCCCGTGGACTAGAGCTTCATGTGTTTTCGCTCACCATGAAACGTGCCAAAGCAGCATGAGTTCGACTCCTTGGCTAGTCGCAGTGTTTATATATATATATATATATATATATATATATATATATATATATATATATATATATATATATATATATATATATATATATATAATGTACAAAGTCTATCAAGCTTCTCGGACTTGATTAGCATTCTTCCAGAAAAATGAAGAACAACTTGTAATAATATTAAGGTGTTAACTGTAAGAAGATCTAGTTATTTTGTTTACAGCCAAAAGCCTATTGTATTTATTTCTATTGTTTTTGACTTACAACTTGATGAATGCTCTGGCACTTACAAGGGTTTATCTCCTGTAGCCAATTGCTTGGCAACTATTATAACTTGTCCAAGTCTTCCTATAGCATAACTTTTTCTTATTCCCCTTTCAATCGTTAAATTACCTTCATGTCATCAGCAAACAATAAGTCCAATGCAGTCCCTAATGACTGATTATGCATGCATTTTAATCCTGGTAATGGACCTAATACTGAATGATCCATGGGGGATCACTATTAGATCCACTCGTTATCTATTCTTATTGCAAAACGTTTTTCTAATTACTGTGTGTGTGTGTGTTTGTGCTCGCGCGAGTCAACTTATATTTGTGGTTGCCTGGATCGAGTCCTAGCTCCTGACCCCACCCCTCAACTTGTCACCTGCCAGATTCTCTCCCTTCTTGCCTCTTGGGTCCCATCGCTCTTAAAACTAGATATGTAGCTGGCCTCCAACACATCAATAAGATCATTTCTTTTCCCGACAACTATGAGACTAAAGAAATATTTCCAGGCATCAATGTTGTTCATTCGACTCCTTAACTTCCAGCTATTTCTCACCATTCAAACAGCTTGTCCCTGTCAGCCCTATCAATTCCTTTGAGTATTTTGCGTGTTATTATGTCTTCCCTGGTTCTTCTGTCCTCCAGTATCGTTAGATTCATTTTTTCTTTTCATAATATGCTTTTTAGTTTTGGGTTCCATACTCCAAGATGGGATACACACATTGTATATTAAGGGCCCAGAATTACTCTTTGTTGAGATTCCAAAAATTAGTGTGTGTGTGTGCGCTTTCTACGTGTTTTTGTTTAGATTTTTATATATTTCGGATACATTCATTACTGTGTACTACTAGAACAATTTTCATTTCTTAAGTTATTTGAGAAATAATAGACATTTCAGGTGAAAATTAACTATTTTCATTTCTAACGAAGTGAAAAACTTTCAGAAATCTTGGATCATCAAACACTTGAAGAAATGCAATCTTTCAGTTTCAGTATGTGGTCTGTTGTTCCTGAATCACATTGAAGTTAGTTTCTGAAATTATGTGTATTTAAAATGTGGGTGCAACAATCTATATATGAACTTTGTCTCTTGAAAGAGTATTAAAGAGCCAATTGGAGTTATTTTTTAAGTCAGTTTGTGATTATATACTAACCATATGTTTATTAAAAAAATTAAGTTAAACTTTTCGCACAACTCAGTGATAAATATAACTTTAATCTGTCCAGTTAAAATAAAGATGTTCTGAAAGTTGATCTCATGAACGCTGACAAAACTAGTACATAACTCTGAAGTGCCTGGAATTGATTTGCTTACTTAAAATGGATATATTTCCAGAGAGAAAGAGAGGAGAGGAGAGAAGTGTAGGGAATGTGAGGTCGTGAGGTTCAGGTCCCCGGGACATAGAGAGGGTGTGCAAAGGTGGTGCTTTTGGCAGTGTTCCCACACGGAGGTCAAAGCTCTGGGGCGGAGGTCAGGTTGCCACGGTTGACGGCAGGCCCTGGGTGGTGAGTGATCGCTAGAGGACCTCATCACTCTCTTTGTGCTGACCACACTCATCATGGTCTTTCACTGTAATGATAGATCTGCCTCGTTATCTTCTGGCTATGAGTTATCTCCTTCCTCTCTCGTTGACCATGCTCTGATATTTTGCTCTGATGACGACCTCATCATTCTCCGTGTTGCTCTTAAAATGATTCCATTTACACTTTGTCTATCATTCTTAATAATCGATTTGCCTCGTTATCTCTAGGTATAACAATCCTACTAACTTATGTTTCCCATCAGTAACTGAAAAGTCGTAAGAACGGCATAGTAAACGATGTTTGATATATCTAAGTATAAAGAAAATTCAGGATTTTAGTAGAGTTTTGGGATGATCTTTCACAGTTGGTGATTCTCAGATTGTGATACCTACGAACATTGTGTGGTGGCTACCATGAAGGGCTGTGGGCCATCATATCAGTGTTCGAATACTATATAGACTATAACGTCTGATTATAACGGTATAAAAAAAATCCTTAACAGATGTTGAATACCGGTTTTTATTATAATGCAATTACATAGTCAGTGCTCCATATTAAGGAGCACGCTTACGTCAGGGTAAATTCATTGTCTGCACAATAAGTATAACACAATAACAACTGGCAAAGGTATGAGGAGAAATTCCTTAGAATAAAAGTAGAACAATCGAGTACACAAGTGTTACGATGTGGGATATTAATCAGACAAAATGGTTATTTAAATCCATGCATAACACACAAATTAAAATTAGAATAGTCCAAGACGGACCGAAACGTTGTCATAAACTTTTCTCTCTACTATGTGTGGTTTATTTGTGTATTGTTCCAGTCACTGTATTGCTGCTTTTTGTTCTTCAAAAATTAGATCTTTGCTTTGTCCTTAATCATAGCTTTAAGTTAAATTTAATTTTCTGGATAAGTATAATCGAATGCTCCATATAACTGAGACAGACACAGACACATACACACACATACACACACATACACACACATACACACACATACACACACATACACACACATACACACACACACACATACACACATCTACACACACACATACACACGCGCATCCATCAAAGCGTGCTCTTCTACTCCCATAAAAATTACATATTCCATTAGTTGACAGGAGGAATAGAAAAGATAAAACCACATTTAAGATCATAAACAGGTTTGAGAAAAGAAATAGTTATCTCAAGACCTTTAACATAGATAAATACATACACGTTACTATTAAAAACGGAGAAAAAACAGTTGGAAAATTATATTACGACTGTTTCCAGACAGATTGATTAAAATATTAGAATGAAAGCCATGCAGATGAAGCATAAGAAACAACTACGGGAAATACACTAATTACTAGACAAATTAAATACAGAATATTAAACTGCATGTGCATAACTTTGGTTCTAAAAGCACAAAGTAAATGTGATAAGAGAAGTGATATCCAAGGCAAGCATAAACGCGAGATCAAGAAGACAAATACAAATAATCCTAAACTATTTAGAGAAACTTGTCAGAGGCAAATATGTTACTGCTTTGTTTGTTCTTAGAAATAAAGCATTAAATGTTGAATGAGATATAGAGGAAGAAAGATAAAACCGTATTATAAGAGGTAAAGACGATTCAGCATTAAACGACAAAGTAAAATATATAAGACAAAGAAAATCTAAAATTCAAAGGCAAAATCCGGTTGCTAAAAATTACTCCTATTCAGGTCAAGCTAAGGAAAAATATTTACAGCAAAATTGAAAACATAATGAAAGAGGAAGACTGGCATGACGTGATTGCAGGATCATTTTCAAAGGAAGAGATAAATAAAATCAAAGATATAAAAGCTGCCAAAAATTAAGTGATAACAGGAACACCAGAGGAATTTCCTGAAAAAGCAAAAGATTAGACCCACTAATATTCAGGATATTTAACATTGATATTAAAATGTTGAAACTCAGTTATAGGCATCAAGAAATCATAAAACTAAAAATTTATAAATAATGTGCGATCTCGAAAAAAAAAAAAAAAAAAGGTTTCATTTACAAAGTTTTTTTACAAGAAACTACATATGGTGATTTAAACTAAAATCAAATGCAACATATTCTAAATAAGGCGATGTTTGGTAAAAGTACTCGATATGGTAAATGGTCTAAATACGAGAGTAGGAAAGTGGATTAGGAGTAAGGGAAAAAATATAACTACAAATCATAAAAATGAAAATCCAAAAAATAAAAATTTAGTGGTAGCAGTAAAACTAGGACGAGAAAAATCCCCTCATTGCATCCAGGCAATTGTTGAACAACACAACAGACTGAAAAAAATGACGAGATTTGAGTTATTGCTAAATATAGTTTTGGTCATACACAAATATTAGTGATATCAGAGATTTAATTAAGTTTTGCAGAAGATATGATTCAACTGAATATATGGCTGGAAACGTAAAGACGGACTCAGCCAAACTCCCCAGTTCACTGGGTTTCTTTATGCATCAGCATGTTAATAAAGCGACTTGAATTAGAGAAGACAACACACGGTTAGTACAAGTTCTAGTACTAATTGGTTTTAAACGGTATGGTGATACCGACAAACTGTGGTAAAGGACACATATATACATTCTGGATATTAATTAAAGGAAACGTTTCGCCATGAGTGGCATCATTATTAGAAGTGATGAAGATCCTCATGGCAAAACGTTTCCATTAATAACCATCCAGAACTGTACATATGTACCCCTTTCATAGTCTTAATTAGAAAAAAAAGCCATTCAATTTGTTGCTAGGGCATTAAATAAGGACAAGTCATCTTAAATTCACCTTTCATTTAATACTGTATGTACCTGGATGTTAGTCGAAATTTATGAGTTACATAGCGGGGGATGGAGGTAATATACCATAGCTAAATTTGGGCATCGAAATGAACAGAGGCAGAATAACACGTGTTAACCTTCAATAAAACAAATCTCAATATAAATTATCTGAGTCTTCTTGGCAAAAGCAATCATGTTCTCTTGGAGATAACGTATGAAGCAAGGTATGACTTGGGGAAGGAAAAAACAAAAACAGGATAGACTAGATTACATGAATGGAAAGTATGCTGATTTATGGCAGTATTTAAGAAAAACAAAATGGAAAAAATATTACAATGGATAGACGCAAATGTATATTTGAAGAGATTTACAACGTAGGTGAAAATGAAATCGACCCGTTTTTTGTAGAAAGGAGAAAAAGACGAAATGAGTAATAGTTTAACGGAAGGAGGTGGAAAGTTATATAAAGAAGGAAAATATTTGTAACTAATGTAAAAGATACCCTGAGAGATTTACCATTGATTCAGACAACCCAAGAAATTTATATACCAATGTTTGCATTGAGGCAGAAAGACACTGATAATGAAATAGTGTTCAGTAGCTTGACACTAGCCTCATTTTTACGTATGTAGAAGCAAATTAAATGCATAGAAGAAAAATAAATAAATCGAAAATCATGTGAGGGAATCGGAGAATAGGAGGAAATGTGTGGGAAAAAAATTATATATGTAGTTAGAGTATATACAGAACATTAATTATATTTTAAATGAAGTAGACTTTAATTCTTCCATCTCTCCAACAGCTAGTTGAAATAATGTGAAATGAAATAAAAGAAGCTAAAATAATATTGGATGTATGTGAAAAGAGCATTAAAATAAAACAAGATATCACCTTGGATTTAAAAAAAACAAGTGTGCAGAAGATCTACTATTTAAGAATTTTGTGGTTTGACAATGGTGTCGACAAGTATAGTAAAGAGAGAGAGAGAATATGAAGCAAAAGACTTCATTCTGATGACTTGATAGAGCTCTACACTTGAGTATCGTCGTCAGAATAAAAAAAGTGCTCTGCAAACTGTATCTGTAATAAAGAAAATTTGTAGAATTTCATTAGAAAAAGGTGAAATATTAGATAGAAAATAACTAACGTTATGCAGAAATTCAAGAAAAATTGCAGGAAAGACTATTTAAGCTACTGGTCAATCTCAGTGACCAGTGTTGTTAAAAACTCGGTTTAAAAAACTATAACAAAGAAGCGAATAAAACCCTTGGATATGTAAACCTGTTATGGAGCATCTGACAGTAAGACTAATCGTTAATAGCTCAGAACAAAACAATTAGCACTGCTTTACTGTAGGTCCTTAGCAGCCCAGCACGAGAGATCAGTCACTTCCTCATGTCTTTCATAGGAACAACACAGAACATCAGTCAGTGACTCAGACTGTTGATAACTAGAGCGCAAAACACCAGTCACCCCCTCACGTCCTTCACAGCTGCAGCACGACACATCAAATATTTCCTGAATAGCAATATATGGGCCAGATGAGGAAATAACATATATTCTCGGTCTAGAGTCGGTGCCAGGAAAAGAAGCACCAAGCAGACAAACTTAATAGCCATTTTATTTGCAAGAAGACAACTGATCTTTGATAGCTCAGATATTACCAATATAAGGATGTAAAATGAAGGTGTAGACATATGATAAAAACCCTTGGGAAGGAACTAAATGTCAAAAACCTGACAATAAAAGCCAGATAAATGTTGGCAATGAGCTCCAGCTGGGAGGACTCGCTAGTTTTATCACACTTACACATTTACACGTGTATCCCGGCAGGGCCCCCGTCATCAAAACACTCCGCAGCGGGAGCTCACAACCTAGGGCATCGCCAGATATTACTACAACACACACGATATACACACACACGATACACACACGATACACATACGATACACACACGATACACACGCACTCGATACTCATACACACACAGGAGTATGCACCACCAGTTTGGAACCCACACCTGGCCAAGCACGTCAAGAAATTAGAGAAAGTGCAAAGGTTTGCAACAAGACTAGTCTCAGAGCTAAGGGGATTGTACTACAAAGAAAGGTTAAGGGAAATCGGCCTGACGACACTAGAGGACAGGAGGGTTAGGGGAGACATGATAACGACATAAAATACTGCGAGAAATAGATAAGGTGGACAGAGACAAAATGTTCCAGAGAGGGGACACAGAAACAAAGGGTCACAATTGGAAGTTGAAGACTCCTATGAGTCAAAGGGATGTTAGGAAGTATTTCTTCAGTCATAGAGTTGTCAGGAAGTGGAATAGCCTAGAAAGTGACGTAGTGGAGGCAGGAACCATACATAGTTTTAAAACGAGGTTTGATAAAGCCCATGGAGCAGGGGGAGGGAGGACCTAGTAGCAATCAGTGAAGAGGCGGGGCCAGGAGCTATGACTCGACCCCTGCAACCACAAATAGGTGAGCGCGCGCACACGATATACACGATACACACACACGATACACACACACGATACACACACACACAATATAGAAAGTTTAGTATAGTAAAACAATTTTTTTTGCACATTAAATTATTAGAAAAGGGAATTCAGAAGTTTAACATTGTCTCTCTCTCTCTCTGTCTCTCTCTCTCTCTGGCTGTCTGTCTGTCTGTCTGTCTGTCTCTCTCTCTCTCTCTCTCTCTCTCTCTCTCTCTCTCTCTCTCTCTCTCTCTCTCTCCCCAAATACAAAAGTATATTTCGTAAAACAAGAAATTGGCATTTGTTGCTTCTCATTTTCCTAATCATGTGTTTATATCTTTAGCAAGTGAACACCGCTTTCTCCACCTCTGCTCTGAGGACTATCATTTTTGAGCTCTGTGCCGTTCAGGAACTCAGTCTTGTAATCAGACCCTTTCATAAAGAGAAAAAAAGCTAGTTATCAGGTCTTCCCTCTGATCAATCATGTGTAAAGATTTTCGCTAGTTGAGGAGCACAATGTAAGACCAGAAGACCGACGTGTAGCAAGAAAAACAAGAAGGCCGACAAGAAACACTGGGTAAAACCAGAAGGCCGATTTTGCAACCTTGTGTCTATTCGACGTTAACGGGTATGAGTGTATTTGACCTGATTAGACCTGCTTATGTCGCCCAGTAACGCCCCTCCGTCACATATGACCTGACAAACACTCATGTCCTCCTACTCTGACCTAATAAATGCTACATTCACACCAACATTTCTAATAAAGTTGACGTGTGCATCCTTTCCTTTCGTCCCCCGACCTTCTGAATGATTGTTCTCCCTTTCCTGCCGACCTACTGAAGGCTACTGCAGAAAACTTGTCACTGGTGAAACATTGCATTTCCCAAATATGTGAACAAAGTCAACTTAGAGCATTAATTAAAGCAAACATAAATATATCAGGAGACTGAAAAAAATGGTCAAAGACTTAACATGAAATCCATAACCAGTCTTTTATGCTAATTCTTTAAAACGGGACTGCCCTGTAGAAACTGATACTTGAAAAATTGCTTTCCAATCTTTAAAAAAAGGGGGGAAAGAACATTCTTAGTAGCATTTATCAACCATTTAGCTCAGCTGCAGCAGGTAACTAATCCAAAAAAACAATATTCCTTGATTTAACAGCGAGATATGAAGAGGGTCATAAATAAAAACCTTGCAATGTTGCTACTGGAAGAAATATAATTTCTTAATTTATTTTACGATATTTTTATGGTTTTGTTAAAGACCTTGCTTACACACTTAGATTATCAGAAAATTTTTGATTAGTTTACTCATCAGAGACGATTATTTTAAAAGGCACATTGTAAATATACGTGTGTACTAAGATGGCTTGAAAGTTTGTCATCTGGACACAGACAATAGATAGTCCTTATTGGAAGTCCATTAGTATAGCGAGACGATACACAGAGAATACCACATAAGTTGGTCTTTATCCGGTTCTGTTCTTTATATACATACATATAGAACAGAACTGATACTATACAATAAAATGCCTCGATAAAACGGAACTAGGAAGAGAAGATGCAAAAACCAAAGTCAAAAATTGCAAGTTGACTTATGCAACTTAGTAAACTCGTTAATTGGATTTAAATCTTGATAAATGCTAAGTGCAAGGAAATGCAAATTGTAAACAAATACTAAAAATAAATTTTAATATGAATGCCTTAGATCTAACAAAAATAAATAAGGCAAAATACCTAAGATTGATTACAATAAATAGGTTAAATCCAAACATAGAGGCTACTGTGTAAATGGGGAAAATCGATTGAATCTTAGGCTTTAATTGCAGGTCCTTCAAGCTTCTCTAATAGAAATCGTGCTCTATGCAGGTTATTAGTACGTCCAATTCTAAAAAAAAATCTGAAGAACGTGAAATAGTGAATAAATTTTACCATAAATTTTAAGGATATTGACACGCTGACAGGATGTCAATCGCCGAGAAATGAAAATAATACACATCAAAATATAAATCTTATGACTCAGTTTCCTGAAGAGCTTCATATTTTCAGTACTGCAATGGGATAAATTAAAGGTTAATTAATATATTTAATATTTTTCACGGTTATAACAATATTGATTAACGATTTTTTAAAGGCCACTCAAACACAACTCGCAAGAGTGGTTTTAAAATTATAGTCAAATTATTTCAGTCCACGATCCTAATTTTTTTTTTCGAGCTGTAAACATAAAGTAAATAAGAAATATTACTAGAGAACATAACAGCAGTGACGTTTTAAAGTAGTTTGTATAAATACTTTCTTACAAATATTAAATTAATTTGTTTTGCCTTATATCTAACTTTAAAAGAGCATTGATGTCGTCCTTGGATAGTTTGCTATTTGATTTTTCGTGTAACCTTAACCTTCCTTGCTGCTTTGACCTGCTGAACACCCCTTCTCTTTGCTCCCTGACCTTCTGAATATTTTGAAAATTCCTCCACCTCTTCCCTTGACCGTGTGAATGTTATATACATCCTTTTTTTTCGTGGCCTGCTGAATACAGCGTAGCCTCTTGATTTTATCCCTACAAATACTTCTTTCATTCTTCCCTGGGCCTGCTAAACGCTTTGCACTTCTTTCTGCCTTCTTTCCATAGCTTTATAAACGATATGCTTTCTCTCCTTCTTTCAGTGACATACTGAAACATCCTCTTGTTCTTTTACTCTCTAAAATCTATTTAACCCAGTATCCATCGTCCCATCTTCAAATAAATCTATGTAACCTGCTCTTCTCGTCCATTGACCTACTGAATGCTATGTAACCTTGTTCTACTCGTTATCTGACCCACTGAACGCTCTGAACACTCTTCCCTTTCTTCCCTGACTCTGAACGCTGGCTACATGCCCTGGTGGCCTCGCTAGAGCACCCTAATTCCTTCAAGGTGGTGGTGGGTCATACCTCGGTAGGGTCAAAGGGCGAAGGTGGAGGCAAGCCCTTCACACCCTGCAGCTTCACGCTAGGTGGCCTTGCTGAAGGCTCAACCAAAGTGTGTTAAGAGATTGGGAGAAGGTGCTTATATGGAGAAGGGATTTCTGAGAGGTGGTGTGTGTGTGTTAGTGTGGTAGTTTTTGTGGATTAGTTTGTGAGTAGGTGTGTGGGTAAATGCGTAACTTGGTGAATGGATATGGTATTAAATGTGTAAATTGATGAATGTAAGTGAATGAGTGGGTATATGAGCGGCGTTCAGTAGATTTATTCAGTGATTTATGTTTGCATATGAATAGGCGAGTTGGCGTATTTGTATATGCCAACAATAAGAAATTTGTAGCTACAAGGAGTGAAGCTGTGCTCATGGTGTCTCGTCTTCAATACTATGTTTATTATAGATTTTTAAAATTTTCAATGCCTGCAGCACTTACCAGTTCCTCTTTCAATCTGTTTCATTGGTCAACCACTCTATTTAAGAAGAGACTTTTCTGTTATCCACTAAACTTTTTCCTCAATGTTCAATTGTGGTCTCTTGTTATCCCTATTGCAGGTACTAAGAAATCTTTTTCATCTATTCTGTCATGTTCTTTGAAGATCATATATGTGGTTATTATGTCTCCTTTATCCCTCATGTTCTCAAATATCTTCAACTTTTCATCATAGTTCATATTTCTCATCACTGGGAGTTATTTTGTACCTCATTGTACTTTTTTAACTTATGTGTATTATTAGGGTGTACACCATACAACCGTTGCATATTCACTATCAATATATTTGAAAGCTATTTACGAGTCTCTAACAATTGCATTTACATGATCTTCTGATATTTTTATTTTTAAATAATTCCTAGATCTCCCTCTCTGATACTTTCAGTATTTTGTCACGATCTGTATTCATGTGGCCTGATTTCGCTTTCTTCAATTTCCATTACATGACATTCATCTATATTAAGTTACATTATCTCTATCTCTCCATGTGTCCAGTTTATCCAGATCCTTTGAATGTGTGTGTGTGGGGTAGGGGATGCATGAAGTTGTACTTGTTTATATAGGTGTATGTATCGTGTAATGTGACAGAGTAAAGGGAAGTTCACACCATTTTAAATAGTTTGCAATTTAGTACTCTCTAATCATCATTTTTTTTGCTACCAATTAACCAAAGCATCAACCAAGAACTCTTCCGTGAAATTCACAACGTAAGCATATCTAAGTTCAGAGGGAAAATTCCTGAATGTTATATCCAGGTGGGATAACAATATATCTCTCCGGCCCTAAAGAAAAGCGGAAATTTCTAAGAGATTATGAGAACAATTCAGGCAAGACAGAGCAAACCTGGTTGTCATTCACTGTGGCCCGTTATGGAGGAGACTACATTAGCCGCTAACATGACTGGTCAGTCTCCCAGATTTCTTTCCTCTCTCTGTGACATATAATCAACAGACATAATCGATGATACATTCTTACGCCCACAGGAATAAAGCCTGGAAAACTGAACGTGGAGACTAAGTTTAATTTAGATCGAGCAGGGCATACATTTAGCGTGAATGCCTGACTGCTGCATGACAGCACTGCTTCAGTTATAATTCTCTTACCTTTGAGTGCTGCATATATGTGACATTTACATTCAGCATATGGCAGAGAGGTGTGTGAAGGTGAAGAGGCGTGCTAAAGGAGAATTCAAAGTCGCAGTGATAGCCAACATCATGCAAGAAATCAATGAATTTACATTAAAGGTGAGACTATCCGAAAGGAGAACGTCAAAATGAGGGCGTCTGGGTGTTGGGAAATGAGGACGGAGCAAAAGTCGCTAGATACAGCACAGAGACTACTGTGGAATGCTATTATCACAGGAGAGACAAGAGACAGGAATAATTCACAAAGGGATGAGAAAGTTAAAAGCTACAAATCCACTCACTGATGATGAAAGTTTCGGTTAAAGCTGTCAGAAAGAAAAGATAAAGGGTACGACAAAGGTATGATGCAAAACTGAGATTAGATAAGCATCGCTCACTTGAAAGTCGAGGTATTAGGTATAGAGGAAAAAAAACTGTATACGTAATACAAATTATGAACAAGAAATTAAACAATGAAGTTGGATTTGTCAACTTGTGTAAGGAATAATGTAAATTTCCAGGATTAAGAAACAGTTCTTGGAAAACCTGCTGATAATGACTGTTTAAAGTTAATAAGAAAGTATATGCAAATATTTTAATTAATAGGGAGTCACGCCAACATAAAAAAAAATAATATAGCGTGGATAATTTATAATTGGCGATATAAAATATGTTTATATTTTTTCCTTGGGAAAGAGGAAGGTTGGCAGTAGTGGGAGTGTTCGTAAATCAGAACTATTCGTACTGGTCAGTTCCTAAGAGAAATGTGGCTAGGTAGGGGTGACGAATCTCCGCTCCTGGTCCCGCTTCTTATCCGAATCCAACCAATTTCACAAGTTTACAGCTTAATGAGCCAATTCTTACGTATCCTACAAAGTTAGTAAGGTGTCATTTCAGTTACTGAGACGCGAAAAAGATCTTCTGAAGTCACTGTGCCTAATTTGCATCTTTAATTTTCATTTATATTGCCTTGTCCTCGATTTCCTCTTTTCAGTCTTTCCCTTTGTGCCCTATCAGTGCGTGCATGCGTGTGCGTGCGTGCGCTTGCATGCGTGTGCGTGCGTGTGTGTTTTAGGATAGCCTGCAAGAGTTGAGGAGAATATTTGGAATGTCTGTGTGACATTGACTGAGTGGACATGGACGATACTCGGACTGGAGAGCGTGCTGAAAAGATAAATGTAAAGGCTGTCTTGTTATTTTTTCGATAAACAAGAAGTTATGATGAGGATAAAAACATAATATATTTGCTACGAATGTTGTGAACACACTATGGCATAATTTACTCCGCAACAACACTTAGCAAAAATACAACACGTAACATTCAAATAAAATGCACACACACACACACACATATATATACATGCATACATAAACACACACACGAACTCGGGGGCACAGCTGGAAGCTAAAGACATAGATATCTGTGCCACAGGGATATATGAAGATATGTCTTCAGCTTCAGGGTGGTCAAGAATTGGATTGGCTACGTTGAAATGACGGAGACAGGCTTCATACACAGCTTTATGAGCTGGTTCAAGTGGCTAGAAGGGTGTGAATTTGGCAGCTGACGAGTTGAGAGGCGGGGAATAGCTGAAACGTGTTTTAAATGAACAGTTATTGTAATTCGTTGTGGTTAGCAATCGTGCACTGACGTCCCTGTACGATCGTACACTAGAACGTCATAACGCGATTTCGCGAGCGCGGAAACACCAACACACACACACACACACACACACACACACACACACACACACACACACACACACACACACACACACACACACACACACACACACACACACACACACACGCACGCGCGCGCGCGCATATCTGACAGGGAGACAACAATGAGTCATGGTACGTGACGAGGTGTCAGAGTGGGCGCCTGTGACGAGCGGGGTTCCACAGGGGTCAATCCTAGGACATGTGCTGTTGTTGGTATATGTGAATGACATAACGGATGGGATAGACTCAGAAGTGTCCTTGTTTGCAGATGATGTGAAGCTAATGAAGAGAAATAAATCGGTCGAGGATCTAGCAGGACTACAAAAACACCTGGACAGGTTACAAGCCTGGTCCAGCAACTGCCTCCTTGAATTTAACCCTGCCAAATGCAAAGTCATGAAGATCGGGGAAGGGCAAAGAAGACCGCGGACAGAGTATAGTTTAGGTGGCGAAAGACTGCAAACCTCACACAAGGAAAAAGATCTTGGGGCAAGTATAATACCAAGCACATCTCCTGAGGCGCACATCAATCAGATAACTGCTGCAGCATACGGACGTTTTGCAACCCTAAGAATAGCATTCCGATACCTCAGTAAGGAATCGTTCAAGACTCTGTACACCATATACGTCAAGCCCACATTGGAGTATGCAGCACCAGTTTGGAATCCACACCTGGTCAAGCACGTCAAGAAATTAGAGAAAGTGCAAAGGTTTGCAACGAGATTAGTCCCAGAGCTATGGGGATTATCCTACAAAGAAAGGATAAGGGAAATCGGCCTGACGACACTAGAGGACAGGAGGGTTAGGGGAGACATGATAACGACATATAAAATACTGCGAGGAATTGACAAGGTGGACAAAGACAGTATGTTACAGAGAGGGGACACAAAAAAAAGGGGTCACAATTGGAAGTTGAAGACTCCTATGAGTCAAAGGGACGTCAAAAAGTATTTCTTCAGATCATTTCGCGCACAACCAGTTGGACACGGGGTCGATTCCAGACAAGGGTAAATAATTTCCAGAACATATGCAGCTAAGCACCAGAGCAGTATATGAATAAGTCAACGTAAACAGAAAAACAGTGAAGCAATTCAAGAACGCCACAACAAAGAAGACAAAGTTGAAACTATAATTACTTGGGAAGGAAATCTGCAGTAAAGGATGAATGATAAGTATGGGTATGGTCCTTGTCCTATGCAGAGTGAACGAAAATGAATAATGTTAAAAGTACTAGATATTTACAACACTTTTTAATAGGACGAAAGAAAAATAAATATAGAACTTAGTAATAAAAAGAATAAGTATTTAGGACTCGCAAGAAAACTGGATACTACAAAAGTTATGGCACTAGGCAAGATGTCACCAATGGTACGGAATGGAAATGAAAAATACTGCTAACTACTGTCGTTAGAATAAAAAGACACTCTAAACAAAAATTTTATTAGGCAGCAGTAACCCGGCAAATGTGATACTAAATTTCATGTCAGTATCTCTGACTTGCATACTGTGCAAAGAGATGAAATAAAATCATTAGGAAAAAAATTCTTGATCATCTGCGTAAAGTAAATTCTTCACTTAAAGCCATCGTATGTTAAGAGGCAGCAAATCCTGCTTACATAAGAACATAAATCGACAAGAATCCTGTGAAAGACGAAGTCAAACAGGATAGATAAGAGTGGGTAATACCTATTCTTGGACAGTCAGGAGACCATTAATACTGGACACAAACTTTAGGTACAGGGTGGGTTGTAAAAGGAAGCCGGCCCATCAGGTTGTAAACACTGTTTGTAGGACAACGTTTTTAGTCACCCTGTTTATGCATGGTTAACCATTATCTCAAAAGTATCTGAGAGGCAAGAGAGAACAATAGTAAGAGAAAACTGAGCAAAATATTCTGGTCCTAGATTGTTTGTTTACTTATTTTGTGATATATGCAAATAACCTACTAGAAAAAATAGACACCAGCCTCTTCCTGTTGCCAGCCGATACAAAATGGACAAATATAAAATAAATTGAAGAAAATGTAAGACACGTCAAGAAGTTCTTGAAAAAAACAGAAGAATTGTGGCTGCTGGATTTCATCATTAATATCTACAAAACCACGAGGATTCGGATTATGAGTAAGACTTCTAGCAAAACACTATCAAATGGAAGGGAAATAATTTACGGCATTTAAAAAATGAATATAATATGGGTGATTTTTACACAAATCCTTTGTTTAGAGGTATGTACATATAGTATAACCTATATTAAATCAGCAGCATATGCTAGACTGGCAGCTGATAACTGCATCAGGAAACTCAACAAGAAATACGTTATCGATCTTGAAAAAGTACGTCTTTTTTACCACCAAAATACAGCCATCTCCATTTTTTTTTCTCTCTTTCTCTCTCTCTCTCTTTCTTTCTCTCTCTTTCTTTCTCTCTCTATCTCTCTCTTTCTCTCTCTCTCTCTCTCTCTTTCTCTATCTCTTTCTCTATCTCTCTCTTTCTCTATCTCTCTCTTTCTCTATCTCTCTCTTTCTCTATCTCTCTCTTTCTCTATCTCTCTCTTTCTCTCCCTAAAGAGCACCCTTCAAGGAATGTGCTTGACTTTAGTGAAGAGCTTTAATCCACGGAATCGGAGCAACACTCCACTTTGATCGTTTTTCATTGCTTCTTTCTCCCATTTCTCCAATTATTGCAAGACCACTACGGGTTTAGTGCTTACTCATCAATATATTAATACATAATCGCTTTCTTAACGGTTTTAAAAAATTAAGAATTAAACTTCCTTCATATTTTTCACAACCTAAGAGCTGTTATCGTATCTTAGCTCGCCTCAAAGCCTTGCCCTTTATGTATCGACATATCTAATCAAATCTAATCTATCCTATTCTTCGCGTGAACAAGAGGGTTGAGCATCGGCATCAATTTAAATAAATTCTCCAAAGTTATTACCCTCTTCAGAATGCATATTTGTTCACCGAAATCCCTAAACTTCTTGCTTATTGTGATCGGGAAGGTTTATCTACAGATACCTTTTTTTTTTTTTTTTTTTTACGAAACTCGCATAGTGGGTTCTTTCCAGATGTGTGCGGAGAGGTGACCTAGCTGTGGCCGGGCGTGACCCCTTCCTTACACACACACTCGTCAGGGGTCACTGCATCCAAGGTATTACCAGCCGTACTGCATACCTCTGACTTCACCTCACTCACCCTCAAGGTCTTCAGGGCTTCTCCGGCCATTTGTACCTTGGGAGCAGAGCAGGATCTAGGGCGTGTGCAGTGAGTGCGATTAGTCGATAAGAAGGACTCAGTGGCGCCCCTCTGAATCCAAACTAGCAATCGCGAAATGTCAAGCTGTTGCTATTATGTTAATTTAGGCACGCTGTCTTGCTGTGTCCCCTGCCTAATGTGTGATTCTTATAGTTATACTTGAGAGAAGTACTTTTAGTTCGCTGTCAGGTTAGTTACCATCGTTGATTTGTTGTTTTTGGTTTGTATGACAACACTAACCAGAAAGTCTGTTTTCAGGTAGCTATAAATCCTGATATCCTAATGATTTCCCTCTCCAAGATATCCGGAAAAAAATAATTTAAAAAATATTACGTACATGATTGCATTTATAAACATTTGGGTGCTGTATATTTGAGAACTCGTCCGGTCATCGGGAGGAGCGGGAAGCTAAAGAAAATTACACGTACCAATTCAATAGAAGCTTCGTGAAACCTCTAATTTGACTCTTGTACTGCAATTGTATATTTTTTTGTAAACATTCGTAATATATCCGCGAGATTAGATATGTGGAAAGTACTTCCAACAACTTTCTTTTGCTAACACAATGGATTTTCTTACAATAATCCCATCCTAACAATACGTCCTTACTTATTCTTCTTACTTTAGGTACATCGACTACTTGAGATCATTAGCACCAGTCTTTGATTAAATTAGACAGTAAGAAATACTTTAATCCGGGTAACAGGGTCTACGGTAAACACTTAGCATATGTACACAGAGAAACATACACCTTTCGATGTACAGATGACCTCGTCCTACAGAATTTGAGATCTTATGGAGAAGAGACATAGAATATCATCAGGTAGTTTTACTGTTTAATGACATAAATTTTAGAATTTTAGGGTTTACAAACTATATGTTGAAAAAAAAAAACAATATTATTCTTAGGATACGTTTTCTTAATTTAAATGTGCTCCTCCAGGAAGGTGCCTTGATGACGGTGAGGTTCTCTTGATACAAGGAAGTTTACCTATCTTCCCATTCATGGAGTCAAGCTGATTCGATTCCATTCTCCATACACTGTGACTCCTATAAGTCTTAGGCTTGCCGGTTCGATATAGTTACAATAATAGTAATATGAAAATAATCATATGAAAATATTTTATATACACTAAAATGAATTATCCTTCATTTAGAGCAAGCTCCTCCCACCCCATCTCGTTGATTATAAGGACTGCTTGTTCCCTAGTTACAGTGGAGCAGAAACTGTATATTCATTTACCTTTTTGCTATCCCCATGAAGTCTCTTTAGTCTCTTCTCGGAGCTACCAAGGTTATCACCCCCGCTGAGCAAGTGTCTCCTTGTTTTGTTGTTACTTTTGCTGTTGTATGTACTAATATATATTTTAAATTACCCAAATACTAATAAATAAAATGTATATTAGAGGTGGGGGACACTGATGCCTTTTGCACGAAATTATTTAGTTTTTGTTTACTTTCTGTATTTCATAAATAAAACGGGTCATTAACGCAAAATAGTTCTACAAAAAAAACGGAAATTATAGCAATAGCTATGGTAGGAAGACAAATGGTGCGAATCCAATCTATCTTATACATGGCGTTTCGTACAGGATGGATCTTTAAGCTTAATGAAGGTATAACTTAATAAAACTCAAGGTTTTTTCCAACCCACGTGAACTAATTTTTTCTACTGTTCAGCAACAAGAAAATAATTGCATGACTAAATGCATTCAAACTGGATAACCGCATATCACTGAATACTAGAAGCAACATCGTTGTATGGGTTGACGGATTAATGGTTGTAATCTGCTTTTATTGGATTAATATTCAGTAATGATACTTACCCTCTTTGAACACATTTTTTTTTTTTCAAATAATAGTATCTAACATACCGCAGACAACTACACTCAATTTATTCCCAAACTTCGCTGCTCCTAGAAAAGGGTAAAAGGAAAGGAAAGGAAACTGCGGTTAGTTGGTTAGTTGATCCTGCGCAGGCCGTAAGCTGAAATGCCGGTGTGATTCTGACATGATATATATTATATTTCCTCTTTTATACTCCATAGCTGTCTTGCAAAGTGGTCTTAATGACCTGATCTGTATATTAAAATTATTCAAACTGACTCCACCACACTGTTGTTTGCCAGTATCTAAATATGTTACCGTCAACAGCGTCTCGTTCAGTGATATTTTGTCTTACTTATAGATGCAGTTTCAATGCATCGAAAATGCGTGTGTTCAGTTTTAGGAATTCTACATTATAGGAAACGCACAATTCATTTTTTACAGCGTCAATTTTGCGGTACTGAATCATTAATTTTAGCTGTCCAATTTATGTATGCACTACTGTATTCTGAGGCAATGTGTATACAAGAAACAGGACAAATAAACGAAATGTTTTAGAAGTACGGAACCACCTTTGTGATGCTAAGACTTTAAGAACAGAACCGTTACTGTTGCTTTTATTGCACATACTTCAAGCTGTGTAATCCCAAAGAGTTCAGCGCTTCCCCGAGGTTATAATCTCATTCCTTGCATCAAACATAATTGTTTTCCCCATTCTCAGGAGCAGTATGTTCTCTACGATTCCACGATTACAATAATCTTTACTCCTGATTTGCAAATCACCTTCCTCGGATCAAAGGAGCTGTATGACCTCTACGGATTTAGCACTTCCCCAAGAAGACAATCCCATTTATGCTTACCTGCTCTCTGGGATTATTTAGCACCTGCGTATCTCTTGCTCCAATAAACTTATTCAATTATATGTAGTTTAGAGATCTGGCAGCCAAGAACTTATATGTATTGATTACATATCTAGTTTTGAGTTTAAATAGCACAACTCTTACAACTAGCCGGTATAACCTGTGGTTAGGTATCAATAATCGTTATACCTGGTTATGTTTTTGAGGCAGTAAATAGATAAGTTGGAAACTTTTTACACGTTAAACCAAATATTCAAACCAGACCCTTCAAAGGGATGCCTAGATGCTGGGGAACACCTCATGATCCAGTGAAGTGGAGCAACCCTACATTTCACTAGATCAAACCTGATTATCTCCCATTCTCCAGGCGATGGAAGAGGCCTACGTGTTAGTGGCATCTCCATGAAAATATTAAAATAAGTGTGAAGGATACAGAATTATTTAATTGTTAATGGCCTACTTGTCTGATGTATATAATTGGACTTAAGCGATTGTTTGAACTTGGGCAGAAGCATGTTTTTTTTTTTTTTTTTTTTTTGTATGTTCTCGTTTTCTAATTAAGTCACTTTGTTTCAGGTAAAGTGCTGATGTATAAAATTCCCTGGTTGATGCAAAACCCTGTTCATACTAATGAAAGAAAGGAAGACTCCCCCTAACTACCTGTCTAACTGTAAGTACTAAAAATAATTCTTTTGTCTTCAATTTGCATTTTGAGAGTCGGAACCCGTAAGGGTTCAACAAGACCGTTGAACCTGACCTGAGATCCCTGGTTGAGCTACTCAGATGTGTAAGATGCTGGTAATCAGCGCCTTGAGCAGCCTTCTTGTTTAAGAGGAATTAGGAAGAAGTGGAGTTTGCAAGGAGTTCCACCACCACCCTATTCCAACCTCATTCTACTTTTTTTCCTGTTGTTAATGAGCTATGTAAATCACAGGATCTTCTACGCATGTCACTAAAAAAGAAATCTATGAATTCATATTGATCGTTCAAGATTTCTCTTAATTTATGGATCCTCAGTGTACATATTTATTTTTCTAAGCTTCCAACTTTTGGGTCATAATACCGTCGTGGCGTGGTTTGAGTGGCTTTGCTTGAAGAAAACCCCAGCTTTCATTTCCCCTTTTATCGGCCTATATAATGGAGAAATTAATAATTTCCATAAAAGTTTCTTTGGCTTCACTTTTGTGACTTGGAAAGGATTTTGAGTATGGACTAAACTAGAATTAATGATTTACGCTTCCACAGCTGAAGCCGCTACTCTCGCCTGTTTTTTTTTTTTTTTTTATATGGACTTACATCTTTGCTGATGACGCCGCCTATGCTAAGGTTTCGGTTTTGATGATCCCTCCATTGTCTTTCACACCTCTCTGCTGCTGATGCCACCGCCGCTGCCCTTGCTGTCGCAACCGCTACTTCCGCTTGTGCCTCCTTTGATCGATTTCTGGATATGGTTTACAGTGGGACTATGTCTATTTCACTTATATGGGGTTCTGTTCTATGGTATGTGTTTGTCTTTGCTATGGTAGCTTCACTCCGTATTTGGATTAAATAAAGTTTGCTATTCCTAGTAGTTTGTATTTTTGTGTCAAAGTTATTTATACCTTTGGTATTCGGATGGTGTGTATTTACTTCGTATTGTCTGGAGTGTGAGTGATCTCGTAGGTTATTAAAGCACTCCTCAAATCACATAACTTCCCTCTTCTTCTTCTAAGACTGGATTTTTTAACATTCCCATAAACTTATGAATATAATTTTTTCTGTCGGTGGGATGCATTTTATACTGACACTTTATGCATCTTTATTGAACTTTTCTAATTGTTATTTTTTATTTAGTTCTCATAATGTTTTCCCAGGTTATGCGGGATAGTAATAAGTTTATTGAATTTCTGTTAATGCTTTGCTACAATGCTAACAATTTAATGTAACAGAATGTTACAGCCTGAATTATGCTGCCTGACTCACCTGCTATGGTGATTCGCTGGAGTATATCAAAGTTTCAACAGCTGGCGTTTACTTCACTCTGGCGTTCACTTGCCCTTGCTTCTTCTACTTTGCACTTTCTATCTCTGCTGCTAATCATTATTAATTTTGTTAATTGATTTTTGTTTACTTTCCTTATCTTAGGTCATATCAATGTCTTTATTCGATTTGCATTTTGCAAATCCATAGCAGAGAATATCAGCATTTACTTTAAAGATGACTGTGTTCAATTCTTAGTATATCTATTAAATTTATGAGGTATGCTTATTTGCACATCCATTATTTTGTTTCAGAATTTGCGCAGCTGCATATTCCCATGGGTTTTCTGGCCCTTTTGACTATTACCTTTTTAAGTTTTATTTTCTTCTACTTTCCGATTGTTATATCAATTTCTGATATATTATATTGTAGAGGTCTCCCCCTTTTCACCCAAATATTTTTCTTTATTTGGATTAGATTTGTAAGCCTCACGTTTATAATAGCCATTTCTTTCAATACTGCTGGGAAAAAAAAAATTGACATTGCTTGTACTTACGCATCTGTAGAAGTAGGCATAAATAGCTGGTTAATGTTACGTTATTTTTGTAAGAAAGTTTGTTTTATTAGAGGACAGTGATATAACAAGTTACGATTTTCAGAAGAAAGTGAGATACTGAGCCAAAACGTATGAGACAGGAAACTTGTAGTCCACCACTAGGAGGAGAGCAAAGTATTGGGGAAGACAACGAGTGAGTTAACATCTTATGATTTTAAGAAGATTTTGGCTAAAACATCCAGCTCACAGCTAGCTATTGGGCTACGATCCATACAGTTACCCAGTCACGTCACTCGAGAAAGTTATTGGGCCACGGCATCTGAATGAGAATGGTTACGAAACACATCAGTTTCTCTTTTGAAAATCTTATAAACAAAGGAGCCTGCTTTTAAAATTAGCCATTAACCACGCTGATTATTTGTTGGGTGGAGAGGATGACCAAGACGCGCCCGTGCCACCAGCCATGATAAACACCGTTGGCATCGGTTCTGAGTCCGCTTGACCATTGTTGCAACGAACCTTGAAACTATTCCTTTCGCTAGGGTCGCTTCAGGCTTAATGATGCCCTATGAGAACCTAAGTAGTCCCAGGCACGCCATGCCAGTTCAGTAAGACCCTCTTGCAAAATTCCGCGTACAAACGTGTTATCAAATCAATTACACGGAGCAAATGTCAGGTACGGTCTTATTTCTGTGAGTGGTGTAAGTGGACCCAGGCTCCAGCGGAAGGCTACTTACTCCTGGGTACTTTGCTCCCTCCATGTTTTTGTAATGTGTATTCACTAAACTGTCTGTGGGGGATTGAGCGCCAGCTCTTGGTCCCTTGTACTGGTCTTTGGGTGTTGAAGCACGTTTCTTGTCCTATTATATTTTTTCTTAAAGTATTACATTTGTTGTGTGTGTGTGTATACCATGTGTGTGCGTACAGTATATGTGTGCACGGTATGCGTATATAAAGTATTTGAGTGTACGTAATTAATAATTTGAAATTACCTGTGTAAAGCCACAGGAACCATTATCATGGTGTTCCACCTCCAATAGTTGTTCATCATATATATTTTTTTTTAATTTGCAATGTTTGTACCATTCACTATCGCCTCTTCTGAAGGATTCTGTTGGCCAACCACTCTGCTAAGAAAAAAAAATTCTAGTATCTTTTCAGTTCCACATTTTTTTTCGATTGACAATTGTGGACTCGGTCATTCCTCTTGCAGATATCTATTCTTTCGTGTCAGTTTATGGCTTTATGTGGTTATCTCATTTTTCCTATGAGCTTGGGCTTTTTTAGTGCTTTTAGACAGTCATCATTACTAATTTTATAACTCTGGTAGCATTTTGTAGCTCTTGTTTTGGCTTTTCAAATTGTTTTCATGTTTTTTTTTAATGTGGGCACCACAAACCGCAGTTACAATTTCTGTGACTGCCATAATAGCTAAATATATTTGATATTCATGAATTTGCAAGGCGGAAGCTGAATTGTTTACTAGTCAGTAATTTTAATTTGCTGTTCGGGTATTTTATCGGCTCATTTCTAATGATTTTTTCCAATATTTTTTTTTTACACTATTTTGACTATTATGAGTTTGTCATCTTTAATCACTAAAATTTTCAAAATCTTTTAGAAATGGACTTCAAGTTCCTTAGCTTGTAATGTTTCTTTTACCAATATTGCTTCCTTGCTCCCTCTTCTCAACACTGAGCAGTTTCTGCCGTATACAGCCTCATATAAAAATACTTTTTTCTGATTAATCTTAGTTACAACTATATAAGGTTTCGTCTTGTTTATAATTCATTCAAAATTAGCATGCAAAATATTTACAAAATTATGTCACTAATTCTCACTCTCACTAATTTTTGTGCTTTATCTTCATCTCCTCAGCTTTTCTTAACATTATCAGAGATTTTCTGAAAATTCTAGTTTAGCTTTTTTTGCATTTGAAAGATAACATAACTATCTTCTATTTTAACTGTGGACTCCTCGGTGTCTTTTGTCTCTGTCTGTAATCCTCATTATTACCAATTCCTGATTTCTTACTTTTATTTTCTTTATTATTTCATCTTCCTCTTTTAGTTATTTCAGTTTTAGTTGAAACCTTAAGGAGAAATACGTTCTTATTTTTGACTACCTTCAGATTTCATCTAGGATCAAACTAAATTAACTCTCAGGAGCTACCCAGTGAATAATATAATGCATTTCTGAACAATTACACCGCAAACCTATGTGATACGTAGGTGAGAAACCTTTTAAACTTGCTACAGAACGAGCGAGAAACTTGGAGGTTACCTCTGTGCCACCAACATTAATGAGTTCTCTACAGAATTCTTATTGTCCTTAGACTGTGATAAGACCCACTGTTGGTCCAGCACACGTTTTTTTTTTTTCAAAAATATTAAGGAGTTAAGTACCCATCGCCATAGACCAACAAGCATGATACTCCACTGTGGAGAGCAAAAAGCCAGAACAGACATTCTCAAAACATCGCAAGCAAACCATTAATCCCTAGTTTTCTAGTTATGTTATAAAGTTAATGAAAGGGCTCCTTCATAGCCTAGAATTATATTTACCCTTCCTTTTTGGGTACCTACATCAGCATTGAAGGTTTGAAGGCTTTCACAATAGGCATTCTCAAGTTATGGAACGGATAACATTACCATTCAATTTTTTTAAATAAAATTGATAAATTGGCAGTAAAACAGCCCAGAAATAATCCAGCCCTTTTCCTGTTTCGGTTACTCCAACAACGGAAGTCTGAAATCATCAGAAAAGTCATTCTCAATTTATTGCACAAAACCTGCTCTCCATTTTTTTCATATTAAATAGGCATGTTTGGATAAACACACTCCAAAAGCGATCCGAAACTTTCTCTAAAAATAATTGCCAGCGTTGAATGTTTGAAGCCCATCGGAAGAGTCGCCCTCAAGCTTACTCCTAGAAACTTTTAAGGAAGAGAAAAACATAGTGACAGCCACTCCAAGCATCCTTTTTTCAGGGGATTGCCTAATTAGTAAATTATCTTCATGTATAGTTCATGTTGATTTTCGCAAAAGAATAGAAAAAAAAAAAAATCCGCATGGCTTTCGATTAAGATACATGAACCTGGTTGCTTCATCCCTCTCTCAATATGGGAACTAATTCTAACTTTGCTGTGTAAATTATGTGCATCAAATCGAGTTTCTCCAAAATAATTCTGCTATATTCACAAAGTATATAATTTTTGTTTAATATATAGGATTTTTCCTTTGAACACATAAAATATATATTTTGGGGCATTAATATTACAATATTTTGTCAAAATTTACATTGCAGCGACTCTATACCATTAAATATAAACATAGGTAAAAATTTAATAACCAAATCTGCATGTTAACACAACCTGTAATTACCAAATAATTTATTGGCACCGCTTTTCTAGATTCTGAGTTTCGAATATTAATAATGTTTATCCTTATTTTTGAATTAATGGTGAGATAAAGCTGGAGGCTGGAAGTATTATAGGTTGGATAAAAGATAAGTCTCAAATATTTACTGAGGTCAAATTTGATAACGTATTTTATAGTTACTATAGTAGAACAATACTCTCGAGGTATTTTTGTTTACATCTGAACTTTGTTAAAGGATGAGATCCACAGCAATCAAGTAATACTATGGGAACAAAAGTAGCAGGAGACGCCTGTGCGTCTCTGTTTGCTAGGGAATTAAACCAGGTTTCCTTTATGTGTACTGGCTTATTTGTGGTTGCAGGGGTCGAGTATCTGCTCCTGGCTTCCACCTCCTAGCCTCACACTTCTGGTTTCACAAGTATTCTACCTCTTGTGACCTATTGCATCATGTCTTAAGTCTTTGAATGGTGCTTGAATCCATGTTGCTCCTCATCTAAGCCATTAGATTCCCTTGTCACCCTGAGGCTGAAGTCATTCTTAATTTCCCTGTGTTTCAATTGCTTCTTTAACGTCCATTGGTGTCTCCGCCTTCCAGAGAGTCTGTTAACGTCCGCTATTCTATCTTTGTTTCTCTTAGGTTCTCCTTTCTTGTGTCGCGTATCGTTTTCACTTGAAAGTGAAAGGTTGGGCGGAGGTTTCAACTCCAGTACGGGATGAGTTAAGGGTGAGTTGGCTTCTTCAAACTGAGAGCTGTTATCATATTAATATTTGAAGAGTAGGCCGGGGAGGCGTGTTGAATGTTGTGTACGTGAAATTAACTTTCAGTAGTTACCCAACTGAGTTTGCGAGGGAGAGAAGGGGAAGGGAAAGTGTTATTCCAGGTCTTGAGTTAGTTATACTCCTCTCTTCACGATCATGGACTGGAACCATGCCCAGCCCTTCTAGGGCAGGGTAGGTGCCAAAGCTAGAGCTTGCTACCATCTGCAGCTCGCAAGACTGCTCTTCCCGTCAGCCTCCCTGAGGAGGGGAAGATGGCCGACCAGAGAGGCCTAGCTTCTCCCTACCAGCCCCGTGCTGGTGGGGAATGTGGCTAGGCCTGGGGACAGTTGATCCCAACGATGAGGGGGTACTTGTACCTCCTCCCATGGGAGACATAGGTCTCTGATACTCCCACAACAGGAAGCCGGAGCCGGGTCGCCATCTGGAATAGACCCGGGCCGGGAGAATTCCCGGCGAATCAACACCTCCTCCACCTCCTCTCTTCTTCACCTTCTGAACAAGGATAACGACAGTGCAAGGTGACTCTTCTCACTACTCTACTGGTAGGACTTGTAAATTTCAGCAGTCTTTGAAAACCATTTTAATGCCAGTCATGTTTTCTTATGCATTAGACTCAACTGTGTTTCAGACATAAAACAGCTATTATGTCACAAGTCATGCAGTAATCTGCAATTTTACTAGATGTGTATCTTTCATAAGGACATCGACCATAATTCATTACTTGACTCCTTGTGATTTGAAACAGATTCTCCCAATATATGAATATTGGAATATATTAATGCTAACTGACCAAATGAAAGCTCTGGCCCACAGGTGATTCTAGCTTCACTCTATTTTGATTGCTTATTTTTTTTAAGTCTACACATAAATCAAGAACAATAAAGATATTGATCGAGCCACATTATCAAATGAGCTAATGTTATACTAAAGAGCTTAACTTACAAAATAATGTTACTCTCGCCCCCTCTAGAGCTTTAGGTGTAAAAATACTGCATAATTAAGCACGCTCGTCTTTAAACCTGAAGAACCAGTAAGTGTAGAATTTTTAAATAAGGAGATAGTGTAGTGGGCAGTGCCACTCCTCCTGCGAGTGAAAACACTGCCATAAACATATTAAATATCATCCCTAATAATTGACAAGCTAATAGCTAGATCAGCTCTCTCTCCTGGGTCGTACCAATATACAGGTATTACTACCTTTACAATTATACTTAAATTCAAATATTGCTACCTTTCATAATTATCCTTATCTTAATTGAACGAATGTCTGCTATTTTTGCAAACTGCTGAGAACCAAAATTTAAAGGAAAAAAACAGAGAAGGGCTCGTGACCCGTGGTTCTTGGGCGGGGTCGCCCATCGCCTCCGAGACAACCACATGGTTTATCACAGTAATGACTACCTCGGCGGCCAAGCTATCGTGTAAATGACAGTTTTGAAGCCGTAAGTCTGACTCAAATGGAGGAGTCAGTAAAATAAATGTGTGGCGGAATATTCTCATACATTGTAGCCCCAGGGCCTATCGATGGTTTTTTTCTTGGCTATTATCAAGTAAGTTAGACACGCCTAATTGCCGTTGATCAAGCGTAATAATGAATCTCGCTTGGAGGCAATTCTAATGTGTGCTTTTTATGATTAAAATGCACTAATGTTATCTTACCTGACGCATCTGGTTAAATTGGCTTGTCGACGCAGTTACCTCGAGTTTTTCTACCTATATACAAATTCCTCGATATATTCAGCTAAATTTAATATTCTCAATACGCAGCGGGAGCGTCTCTTTTTATAATAAATAAAGACGTAACGCCGACATGTGGTAGGCACTTAACACATCGAAATCTTTATTGGTACAATGGTACAACATTTCACCCACGAGTGGGGTTTATTATGGACTTGATGAAGCCCATTCGTGGATGAAACGTTGCAAAATGAAGACCACTGAATTTTATGTATACCCTTAATTCTTTTTATCATTGTATCATAGATTTATGTTATTGACAAATTGAAGAATAAACATATGCAACACCTGAACATCTTTACTGGAGGAACCTTTCGCTTGCTCAACAGACTTATCAGTCTCACACAGGAGCATGAGAACGGAGACTTCTATTATGGAGCCAGAGGTGCAGCAGTTAAAGGACATCACATGTGGAGAGGGCCAACTAGTAGGTAGAGTCCAAGGGGTTGGCCAGAGGTTAGCAATAGAGTTGTACAGGATATCCTCTGTACCAAGACTTTATAGTGGTGGTGTCAGAAACGTATCTTTTCATCAAAGCTATACAATATTAACTAGATGATAAATAAGACACATGCTCAGCTTCTGGGTGTGTTTAGGCTATTATTAAGTCATACGTCTGTATAAACTCTCACTGTCTGTATCTCTATTTACACAATGGTTTTACAGGGTTAGGTTATGAATTCTTACCTTTATCTACAAGCTAAGAGCTGTTACCTACCTCAGCTCACTTCAAAACTCTTTTCCTATTATGAGACTTGCGAATAGGGAATAGGATGAAGTTGGAGCCATCTGTAACCCTGCGACTTCATTTGGTCATCTGACTTAATTTCATCGATGTCATTATGTTGTGCAAACTTGTTCCAGCCTCGGGCCATTCTAAAAATGAATCATCTCAGATGAAGTTAGGTTCTTGAGAGGGACACAGCCAGCGTGTAGTTGCTGCTTGCTGCTCTTCTTGTACTTAACAATAAGGCCACCCACATCCCCCCAGTGTTGAAGGCTCTGCTGAAATGATAGATCTGTCCAGTTAGGGTCCGGGCGAGAGACGAGTCATCGTGCTCTATTCTCTATTCTGTCAAGAAGTCGTAGATGAGACGGGGGCAGGCAACCCAAGAAAGAGGAGCATACTCAAGTTGTGAGCGCACTTGTGCCTCGTACAGAGGTTTGCATCCTCTCCTGTCGAGCAGATGCGAGATACGTTTAAGTGCTGTAAGCTTCCTGACTACCTTGTTTGCCAGATTTACTACATGTCTCTCTCTCTCTCTCTCTCTCTCTCTCTCTCTCTCTCTCTCTCTCTCTCTCTCTCTCTCTCTCTCTCTCTCTCTGATTTTTCCGATATATTTTCATGAAAATTATGACCGTAATGTCCATGATACATATCAATGAGCAGTTTACATAATTGTGTAGTGGTTGTCAGTAGACCAGTTTTATGCCTCTGTTATCTCTGAAACCAGTCAAACGTATTTGATGCAAAGTAGTATGATGAGCAGCCGAAAGTAATTCTACACGGTCATAGTTTGGAGGGTTTACCTTAAAAGCGATTGTGGAGTTTGCATAATTGCGTGGTATGTAAGAAAACAAGTTCTGACTGAGTAACAGAATGGAATATTCGTTACAAGAAATCTGAAAAAGGTTCACTTACTTGCAGATAATTTCTTCGAAAATGTGCAAGTCCCAGATCCATGTAGCTAACCGCCATTGCTAGCTGCAGGAAATGTCGAGGTTCCTCTCAAGGAGGTGAGGTCTCGATGCTATTAAAGAGCTCTTGATCCATGGAATTGGAGATTTCCTCTCCATCCTTGGGTCAAACCTAATTACTTCCCATTTTTCAAGCGTGACAAGATCTTTGATGGTTTAGTACTTCCTCGTGATTATAATTACGTTAATTAAAGCTGCCGCAAGAAGCAGTCAGACAAATGCATCTATCCTCCATAAATCACTAGAAATGGGAAAGGCGATAAGACCAGACGAAGGCTAGCCCCTCGCTAGCCTTCGTCAGCTGTGTCTGGCATAGGGCAAATAGCCCTGTTTGAGGAAGATTTTAAACGTAGCTTCAATTTACTAGAAAGAAAGGTCAAGTAGTGGCTAGCAATTACAATACACTGTCCAGGCTGTCAAGCATTAGTAAAATTCTAAGGAAAATAATCTCAACAAATACTACCCCTCGCTACTGTCGCTGTCAAACTGGTTACATAAAAAAAGCCGATCTGCGTGACGAAACACTGAATGAACCACAAGTACACTGAATGAACCACAAGTACACTGAATGAACCACAAGTACACTGAATGAACCACAAGTACACTGAATGAACCACAGTTAGTCAGCTATATCACCGTGATCAACTGCAAAGTTGCAAATACAAGGAACTTTGAGGGTCGATATTTTAGCATGATGCTAATAATGGAAATGGTGTTTGAATTATATAGATCTAACACTAGCCAACGAAGTTGTTATCCTGAGGTGAAATATTACTGCAATGAATTAGAATTTTTTTTATAAACCTTGTCAGCAAGGTAACAGAAACTTGCTAGAAAGCAGAAGCTGCGAAATTCATTGTGAGGGACAACTTTACTCTCAGGTTTATAATGCACCACGAGACAGTTTTGATTATTATATACTAGGGAATAGCTAAATTTGTAGGGGGGTCATAGGCTTCCTGAAAAATAGAAGATTAGATTTGATCCAGGAAAGGAGTGGGCAGCTCCAGTTCAAGAAACCTTCACCATCAAGGGCTCAACACTTCATTGAAGGGACATCAGCAGAGACGAACTTCAACATTGCAGAGAAGTTGTTAACCCTGCTGTTACATACAATAGTACAAAACCATGTTTCGTAATGTTCCTCACCTGCCCAAATTTCTTCAGGGAAGGTTCCTTGATATCGATGATGTGTTCTTGATTAAAAAATCTGGAGGTTTTTTGCCTCCTCTGATCAAACTGCTGTTCTTCGGAAGCTATATGACATCTATGGGTTTAATGTTTGTGAGGAAAAAGTCCTTGTAAGGAGGGGGGGTATGGTTGTTCAGACACCTAGAAACCATTAGCATGTTATCTCCCGCACTCTCATCTAGCGGGCGGTGGCTAAATTTCAGTTTCCTCGGGTCTGATTTGCTTTAATTTCTACTCCTCGTAGTATTAACCTTACCTGGTGTGGGTTGAAGTTTGGAGAATCACCACAACACCCCCTATCCTCTTCTCCTGATCAGGTAAGGTGATTTACCAGGAGTATTTCTAATCTTTGACTAAAATTTGAAGCAAGTTCTCACATTAAATAGATATGAGATATGCCTAGAGCTTCACCACGTATCCTGTCTGGATGTTGCTTATGTAAATAAACTTAACGATATTTCTAGGGCAATGTTTTGCAATAAATATTGCTAAGGAAAGGCTTTATATGAAAGATGTTTGCTAGGAAATCCTCTTGTACGAGTCGAGGAAATACTACAGCTCTTAGCCTGTAAGCATTCTCGTCTATCATGTATAACCATTACAAGATAAGCAGCGGTCAGGCAGGAAGGCATTCAGACACAGGCAGACTATCAGAGATAAGATATGAAGCATAAAGGGATAATAAGTAAACACTAAATAGTTCTCGATGCAACTAACCAGTGCTCATTGCCACTAAGGTACCAATCACCCCATTCTTGGCATTCGTTTTCTTAGTTGTTACTGCCGTATTATTATCCTGCACTTTTTTTGCCTTGCTGGGCTTACCAATTGACCTTTTGAGGTTCGACACTAACGAGGTCACGGCCCACATAATTATGGTGGTCCGCAGGCAGTATTTGACCTGTATCGTCTGGCACACTGGTGTCCTAGGTCGTGGGAAATGTTCAGTTCTCTTTAAAGGTAAAATTTGATTACTAGGTGAACGCAGGTAAGTAGCACCTTCTCTCGCACTAAGCGGACACGATGGAACCTCCACAACTCCTTGCGTTATATGACTTACACTGTTATAGCTCTAGCATAAACAAAAAAGAGTTAAAGATTACTTGTATATTATTTTAGTTTATTATCATTTCAGCTAATTCATTTTGCACAATACTATTTTTTGAGTTGTCTTCTACGTGCAGTGAGATATAAATTTGTTGAGAGGATTACGTTTATGTTCTTAAATATAATTTTTGTTGGAAGGAATAAAGATTTTTTTACGTACCTAAAAAATAGCAGAATTGCGTAACATGCGTGACTTAATATTAACTATATTTAATTGATGAATAATTTAAAAATAAAAACAGTATTTGATTGCTTTATAAAATGATCTTTGCCAAAACAGACCAAGTACTAGAGCTATGTAAAATCCAGCTGGAAGAAATGGATAGTATAATATAAAGAAGCGGAGGACTATTTGAAGATCTTAATTATCGGTTTCTCAAAACTAATGTTAGGGAATGTGAGAGGGTGAAAAAATTAATAGAAAAGAAAGAATATTTCCAGAAGAAAATAAATCCATAACATTTTTCTTCGTAGGAAAAAAAATGAACTTGAAAGATTTTACAAACGCACATAAAAGGGGAAGGTCAGGGTGGAGCTTGTGCATTAAAATATCAGAGAATCTTACACCGAATGACTCTTCAACAGGGGGTGAGAGGTGCCTTAATGATGGTGAATAGTTCTTGATTCTTTAATCTAATTACCTCCTATTGTCCAGGTTCAATGTCATCCTTACGAGTTTGTTACTTTCCCTTAATGAAATTAGACATAAATAACCCGCACATAGGAAAGAAAACCTTATTGTTCTGTTCTGCGACCGACTTGTGACTTTGTAAATGGTCAGAACATAAACATCAAACAAGCAAATCAAATAAGCGGCTGTGACGCGTCTTGCAGAGCGGTCTTTGAACAGTAGCAAGCATCTACACGCGTCTAGCTCGTGGCGTAAGAATGGGTTGCGTTGAAATTACACTGGAAGATGTGAACAAAAAATATAGAGAAAAGTTATTTGTAGTCAACAATAAAGGCTTGTCATTATTTAGTATTTTTTTATACGCGCACTAAATTATTTGGTACATAACTCCAGGTACAATTCCTTTAATAACATTATTTTTTTTTTTGGTAGTTGAGGTGATAGTTGTGGTAGTCTGTGTAATTGTGGAAGTGTATTATGTATATAATTTATTGAAGTAGGAACAATAATTTAAGAGTTTTTATAGTAGTGGTAGCTCTTAACTTTGAAGTAGAGAATCTTTTAGGAAGATGCGGCATAGTGTGTGTACATTCACGTAGTTGTACTCACTTAATTGTGGTTACAGGGCCGATACATAGCTCCTGGCCCCGCCTCTTCACTGGTCGTTTCTAGGTCACACTCTCCGTGCTCCGTGAGCTTTATCATACCTCTTCTTAAAGCTATGTATGGATCCTGATTCCACTACATTTTCCAGACTATTCCACTTCCTGACAACTCTATTACTGAAGAAATACTTCTAACATCCCTGTGACTCATCTGGGTCTTTAACTTCCAAATGTGATCCCTGGTTCCTGTATCTCAACTCTGGAACATCCTGTCTCAGTTAACCTTGTCGATTCATCTCAGTATTTTATAAGTCGTTTTCATTTCCCCCCTCCCTCTTATCCTCTGTCGTCAGGTCGATTTTCCTTAACCTCTCTTCGTAGGTGTGTGTGTGTGTGTGTGTAGGAGGAATATGTATTGAAGGTGGTGTATTCAGTGAGGGCATTATTTTCAATAAAAGCTGTAATCAGTGGGACGTTGTATTTCGATTTAGTGTGTGGGATACTAAACTAAGTAAAATAAAGATATATGCAATGATGAAGATATTTAGGAATGAGCTGGCAATAGACTGCAGAATATGCTAATGCTGGATGTGTGAGCTGGATAGGTAGTGCCGTCCATGTAAACTTGGAGGACACTACCATGTTTACTAGTGCTTAAGTAATATTTAATGAAATAAAAGTCTAAACCACTACAGTATGTAGGGCTTTAGCGGCTTCTAGATATTTTCTTCATAAATTTGATAGTATTGGTAAGTCTGTAGTTATTAACAGCTGTGGTAACTTTGAGTTGAGGCTCCCTGTTGTCTTTTATAACTGAAAAGATTTGAGTTTTCCGGGAATTTTTTGAGAGTATTTAGTTAGAGGTAGCACATAAGCAGCTTTTTTGAATAAAAAAAATATTACAACGTGGTAATTAGCTCTAAGTTTTGCGAGTGGAGAAGAGAATTTCAGCAAAGGTCGTAGATATAGTGAGCTAGTGCTGTTATTAATTAGACTGATATTTGTCAATCAAAAATTTTTAAATGTAACTTGAGAGTCCAGTGTTTCTTTAACGATGAGCCACGAGATGCCATTATCTGCCATTATCAGTTCACGTGACAATTATTTCTCACTGCATGGTTGACTAAGTTTCCGACAGTAGATTTCTCAGTCACTCTCTAGCTCTAATTTGAGGTGGCTACACTACACGTCGCTTTGTGTAAGCCTATAATCATCCTTTAAATGTGTTTAAGTAAAGACCTAATTGATCTAATATTGTGCAGTGACTGTCATCAGTAGTTAAATATGCAGTTTTAAAATATATTGTTAAAAAATGAAAAAAATAATGCTACATGAATGATACATAAAAAGTTCTTTAGTATTTTACTTTCATATGATTTGAAGTTTCCTTTTAAATTTTCATCTTGATGTAATTTTATCTTAGTTTATTTCATCGTCATTTTTTTTTTAAATTAGGGTTCATATTATGTATAATCAACATATATAATGAAATTCTATTTAAACTAATCAACTTAGTCAATAACATTTGTGACTTCCCCTCACAAAGTTAAAACAGATGGTATTGCGAACACATGTATAAATAAAGGCCTATGATACCTGGCCGTAAAAAAAATTCACAAGTAAAGGAACGATGACAGAATAATGAAGGCTAAGGCGAACACCAAAGTTAGTTTTAGGGTGCCCATACATTCCCACCACCAGCATTTACTAAATGTAGAGTGCGCAACAGAGCAGCAACGTAGGGCAGATGGTATAATAAGTATTCTAACAAAAACAGAGCAAACTCGCCTTGCTGTCTTATTATAATACTTATAAACTCGTACAAAAGAATTCCAGTATATGCAATCACTCGTAGCAGATCAGAGAATGACTCCAGACCATGGGCGTAGCTATGACGTCTGGAGTCATTCCTTTATCCAGATTGTTTGACTGTCAAAACTAGCACCCATTAACAGTTTAGTTGGGGGCCATACAAGTGCACAGCAATTAACTACCTGATTAGATAAAATGCAAGAAGTGGTTGTGATGCACACAGAATAAAATGTAACATACTCTGAGCATGTCACAAATGTGAATTTAGGTGAAAAACGTTGAGAATCCCTGACTGAAACATTGTTTCAGTCCTTTCTGGTCAGTTATTAATCACGACTGGATAATGTCTAAGATTTATCTCCATTTTATTATTTGTTGTGAACAGTTCCATTCACGGAATTTTGAATTATATTTCTCTCTATTAAAGATTTTTTACAAACTTAAAATTACCCAGACATTCAGAGGAAACTCTTAAAACGCTGAGTGTTGACATATCAATTTGCCTACACGCCAAATTGTCCAAAAAATTAACAATACGAGTCGACTTTTTGATGCTGATTATTTTTCTTCAACGGAGAAGTAACTAACTGGAAGTACTTGAGAGCTTAAATCAAGAGTTCATGTATATTCAAACTGGAATATGTAGGAATTCGAAGTAGGGCCGAAGCTTTCCCATAACATTAATTACTACGTTATGAACAGTATTGCACAGTCTGTGTTGTATGATCCAATCTGTTCCATTCACTAAAAATCATGACCATTCCTAACGTGAAACTAAAGATCAATTATAAGTGAAAAAAATAGGTTATTTGTCTCGTATTCTCATATTTGAACAAGCAATAACTTGGAGAAGATGGGTCGGTTTCTCTCCACACGATCAGGAGCGGAGACTCGAGCCCTCCAAAGACAAATTGACGAGTACATACGAGCGATTGGTCGTGTATGCAACTGGGGCGAGGCCGTTCACTACTCCCACATCCATGATTTAGCGCTGTAGTGACAGCTTCACAGTCTCGGCCACACCAATGACTGTTTTATAGCCACAGTAAATCTTTCGTGTGTCTAGATTGGCGCCATAAAAGACGAAAAATAAAAATGTTGAAAATGCAATGTTTTCACACTTCAGCCCAACTCGGTAACTTTTTTTTTTTTTTTCAAAATAAAAGTTATGCTAAACGGCCTTATAACACTTACGTTAGGTTTTAGCCTTTAAGGAATTATAGCTTTTGTGAACTTAGTGAACCGGACCTGAAGATGAAGTTACACAAGATCATAAATTAAGAGATAAGAAAAGTTTTAATGACGCTTGAAATTAGTGGTTTTTCATGAGATGTCCTTGTCTCTTTTATTTAGTTTTCCCTCGATAATCTAGAGAATAATAACATTCCTACGGAAATTTTAACCTTAGAAAAAAATAAGCACGCTGTTTGGTAAAACAAAACATAAAAAACTTTACGGTAGACTAAGAGCTCGAAGGAAACTTACGCAAATGTAAATAAACATGGCGAAAAACAACTTGTGTTCAAATATTACCTAAGTTACAGAGAAGATAATTAGTAACTGGGTTAACTAAAATATGGTTATGACAATTTTGTTGAATATGAAACTACAGAAGCTATAACACTGCCTATCCTAGCATAACACTGCCTATCCTAGCACAGTTAACCTAACCTGACTTCACCACAGTGCACCGACCTAAACTAATCCTAATTTAGGTTTATTCGTCCCTAAATCATAAACAAAGCTCCAAGCGCCGAGTCTGTATGGGTTGCAATGCCGCAGGTTCCTTATCGATCTAGGTAAAAGACTCATCAGGGCAACTATGGATCCCAGGGCAGCTGTTTTTCTGTTCTGGCAGCTCAGTGTTACAGTTCAGCACTGAGTATCAGCACTATTGTATGTTGGGTTCGTGTTCCAGCTCTGGGAAGCTGGATGAGATTTTTGTAATGAAATTTTTGACAAACTCGGATACGTACTTGTAATTTTTCTTCCTCAAACCACAGGTATCATGTATTGTATACTCCATGTCTAAGCCTTATGTACCATTTTACACGCAAAAATGTTGCTGCTTTGAAATCTTTTGTTTGCTTTACAAGCCAAACCCCTTCGGGAATTTTGATGCCCCTTGTACTCATGAACCGGTGGTCTCCGTACCTGTGGGAACGAACGTGCAATGATAAGCAAGTTCGCTGCATTATCTAGACTTTTTTTTTATCCTTTGAAGGTTGCAGTTGCATCTCTTTTATCTTTGCTGTGTTGGAGATAAGTGTCGGACAATAAGAATGCGCATGTGTAGTCTTGCACGACTAGCATGCTATCTGTCCATGATTTCAAAGTTACTACGTCTGGATGATTTGGTCTGTCGTCGGATCTGCAAAGGTCGGATGGCTATTGCACTGCATCTCAAGAAGTTAACCTTTTCATATCTTACTATCTTTCCCTCTGATATACGGCAAAGGAGACCATAGTATTTGAATTGGGTTTGCCGTAAACTGTCGCAGATATGTTTGTGTCCGTTAGTAGCTGTCAGAGGCACTTGTCGATAGACACTTAGTCTGTTGTATGTGTGTGTGTATGTGTCGTACTAAATAAGCCGAATATGCTGAATAGGCCGAACTCTGTTAAAAATTCAACTTTTCCTTTTTTTTTTTTTTTTTTTTTTTTACTGATAGCTAATTTTTTCCATTAATAATGATATAATGATTTTTAATTTTGAACCCAAACAGAGATACCTCTCTTAAAGTAACTTTATTTTTAAGATAAATTCTGCTATATATCATAAATTAATATAAATTTATTTGCAATTATTTAAAATCAATGATACATATTTTTTTTTCGTAATTATCATATTGATTTCCGCAAAGTGGATGCTTGCCAAATAGGCAATATATAATTAAAGCATCCACGAATGAGTAGTTTTAAGCAAACAACAATACTGCAACCAGCCAGGGATCGACCCCTTCCAATCCCACCGACATTTAAGCACGCCTCCCGAGAATCCCGCCTGCTAAAATATCGGGAATTCGAACCCCTGCTAGTCGCAATAGTTTGTGTGTGTATTTATATATTTATATATATTTATATATATTTATATTATATATATATATATATATATATTCATATATTTTTATATTTATATATATATATTTTTATATTTATATATATATATATATTTTAATATTTATATATATATATTTTTATATTTATATATATATATTTTTATATTTATATATATATATTTTTATATTTATATATATATATTTTTTATATTTATATATATATATATATATATATTTTATATTTATATATTTTTATATTTATATATATTTATATATTTTTATATTTATATATATTTATATACTATATATTTTATATTTATATATATATTTTATATTTATATATATATTTTATATTTATATATTTATATATATCATATATACACACACATATATATAAATACATGTTAATTTTACAGGAAAAATTTAGGGAAGCAGCACAAACATTTATTTTTTAATTTATTTTAATTCATGTTAAGCGCTAAACCTATTTGGGTTATTCAGCGCAATACTTTGTGGAGGCTTGATCCTCCGTCTGCTGGGCGCGAGACAGACACGCTCTCTATTTGTACTCACCTATCCTAAGCAGCACAAACAAGGTTCTGTTATTGTATGCTTGAGAGATTAATGCTGCATTTTTGTGGCTCGTCAGCTGACCTCTCTTGATCTTGTGACACCAAACCTACCTTTGGAGAAAGCCTTACTGTAAACTTCTCTGACAATCCTGAATCCCCATTCTAGGGCCTGCCTTGCACTAAGCAATCTGAAGGCATTTTATACTTCTCTGAATGCTTACAAAGAAGGAAAACTAGTCACCCGTTTCAGAGAAAACAAGGTAAGAGGCATTGTAAAGAAAATTAAATAGATTACAAGAGGAATGCTTGCCAAAATGGCAATATGCCTCAGGACTCCTAAAATAATATGTTGTGCCGAATAGGGAAAACTTGCTATTTTTAAATAGCAACGCTCTTCTTGCTGAATAAGGCAAGCGAAAATTTGTGTATGCAATAATTTCGCAAAAATCATTCTGAACCTAACGAAAAAAAATATATTTCATTTTGTTTGTTTATTATTAAATTGTTGTAAACTTATCTAAAGTAAATTGAGTTGGATTAGGCTAAATTAAATTGGGCTTGTTATAATAAGGTTAGTTAAGTTTTCAGTTTTTTTGATACATAATTATTAATTTTTACATTACATAAATGAAAAAAATATATATCTTTAAACGTATAAGAGAAAATTTTAGAAAGGACTTAATTTTAAATTAGTTCTTGCTATTTGACCAGTTTTTACCAATTCGGCACGACATATATATTAATTATAATATTTTTCTCAATGAGTGCAAAGGCACAAACGCTTAAGTTAAGGCTGACGAGTACATGGGAACATGATACCCAAGGGTCGTGAGTGCACGGAAACATAGAAGAGTGTAATATTCTTCAGGTGTCACGTCCAATTTTTAATTATCTTCGACATTCCCCACGTGACTACTTTTTCCTTTCCCACCCAAAGGCGTATATCTTCAGTAAATGTTTTTCTGTCACCCACACGCACATAATTTTGACCATCTCTTCCTCCTCAAATGCTTATTCCTTTACCTAGGGTCCACTGAATGACTGAACTTCAGTATGCATATAACGTTAACTAGATGTGTTTCGGTCACAGCGTGATCCGAGAAAGGTGTACCCCATAACTCCAGCCCTCTGCTCCTCAACCTATACAAAAAAGCATAGTAGTTTAACCTCCAAACCCTAAAAACGCAGAGGAATTTCAGTCTTAATTCCTTTGAGACCTAGGAACTAAGGCTCAACTCTGCCAGTTGGTCTACAAGCTGGTGATCAAATTCCTGGAGATCTTTCGAAGATACTTGTGAGATCTTCACTTTTCTTGGATCTAATCTGATGAAAAGGTCGAATGTTTATTAAATTCCTGTTATGCGCTAAACCGGTTTGGGTCATTCAGCGCAAGACGTGGTGGAGGCTTGATCCTCCGTCTGCTGAACGCAAGACAGACGCGCTTCCTATTTGTACTCACCTCGAAGAGGTATGCAGTGGATTTATTGAGAATACGGTTCAAATGTGCAGTAGTTATAGGAGGATGGATAGAAAAAAAACAATTGCCAACTGGGCGATAAAGTGGGAGATTCGATAGAGAAAAAATTAAATTTTACCCTATAAAAAATAATTAGGAAGGCAGTGTAAATTAAGAAGTAATAAAGGGAGAAATAGCTGTAAATAAGAGAAAATTAGTAAATCTCTTCAAATTTCGAGTTAAACATAGTTTCGAAAAGAGATGAAAACTGGAAATAATTAGGAGCATATGGACTTGTTAGTTGAGAATGAAACAGGGAAGATGAGGATTACAATTGTGTATATATATATAAGAAAGAGATAATGTTTTGAGTTCACTATAAAGAATAACATGAAAGCAGAGATTTAATGCAAGGGACAGGGAACAATAAGTTTTGTTGGGAATAGGAAGAAGAAAGAGAAGTGATTGGGAAGTGGTTCTAATAAGCAGGTTGTAATTTGGAAGAAAATAATAAAGGTAATAAAAAATGGTTGAAGAAACAAAATGGAATATGAAGATAATGTTTGTACTGATACATGATACATGGAAAGTAGGTGTTTATAATTTTGTAAATTAAATATGAGATAATGAAAAAATCAAAAGGCTAATGTTGCAAATGTTTGAATTAGATGGTGGAAAGCTACAAAGAACTTTTATGAAGAGTTATGCTCATTTAATCATATTTAGAAGATAATGTGATTTCCAGTGGAAATGAGCCTTGAACAGGGATGGGTAATATCACCAGTGTAATTTAGTTTTATTGTGATAAGTCATAGTTTCAAAATAAATTAAAGTATTTCTTTCTTTGAGATCACACAATGTTATATTTTGATTCTTAACGCCAGGATGCTCATCACTTGTGTGAATGAACCTCTTTGACAGGATTGTGAAAAATTATGGAAAATGAAACTAAAATATAGAAGCAGTTCTAATATAAGCATAAAATCTAGACTTGTGTTTTTATCATCATTGAATCGACCCTGGACGCTTGTCGGTGCGGCCTCCTTGCTGGACGCTGGCCAGTGCGGCCTCCTTGCTGGACGCTGGCTAGTGAGGCCTCCATGCTGGACGCTGGCTAGTGAGGCCTCCATGCTGGACGCTGGCTAGTAAGGCCTCCATGCTGGACGCTGGCTAGTGAGGCCTCCATGCTGGACGCTGGCTAGTGAGGCCTCCATGCTGGCCAGTGGGGCCTCCATGCTGGCTAGTGAGGCCTCCATGCTGGCCAGTGAAGCCTCCATGCTGGCCAGTGAGGCCTCCTTGCTGGACGCTGGCTAGTGAGGCCTCCTTGCTGGACGCTGGCCAGTGAGGCCTCCATGCTGGACGCTGGCCAGTGAGGCCTCCATGCTGGACGCTGGCCAGTGAGGCCTCCTTGCTGGGCAGTGAGGCCTCCTTGCTGGACGCTGGCCAGTGAGGCCTCCTTGCTGGACGCTGGCCAGTGTAGCCTCCTTGCTGGACGCTGGCCAGTGAGGCCTCCTTGCTGGACGCTGGCCAGTGAGACCTCCTTGCTGGACGCTGGCCAGTGAGACCTCCTTGCTGGACGCTGGCCAGTGAGGCCTCCTTGTTGGACGCTGGCCAGTGAGGCCTCCTTGCTGGACGCTGGCCAGTGAGGCCTCCTTGCTAGACGCTGGCCAGTGAGGCCTCCTTGCTGGACGCTGGCCAGTGAGGCCTCCTTGCTGGACGCTGACCAGTGAGGCCTCCTTGCTGGACGCTGGCCAGTGAGGCCTCCTTGCTGGACGCTGGCCAGTGAGGCCTCCTTGCTGGACGCTGGCCAGTGAGGCCTCCATGCTGGACGCTGGCCAGTGAGGCCTCCTTGCTGGCCAGTGAGGCCTCCTTGCTGGATGCTGGCCAGTGAGGCCTCCTTGCTGGACGTTGGCCAGTGAGGCTTCCTTGCTGGCCAGTGAGGCCTCCTTGCTGGACGCTGGCCAGTGAGGCCTCCATGCTGGACGCTGGCCAGTGAGGCCTCCATGCTGGACGCTGGCCAGTGAGGCCTCCTTGCTGGCCAGTGAGGCCTCCTTGCTGGATGCTGGCCAGTGAGGCCTCCTTGCTGGATGTTGGCCAGTGCGGCCTCCTTGCTGGATGTTGGCCAGTGCGGCCTCCTTGCTGGATGTTAGCCAGTGCGGCCTCCTTGCTGGATGCTGGCCAGTGCGGCCTCCTTGCTGGATGCTGGCCAGTGCGGCCTCCCTGCTGGATGTAGGCCAGTGCGGCCTCCCTGCTGGATGTAGGCCAGTGCGGCCTTCTTGTTGGATGTAGGCCAGTGCGACCTTCTTGCTGGATGATGGCCAGTGCGGCCTCCTTGCTGGATGTTGGCCAGTGCGGCCTCCCTGCTGGATGTAGGCCAGTGCGGCCTCCCTGCTGGATGTAGGCCAGTGCGGCCTTCTTGCTGGATGTAGGCCAGTGCGGCCTTCTTGCTGGATGTAGGCCAGTACGGCCTTCTTGCTGGATGATGGCCAGTGCGGCCTCCTTGCTGGATGTTGGCCAGTGCATCCTCTTTGCTCTACGCTAGTCAGTGTGGCCTTGCTGGATGCTGGTCAGAGCGGCCTCCTTGCTGGACGCTAGACAGTGCGGCCACCTTGCTGGACGCTAGCCAGTGCGGCCACCTTGCTGGACGCTAGCCAGTGCGGCCACCTTGCTGGACGCTAGCCAGTGCGGCCACCTTGCTGGACGCTAGCCAGTGCGGCCACCTTGCTGGACGCTAGCCAGTGCGGCCACCTTGCTGGATGCTGGTCAGTGCGGCCACCTTGCTGGATGCTGGTCAGTGCAGTCTCCTTGCTGAATTCTGGTCAGTGCGGCCTCCTTGCTGGATTCTGGTCAGTGCGGCCTCCTTGCTGGATTCTGGTCAGTGCGGCCTCCTTTCTGGATTCTGGTCAGTGCGGCCTCCTTGCTGGACAATAGTCAGTGTGGCCTTTCTGGACGTTGGTCAGTGCGGCCTCCTTGCTGCACGCTGGTCAGTGCGGCCTCCTTGCTGCACGCTGGTCAGTGCGGCCTCCTTGTTGCACGCTGGTCAGTGCGGCCTCCTTGCTGCACGCTGGTCAGTGCGGCCTCCTTGCTGCACGCTGGTCAGTGCGGCCTCCTTGCTGCATGCTGGTCAGTGCGGCCTCCTTGCTGCACGCTGGTCAGTGCGGCCTCCTTGTTGCACGCTGGTCAGTGCGGCCTCCTTGCTGCATGCTGGTCAGTGCGGCCTCCTTGCTGCATGCTGGTCAGTGCGGCCTCCTTGCTGCACGCTGGTCAGTGCGGCCTCCTTGCTGCATGCTGGTCAGTGCGGCCTCCTTGCTGCATGCTGGTCAGTGCGGCCTCCTTGCTGCACGCTGGTCAGTGCGGCCTCCTTGCTGCACGCTGGTCAGTGCGGCCTCCTTGCTGCATGCTGGTCAGTGCGGCCTCCTTGCTGCACGCTGGTCAGTGCGGCCTCCTTGCTGCACGCTGGTCAGTGCGGCCTCCTTGCTGCACGCTGGTCAGTGCGGCCTCCTTGCTGCATGCTGGTCAGTGCGGCCTCCTTGCTGCATGCTGGTCAGTGCGGCCTCCTTGCTGCACGCTGGTCAGTGCGGCCTCCTTGCTGCACGCTGGTCAGTGCGGCCTCCTTGCTGCACGCTGGTCAGTGCGGCCTCCTTGCTGCACGCTGGTCAGTGCGGCCTCCTTGCTGCACGCTGGTCAGTGCGGCCTCCTTGCTGCATGCTGGTCAGTGCGGCCTCCTTGCTGCATGCTGGTCAGTGCGGCCTCCCTGCTCCTATCATTAGATCATGGCTCACTTGTCGACCCCTGATCTTCAGCCGCCCACCGTTGTTTATTGACCTCGTTTAATAATTATCACTCGTTACTCGCCTCTCTGGTCAAGGTCAAGACCATCCTGTTGACAGTGAGAGACTTGAGCAGACTCGCCTTCTGAAGAAACTAAGAGACGATAATTCGATTTACTTACGATCAGCTTCAATATAAGTTGTTTTTTTCTGATTCGCGATAATACTTCACCCAGTATTGAGGCCTCAGTCAATCTCCAAATTTCGTCACGAGCTGTTAAACTTTAATTTGGGTCAGCTAGTGGCACTTGTTGTGCCTGCCTTCGCCTGATTGTTAGGTCATGGGTTACTGGAGCTGCTTAATAATATCGTTTTAAACCTAACACGCCGAGGTAAAAACAGACCCAAGGTAAGGAACTCGTGGGCTAGAGAGGACTGGGCTATGAGATAGTTGTCAGGTTAAAGACTTAGACTGTGAGGTGCTTATAAGACAAACCTAGATCTTCTGAGGTAATCGCTGCCAGAGGTAAAGACTGCTTGAAGTGTTCGCGACTTTGAGGACTAGACTAGTTTTCATTTTTTGTGTGGCAGATGTGAGTCTGTTTTTGCCTTTCAGTTTCGTTTTAATATGAGTATGTGCATGCTTACATATTAAAAAAAAAATAACATGAAATGACTTGTGTGTGTGTGTGTGTGTGTGTGTGTGTGTGTGTGTGCGCGTGTGCGCGCGCGCGCGCAACATGACCACAGGAAAAGTGACACATAGTACTATAAATTAAATTACAAGAGAATGTCTTCTCTTTTCAGCATTTCTTTGTAGCTCCCATTTTTGTATTGCTTTGAGAGTTTTTTCTTACGTTTAACCTAGTTGAATAGTTATACCCCAGCCTGCGGTGACAGGCGTCTCGGGATCACTTCTCCAATGAATATCCCAGTTAAACCATACGAAGTGTAATTGATTTGAGTTTTAATAGCTCGTCTGTGATTTTTTTTCTGAATTTTCCAGCTTATGGTTCATGGTACGTTTTAAAGTGTTCAGTTTACCTCTATCCATGTACAAGAATGCTGTTTAGTGTATGTCAATACTAACTCGTATGCCTCCCTATCTTTCACTTTGAATATTTTAACACAATTGATTATTCTGTTTTATGTGAGTGGCATGTCGTTTTCTCCCACTTCCACTAATCTCCCATTAGCTTGACTGGCTTCGAGAGTAGCGAGTCCCTCTAACAGGGAACAGGGAATCGAGCCTTCACTTCTTGCGCTGAATGGCTCTCACAGGTTTACCGCTATGCTCACACGCACAGTATACACAATATAAAGATCACAGTGAGCTGGTGATATCACAGTATCATAGTTTAAAATCCTGACATGTCGCTTTTAAAAGTTTTTGCATGTGAATGTCTCAATTTTTTTAAAGGTAACCTGACTAAATTTTAAACGCCAACGTTCAGTGAGGAGGGTCCTATGTGGAGTCATATGTAAGGCTGATAAGGCTTTTGTTACCCTATTATTTTCACTATTCCTTGATAATGTGAGAAATCACGAAATCTCTTGGAATTTCTCTTATTTCTCACTGAGGTTATTTTGCGTGTGTCAGCGTGTTAGAAGTTAGTGGAGAAAAATGGCTTTTGGGACTTGACAAGCTGTTTGAGTGTGAGCAAGGTAACATTTTTTGAAGGAATTCAGGGAAACAAGTTAGCCGGACTTTACTCCTAGAGGTGGGTGCCAGCACTCTGAAGGACGGGTGGAGATATTAACGTTTAGATGGGCATCTGAACTGTAGTATCGGCACCTCTGGCAACACAGTGATAGTGAATGATGGTGGAAGTGTTTCTTTTTTATGGGTCACCCTACCTCGCTGAGAGAGAGCCAGTGTTTATATATATATATATATATATATATAAATTGCCTCTACCTACATTAAATTCCATCATTCGCTTTGAACAATTTATTAATGTCATCTTGCAAGGATTTAGTCATATTTATTATTTATTTTGCATTTAATTTTTACATCATCCACAAACATATTAATATAAATTTCTATTCACTCTGGTTGGTAAATCATTTGTGTGTGTGTGTGTGTGTTTTATCACATTCACTAATGTATGTCCAATTGCTGATGGCGTTCCAGTTCGTCATAAAATAAATTTAGCATAATATATTATAACACTTGTGTCAGTGGCAAACAGCTTTAGAATACTTTTTATCCCACACCTTGTGACGTCTCGGTCAACGAAGATACAACTGTGTTCACTCATTGTTCCCGGTATACATTACTGTAGATGTTTTTCTTGACTTCACGGGAAAACTTCAAGATGAATGTGTTCACTGTACATCGTGCTCGAGATTGAGAGACTGAAAAAATCTGTTTTCTTTGGCCAGACAGATTGAGAGACTGAAAAAATCTGTTTTCTTTAGCCAGACAGCCCCTCGAAGTGAAGCCTTTCTTATAGAGTTTTTCCTTGCATCATCTCGACGAATTAGTCTGCTTATTTTTTTTTTTTGTGTGTGTGTAGGAGAACCCGGAGACGATGGTGATTTACTGGCGTGATATATTAAGCGCTGAAAGGACAAGACATATAATCATAATTCTCACTTGCTCCTCACCAGTAGTAGTGAGACATTAGCTTTCTTGCTTGGGATGAGAGCCAGCTTATCGTTCTTTAAGTTTAATAAGATTTCTTTCTCGCCAGTTATTATTCGATTCTGCTTTTCCAAGAAAGTAAATGCGTAGTCAATGGTCGGTCATAAAGCATAAAAAAAAAGGTTATTCATCATTATGTTCTTCACCGGAAGATTTGGGTTCCCTCCCCAAACTGTACAAGATATAAAAGCAATTATGCACCTACTGCCTCTATTCACCTATCGGTAAACAGGTACTAAGAGAACAAGGCCGACGGCCCCCAATAGAATTAAGCCACACTGCTTTCCTGGATTATTGAGTTAATAACACTAGAGCATCAACGCTCCCAAGTCTCCTTCAGTATGGAATTCAAGGGCAACACTGAGCCACGACGCGTGTCAGGCTCTTACTGCCAGGGAGTAAGGAAGTTCCTCCTCTGATAACATCAATACTTAGCAAGTGATGGGAACACCAGAACAATAAATAATTCAGGGTTCAGCACCCTGCGAGAAACCTGCAACGGAGTGTCAACCGCCACTTTAGTAGGCGGGGATAACACTTAACTCTTATCGGAATATTAGTTTATAAACCTATTCACATTGAGCTCAAAAAATAATAAATTTGAATATTTATCGTTTAGGAAAAATTTAGAAAACATATTTTAGAATAAATGTGATAGTAACATTTCTTATGTGGTTGAACAGCATTTTATTCATATTTTAAAAAATTCTAAAATTTAAAACAAAATAATACTCAGTACATGTGTTTGATGCTGGTAAGTATAAATGGAAAGTAAATATTCTGCAATATATTCCCCATCATTCAAAGCACCGTCAACCCAATGGGCGTGTACACGATACCAATGTGCTCCAAAATGCCTTTCACTTCTTCATCAGCTTTCAATTGACATTGAGTGTTGTGTTTACTTGACTTGTGGAGCAAGTGAACTTAATAACCACGTACATATGTTTGTTATGCATATATATATATATATATATATATATATATATAATATTATATATGATATATATTTTTATATATGCACTACCGATCGGACCAGTGTTAGCCTACCCACTGACCAAAATCAACACACCCAGCAGAGCTAGGTGTTGTACCGTGATCTGAGGACATACGATGGTGTGGGTGCCTCAGAGCTAATTTCATTCTACTCCCCGTTTGGTGTATTAGCCTCTATAAGCAGTATATATAGTATTGTAATAGTATAGTATTGAAACCAGTACAACACCTAGTTCTGCTGGGTGCGTGATTTTGTAGGATTGTATGGTCCAGTGGGTTAGAGCGTCGTGAATTTTCGCTCACCATGAGGCGGGCCAAAATAACACGGGTTCGATCCCCAGGATAGTCGCAGTGTTATTGATTAAATACCACTTGTGGTTATAATATATATATATATATATATATATATATATATATATATATATTATATATATATAATTGTGTGTGTGTCGTCCCGAATAGGTAAAACTTGCGATTTTTGTGTATGCAATAACTTCGCAAAAAACATTCTGAACTTTAAGAATAAAAATATTTCATTGTTTATTATTAAAATATTGTAAACTTGTTTAAAATATATTTAGTTGGATTAGGCTAAATTAAATTGCGCTTGATATAATAAGGTTAGGTAAGTTTTCTAAGGTTCTTTTGATGCAAAATTATTAATTTTTACATTGATATAAATTAAAAAAATACATCTTTAAACGTACAAGAGAAAATTTTAGAAAGGACTATTTTCAACGAGGTCTTGCTAATTTACCAGTTTTTTTTTTTTTTTTTTTTTTTTTTTTCAACAAATCGCGTCTCACCGGCAGTGAAAAGAAGAAAATCCAAAGAAAATCTTTCATCATATTCCTAACTCATACATAGAACTGTTTAGAGTAATTTACAGTTACCATTAATTAAGATGATTAACTGACACTCGGCAGGTTTGAATCCTGCTGTGGACGGAGAGATAATGTTTGTACATAAATTCGCCTGTTTATGAATTGTTAAATACACGCACACACACGAGGTGTCAGAGTGGGCGCCGGTGACGAGCGGGGTTCCACAGGGGTCAGTCCTGGGACCAGTGCTGTTTCTGATATTTGTGAACGACATGACGGAAGGAATAGACTCCGAAGTGTCCCTGTTTGCAGATGATGTGAAGTTGATGAGGAGAATTCAATCGGACGAGGACCAGGCAGAACTACAAAGGGATCTGGACAGGCTACAAGCCTGGTCCAGCAATTGGCTCCTGGAGTTCAATCCCACCAAGTGCAAAGTCATGAAGATTGGGAAGGGCAAAGAAGACCGCAGACGGAGTACAGTCTAGGGGCCAGAGACTTCAAACCTCAATCAAGGAAAAAGATCTTGGGGTGAGTATAACACCAGAACATCTCCTGAGGCGCACATCAACAAAATAACTGCTGCAGCATATGGGCGCCTAGCAAACCTAAGAACAGCATTCCGACATCTTAATAAAGAATCGTTCAGGACCCTTTATACTGTGTACGTTAGGCCCATACTGGAGTATGCAGCACCAGTTTGAAACCCACACTTAGCCAAGCACGTGAAGAAGCTCGAAAAAGTGCAAAGGTTTGCAACAAGAATTTTCCCGGAGCTAAGGGGTATGTCCTACGAGGAGAGGTTAAGGGAAATCGACCTGACGACACTGGAGGACAGGAGAGATAGGGGGGACATGATAACAACATATAAGATACTGAGAGGAATTGACAAATTGGACAGAGACAGAATGTTCCAGAGATGGGACACAGCAACAAGGGGACACAGTTGGAAGTTGAAGACTCAGATGAATCACAGAGATGTTAGGAAGTACTTCTTCAGTCACAGAGGGGTCGGGAAGTGGAACAGTTTAGGAAGCGACGTAGTGGATGCAGGCTCCATACATAGCTTTAAGCAGAGGTATGATAAAGCTCATGGCGCAGGAGAGTGACCCAGTAGCGGCCAGTGAAGAGGCGGGGACAGGAGCTGTGACTCGACCCCTGCAACCACAACTAGGTGAGTACACACACATAAATCACTTTATAAGGTACACCTTTCTTATACATGGTAGCCTCCTCCTCCCCTCCTTTGCCTCCAGAACAGGCTGAATTCTTCGTAGCAATGATTCCTTAGAGATTCTAGTGCATGTTCACATGACAGTATCACAGTTACTGCAGATTTTTTCAGTTGCACATTCATGCTGCAAATGTCCAGTTCTACTACATACCAAAGGTTTACTTCAAATTCTGACCTTACCATCTCCATGCCACAAGAAAAATACAAATTCGTCAGACTAGGCAACGTTTTTTCAGTCCTCAACTGTCCAGTTTTAGCAAGTATATTCCCAGTGTTGCTTCAATTTCATGTTACTGGCTGACAGAAGTAGAGCCCGTGTAGTATTTGCTGTAATAACCAATCCACTTCAAATTTCGATGTATTGGGCATTTATAGATGCTCTTCTGTATACCCCTGCCGTATTGAATGGTTATTTGAGTTTCGGTCGCCTTCCTGTCAGCTTGAACCAGTTTGGTCATTCTCCTCTGACCTCTCTCTTTTATTTTAACTTGTTTATATTTGTGTTGTTTTTATGCTAATCATTTTTATTGCTTGTTTTCCTTATGTGTGATGCATTTATTTTTTAACTGCCCAGAGTGCTGCATGATTTACGTAGTCAAAGCGCTTCTAATGTTCTTATGAGTGGTACAAGTTTTCTTTTAAGAGCGCTGAACTGTTTTTCCTGGTCAAAGTGCTCTTAAAATCTCATAACTACTTACCATCCCTCTCCTTTATTCTTTTTTCTCTCCTTAGTATGGGATACCTCCTTAAGAAAATGGCATATAACATCAGCAGATGTGTAGGTGTATGTGCACGTGAGTGAATGTGCTTATGAATATGTAATGTGGATATACAGAATGTGACATGCATCATTGTTAAATATTAAAAATAAAATAAATCCTTACTTAAACCGTAACACCATTTCATCAAATTATTCCTTATGCAAAAATATCAGAGAGCAGATAATACGTGAAGGATGACAGCTCTTTAACTCTTTGACTTTAAAAGCACCGGTTTAAGCAACAAATATTACAAGAGTGTAGGAGAAACAATTTTAGGCAGAAAATTATCTTCAGTAAAAACAAGCAGAGCCGTCATATTCAGTAATGACAAGTCTTGTCATCACGTTCAACAGTAAAACAGCCATATAATTCAACAATAACAACCATGGCAATCACAATGAATAATAAAAACTGAATTCGCATTTAAGAATAACAATATTGGCCATTACATTTAACACGCAGTCATCAATAAAAAGTGTGGCAATCAACTTCAACAATAACAGATGTGTCCTTCACCCTCAACAATGATAAGGATGGTTATTACATTAAACCATAACTGATGTTATTACATCAATACCAAGTGCGGCCCTCAGGTGCAGTAAAAACACGTTTAAACATTCCCATTGGCTGAATTTTAACGTTTGTGTTTTAATTTTTCCCAATATTACTGAAGTAACAATGGTTTCTTCACCTCACGACTAGGCTAAACATTACGTTCCAAACAAAATGTACACGAGTGCGTGGGAGGCGCCCTCACACAACCTCTGACCCGTAATGAAAGGGAAACCCTCGACCTGGCGCTTCAGGTTAAGTCGGATCACTCTCCCTGGTTGACCTGACAACTCGATGGCCTGGTCGTGACATCCAAAGGGCCGAGGAGCGTCGCAATGACTAACATATTTCACTCGACTCATCTTCTTGCCCCCCTAGTGATGCGGGTCAGCTACTGCAGAATTTGACAACAGAGGCCAAAGGGAACGATTTCTTGCGTTCTTCGAACAGTTTCTCACATTCCTGGGAGACTGCTGAGGGCAAATTAACACACTAAACTTACATTTAATCCCTTGAAAAGGGTGCCTTGATTCTAGAAAAGGGATCATCAGCCACGAAATTGGAGTTACTCTTCCTTGGATCAACCTTAATTACCTCCCAGCAACTGTGGAAGTTTAGCGCTTCACCATGAGTACGACGATACGGTTAAATGATATCGAGGATAACAGTCTGGTTGATCCGGCCCTGATCCAGCATGAGGACTGGTCCCAGACCGGGCCGCGGGGGCGTTGACCCCCGGAACCCTCTCCAGGTATCTCCAGGTATACACCATTATTAATAACATGGCTGGAGAATTCCTCTGCCTTAACTGCCTTTCAAAGCTTTCCTATGGGCTTAAAACTGTTGACCCATCTCAAGAAACAAAGGACGTTCACCAGTCCCGGAAGAGAACCAGTGATTGTGTAAGAAGGGCAAATAAAAGGAAACGTACATCTTCTCCGTTACAAAGATTTCCCGGTGAGCGAAGTGAAAGTCAGAGCGTGGATAAGAAGTGTACCGCCCCTTCAGTGGAGGGCTACAACACACACTGTATAATGCTAGACTTTGATTTTGCACCCGTACAAGATAAAGCAACACCACTTTACCATTTCAAGCATACGCATGTCGGCATTTTCATTTAAACAAATATTAATAGAATTTTTCTAAGTCATGGAGCGCGCCATTGACTTCCCAAGTAGGATTACAGGTGTATATCTATCACACGTTTAAACCTTCAGTTTAATTACTTATAAATAGAGCCGGGATGTCCGTTGCGTTTTACAGAAATCATAATTACTCGGTTTTCAAGTACCAGTAAATGATTAATAAAAACAAATGTACCACCAAAAATAAAACTTGCTGAATAAAATAATCAGGCATTAGTAGTATCTTTAGTGGGTAATTAATGTAGTTATAACTAGTGTAGCGAGCGATTTACACAAAAAGAAAATTTACAAAATATGAGACTGTCTTCTCGGGCTACAAATCTTAGTCGTACGTCCATATATTATTAATTTGTTCTATATTTTTTACTGGAATATTACCACAATTTTTTCCATTCTTTCACGTAACTTTCTAATTATTTTGAATCAAACTTTCATCTTGAGTAAGGTCTGATCAAGGTTATTAGGGTTTGGGGAAAAAAAAATTGTAGGCATTGTCTTGCGCGTAAATAATTTTATTATACCTTTATTGCCTTGCAATACCTGCTCTTTTCTGTGTGCTTTTGCTAAGGTCGTGATGGTGACAGGAAAAGATGTTCAAATATAAGTAATGAAGATGCTTGTTTAACCTCTGGTTCAAAACACACACACACACACACAAGGGATGTAGTGGATGCAGGAACCATACATAGCTTTAAGACGAGGTATGATAAAGCTCATGGAGCAGGGAGAGAGAGGACCTAGCAGCAGTCAGTGAAGAGCCTGGGCCAGGAGCTAAGTCTCGACCCCTGCAACCACAACTAGGTGAGTACACACACACCTCCCCCGTCGCCACCTCTTACAAAAATTACATTAGTGTTTGCTATGATACTGATTCCAATTCATAAAAATTGCCGAAATAAATAATGTAATATAAGAATATGTTTGAGGAAAACAAACATATTCCGACTAAAATTTCAGAAAACTTTAGATTATGAAAACAATAAAAGATGGATGTAGGATTTCAATATAGGAAAGTGTTACGTGAGATTTGTAAAAGTAAAAGTTGAACCCCATGTAAAATATTTGTTGACGGTTGAAATTTTAAGAACATCTGATTAAAAAAAAAAGATCATGAGGTGATAATGTAATTATTTTTTTTAGCACCAGGCGATCACATAAATACAGCTGTTAGCCATTTGTAACATCAACAGGTTTTTAGAATTCGTTTAACTTTAAAGTTGGAAAGATGTTGATGATATTGTTTGCTGCATTTGTTTGACCTAAAGAGTATGCAGCTGTTGTATTAAGCAAGTCCTTAAAGAGACAGTCAAGCAAGAAATTTTTTAGAGATAAGCAACATAGAGATGTAAGCCACAGCACCGTGTCTTTGCGGATGTCACCCGAATTTGCATGACAGTGTCCTCCATCGAAGACACTGCAAGTCTCCAACCAAAATGGGCCTCAGAAAACAGTATGAAGTTCAGTGAAGACAAATTTCAATTTCTCCAATATGGAAAACTCGAGGAAATTAAAACTGTATTGGAGCTAAAACAAATTCCAACCACACAATACAGCGAAAAACGAATGTGAAAGACCTGGGAGTGATAACGTCAAAGGATCTCACTTTCTAAGCTCACAACAATGTATCTACCACATCTGCTAGGAAAATGATAGGATGGATAATGGTAAACCTTGAAAACTAGTGATGCCAGGACCATGATGATTCTCTTCAAATTGCTTGTTTTCTCTAGGCTGGAATATTTCTGTACACTAATGGCCCCTTTCAAGACATGCAAAATTGCAGACCTGGAAAATATACAGTGAATTTTCACGGCACGTACAAGTACGATAACGCATCTAAATTATTGGGAATGGTTGAAGTCTCTTGATTTGTACTCCCTGGAACGCAGGCAAGAAAGATACATAATATACACTTGGAAAATCCTAGAGGGACTAGTCCAAAATCTGTACACGAAAATCACTCCCTACGAAAACAAAAGAGAAAAAGCAGAGGCGTCACGAGTAGGCTTAGAGACAAAAAATAAGTGTCAGGGACCCAAAACTGTTCAACTACCTCCCAGTATACATAAGGGGGTTTACCAATAGACCCCTAGTTGTCTTCGAAAGGGCGCTGGACAAGCACCTAGAGTCAGTTCCTTACCAGCCGGGCTGTGGCTCATACGTAGGTTTACGTGCTGCCAGCAGTAACAGCCTAGTTGATCATGCCCTGATCCACCACGAGGCTTGATCACGGACCGGCCCGCTGGGGCGTTGACCCCCGAAACCCCCATCAGGTATACTCCAGGTAAGACTCAAAATTAGACATTTTTTAATAAAAATAATTTTCATCATTACTTTGAAACTGAGTTTCTAAGCATCATTCAACTTTGGAGAATTGAGGGTAATCACATCTGATCCAATGAAGAGAAGGGAAGCTTTATTTCTTTGGATCAAAACCCATTCACCAGATTGCTTTCTCCGTTGTCCTTTGCTCCCTTGCTGTTTCTTTTATCACCTGTTCTTGCTAGTCTTCTCAGGTTGTCTGCTAATTATTTTTGTCTTTCATCCCTGCCTGAATCCTCTCCTCTTGCCTTTATTTCATTATTACTACTCCTTCTACCCTTTCCTTCTTTTAGTCCATAATCTCCTACAGCTTTTCAGTTTTTTGTTTTTTGGGATGCTGCTTCAGCAGCAAGTCCTTTTCTCCTGTTCCAAGTCATCCTCCCGGTTTATTTACTTATTTCCACGGTTTCCTATCAGCAAGTAATTTACTTTCCCACTTCTTAGTGATTTTCTTCTTCAGAACAGTGTGGAGTGTGGGTAGATGACGTGGTGATGCGGGGATGGTGTTTGTTGGGACAGAGTGATAGGGAAGGAGGATGGGAGGGAAGAGAGAGGGTGTGTGGTTAGGGAGGGAGGAAAGGTGTGTGGTGAGGGGGGGAGGGATGGTGTGTGGTGAGGAAGGGTGTATGTTGAGGGAGGGATGGTGTGTGGTGAGGGATGGTGTGTGGTGAGGGAGGGAGGAAGGGTGTGAGGGGGAGGGATGGTGTGTGGTGAAGGAGTCAGTGACCCGTAACATGCTTTGGCTGGGGTCGGGGATGACCAGTCGGCGGATGGCAACTTTTTGTGTAGAGCGGCTGGCTGGCTGGCGTCTGAATGGTCGGCTAGCTGGCTGGCTGGTTGGTCGGTCAGCCGGCTGGCTGGCAGTTCGGCTGGCTGACAGGTTAACAAACGTCTAATATGCAGCTGCCTGCTGTCTACCTGCCTTCACTCTCCCTCTCAAATGTGACTCACTCTGACACATCAACTTCAGTTCATCCCAAATATGTTTTCAAGACTGACAGTGAAAATTAATATTTTTACTACATATCCCTGAAGTTCCTGGGCTGCTGACACATCTAAAGTGAATAGAGACAAGCGTGATGTTGAAATTTTTTAAATAATTTTACACGTTAAAATTAATGTTATATAATAACTTAGGGGCCTGTCATTTTATCCTAAACCAAAATTATATTTTCTCACAAGGCCAAAATTGACCATTTTTTTTTGTTTATGATGCTGTGGGACTACACAACTCTAAGAATTTCGAGGCACTATTGTTCATTGACATTATTTATGCATATGTGAAAGTCACACAAGGACAGACAAGCTGGGACACATACATAAACACACAAGACACTGTACACCGTGTACGTCAGGCCCATACTAGAATATGCAGCACCAGTCTGGAACCCACACCTGGTAAAGCACGTAAAGAAACTAGAGAAAGTGCAAAGGTTTGCGACAAGGTTAGTTCCACAACTCAGGGGTCTGTCCTATGAAGAAAGGTTGAGGGAAATAGGACTAACAACACTGGAGAAAGAAGGGTCAGAGGAGACATGATAACGACATACAAAATACTGCGGGGAATTGACAAGGTAGACAGTGACAGGATGTTCCAGAGAGGGAACACAGAAACAAGGGGACACAACTGGAAGCTGAAGACTCAGATGAGTCAAAGGGATGTTAGGAAGCATTTCTTCAGCCACAGAGTAGTCAGGAAGTGGAATAGTCTAGAGAAAGATATAGTGGAGGCAGGAACCATACATAGTTTTAAGACAAGGTATGATAAAGCTCATGGAGCAGGGAGAGCAGAGACCCAGTAGCGGACAGCGAAGAGGCGGGGCCAGGAGCTGAGTCTCGACCCCTGAAACCACAATTAGGTGAGTACAATTAGGTGAGTACAGGCCCCACTGTGACCACAAATGCAAGTTTTTACAGATGAATCTCCCACCAGCAATAAAGAATTGTTCAGGGCCCTGAACACTGTGTACGTTAGGCCCATATTTGAGTATGCAGCACAAGTTTGGAACACACACCTTGCCAAGCACATAAAGAAACTAGAGAAATTGCAAAGGTTTGAAACAAGACTCGTCCCGAAGCTAAGGGGCATGTTCTACGAGGAGAGGTTAAAGGAAATCGACCTGACGACACTGGAGGACAGGAGGGAGGGGGAATAAGATGACGACATATAAAATACTGAGAGGAATCGACAAGGTGGACAGAGACAAGATGTTCCAGAGATGGGACACAGCAACAAGGGGTCACAGTTGGACGTTGAAGACTCAGATGAATTACAGGAGTGTTAGGAAGTATTTCTTCAGTCACAGAGTTGTCAGCAAGTGGAATAGTCTGAGAAGTGATGTAATGGAGGCAGGATCCATACATAGATTTAAGAAGACGTATGATAAAGCTCATGGTGCAAGAAGAGGGATCTAGTAGCGGCCAGTGAAGATACGGGGCCAGGAGCTGTGAATCGAACCCTGCAACCACAACTAGGAGAGTACGCACACACACACAGGACACTAGTTACAATGCGGATTCATGAGCTTTAGTTCAACCCACCATCTATGTACATCCAGGTAGGTCAAATAGACAGGTTAAGGATGACACACACAGCAGGACAAAAGGTCTCACTCATAATGGGTCGTCACTACTGATGATTCAGCCCCAGAAAAGGGAGTGAGTGAGCGTAGATACGCATAGGTGAGAATGATGAGCTTAGGTATATGGTGTATAGGTGGGTCAGTAGATACAAGAAGGCCGTGTGTAGGAAAAAAGGTAGAAGTTAGTGAGTAGACAGGGTGTGGATATGTTAAGCTGGGTGTGGGTACTGAACTTTGGTATATACAAGGGTAGGGCCGTTCTACTTATTGAAGGTAAATGCCCATGTCCTTGGCCACGGCGCTCAGGAAAAAACGGGGTATTCTTGATCACAGTGTGACTCGATGTGGGTGTGGGACGGTGGGAATGGTGGGGGAGGGTATGGTAAGATAGTGAGGGTGTGGGAGAATGATGTGGGTGTGGGAGGAGGGTGTGGTGTGTGGGTGGATGGCGAGGATGTAGAAGAGCAGTAGTCGACTACAGCAAGAGAAAGGTGGCCTGGACTGGTGGTCAGGGGTCACTGTGTCTCCTCCCAGACTTTCATCACTTCTAACTCTTGGAGTTACGAGAATCAAACTTGGGCTATACGTAACACTGACATTGATGAAAACAATGATCATGATTTTGATAATGATAATATTGTTAATTAGGATAAGACTATTAATGTTAATAACATTGTATATTATCTTAAATTTATTTCATACAGAACTGATGTTAATGGTAATGATATCTTTCATAATTTTAGTGATAATGAAATCGTAATGGTAATAGTGTTAATGATAATGATGAATATATAATATTTACGATGACCGATAAATAACTCACGAAATCGTAATGACACGATTGCAAACAAACCATACCACGGGTGGGGTTCGAACCCGTGGTTCGTCACGGCCATGCTAGCGGGAGATTCGTCTGTAAAAACTTGCATTTGTGGACCTTCCTATGGTGTAGAAATATACCTAGTTGGATGAATTTTATTAAAGCTACCTGGCCCAGTGGCTTACGCGACGGTCTTGAGTTTTGAGAGACTCTGACCGCGGGTTCGAACCCCACGCGTTGTATGGTTTGTTTACCGATAAATAATTTAGCTGAAGAATTGTAGGAATTCGCTACAGATGGTCTCAAAAATTTTATGTACATAGGCTGTTTTATTTTTTGTAATTCTTTGCACTTGCTTATATGTAGTTACGAGAATAAATTCATGTTATTGGTATCTCGTTTAATGACATTTTTTTTAAATTAAACTTTTGCTGTTCCACCCAATATCCAAGAGCTTATTTCACTTGACTATATTGAGAAGTATATAGGTTGTACTCACCTAATTGTGGTTGTAGGGGTCGATTCATAGCTCCTGGCCCCGACTGTGTGTGTGCACTCACACACGCCTAGTTGTACTCGCCTAATTATATTTTCAGGGGTGAGTCATAGCACCTAGTCCCTCATCACTGGCAGCCACTCTCCCTGTTCCATGAGCTTTATATCATACCTATTCTTAAACTTATGCGTGGATCCTGCATCCATTACATCACTCTCCAGATTGTTCCACTTCCTCACAAATCTATGACTCAAGAAATACTTCCTAACATCCTTGTGACTCATTCGAGTCGTTATTATGTCCCCCCTATCCCTCCTCTCCTCCAGTGTCGTCAGGTTTATTTCCCTTAACCTCTCCTCGAAGGACATACCCCTTAGCTGGGGGACTATTCTTGCACTTTCTCTAATTTCTTGACGCACTTGACTGGGTATGGGTTCCATACTGGTACTGCATACTCCAATATTTGCCTGACGTAGACGATGAACAGAGTCTTGAACGATTTCTTACTCGGGTGTCGAAACGCTATTCTTAGGTTTGCCACGGCCCATATGCTACAGCAGTTAGTTATTTGGTTGAAGTGCGCTTCAAAAGATGAGCTCGGTATTATAATCATCCCAAGATTCTTTTCCTTGAGTGAGGTTTGCAGTCTTCGGCCCTTTAGCTCGTACTCTCTCTGCGGTCTTCTTTTGACCTTCCGCAATCTTCATGACTTTGCACTTGGTTGGGGTTAAACTTCAGAAGCTATTTGTTGGACCGGCCTTGCAGCCTATCCAGATCCTTTGTAGTCCTACCTGATCCTCATCCACTTGAATTCTCCACATTAGCTTCACGTCGTCTGCAATCAGGGACAACCCTAAAACTATCCCTTCCGTCTTGTCATTCACATTTACCAGAAACAGTACAAGTCCTAGGACTAACCCCTGTGGAACCCCACTCATCACAGGCGCCCACTCTAACACCTCGTCACGTACCATCACTATTTGTTTCCTTCCTGTCAGGTATTCTGTGATCCATTGCAGAGTCTTTCCTTTCTACATGCTCCTCTAGCTTTTGCACTAATCTCATGAGGAACTGTGTCGAAAGCCTTCTTACAGTCCAATAAAATGCAGTCCCTTCCCCTTCCCTCTCTCCTACCTTCTGTCACCTTGTTGTAAAACTCCAGTAGGCTTGTGACAGAATTTCCCTTCCCTTAAACCTTTCTAGGTGTTCCACCAGTCTTGTCCTGATAAGCTTCTCCGTGACTTTGCATATTATACATGTCAGAGACACTAGTCTGTCGTTTAATGCTACCTGCCTGTCTCCTTTCTTGAAGACTGAGACTACATTTGCTGTCTCCCACACCTCGGGTAGTTTCCCAGTTTCGACAGATGTGTTGAAGATTGTTGTTAGTGGCACACAGCGCCTCTGCTCCTCTCTCAGGAACCACGAAGAGATGTTCTTTCCCACCGCCTTTGAAGTATCTAATTCACTTAGCAACCTCTTCACTTCCTTCTATGTTGTGTAGTGTGTCCAGCGCTTCGTGGTGTACCCTACCATTCCGGATTGCTGGAATACACTCTGTCTCCATTGAAAATACTTTCATTTCTTGTGATCTTCCCTCTTTCCTTCCTCATCCTGATTATCTGGTCACTGTTGTTTTCCTCCTGGTGTGGTTGTACAACAGCTTTTTGTCAGATTTGGCTGTCGATGCTGTGTCATTCTGTTATTGCCACTGGGTCTCTTTATCCATGCATATTCATTTCTGGTTCTTCGGCTAATCTGTGTATTTCCAAGGTCCTTTATCTTCTATACTTTTTCCATTATTTAGTGCATTTAGTTTTGGCCTCTCTACACCTATGGGTGAACCATTGTTTCTGTTGCCTTTGGGTACAAACCTCTCATGAGCCTCCCTGCATTTTGTGGTCACGTATTCCATTTAATTTACTGTTTTTCCCTCCAGTTCTCTTTCCCACTGTACCTCATGCAGGAAATTCTTTATACCTGTGCAGTCCCCACTTATATAGGCTGGCCTCTCCCATCGTACTCGTGCTGCTTCCCTCTCCACTTTTAGCTCTTCAATGTATTCGAAGCTCAGGACGACGTGATCACTAGCTCCGAGAGACCGTGTGATGTCCTCAATGTCTGAGCTACTCAGGGTGAATATTAGGTCCAGCCTTGTGTGTGTGTCAAAGTACGTGCTTGCGATTCCGTTGGTGTTTGTGACTATAATTAGTGATCATACCTGTTTTTATTGCAATTTGTGTTCAATTACCTACCTGGCAAGATTTAGAGAATATTCCTCGCTACAGCCTAACTCCTAATTAAACTAAATTAAAATGTCTCGTGCTGCAATAGTGCATAAATATTGATGCATCTAGTGGCCTGCTGAATATAAAATCCTTCATTATCCGCGATGCGGTTTTCCAATTAAATGGAACCGCTATTCGCCGTAAAATGGTTAATGAAAATAACTTCTTTGGTAGACTAAGCTGACTGAGACGGATGTCAGGAGCCACTGCCACCTTAATGCGTTGAGTTGGCTCTGGCTCTCATGCATCGTCTGGGCGTTAACATTGCAGTCACATTGAATAAGGACTTCTTAACTAAAAACGTTTAATTTTATTATTTTTATTATAATTATCATTATTACTATTATTTTACTCATTACAATCATTAATACTGTGCTGGTACAAGAAAATTAAAGAACTCTATCATTATTTTTTAGCGCGTTTTATTGTTTTCTATAAAAAAATCCGATTATTTTTCTTATTTTTCCCAAATGCAAGCTAGATTGGCAGGGAAGGCAGTATTATAATTAGTTACTCCTAACTCCCCTTCCCTAACAGAACAAAGCATTTAGTGACGACACAAAATAAACAGTTATCAAGGAGTCCAGCTCATTTTCATGGAGGAAGAGAGGGTGATTTGCAGGTATATCTCCTGTGTGGAATATAAACCTAATGGTGGCCTGCCAATGCTCTTTTGGAGACCGGGTCTGTTTATCTCGGGTTATATTGGTTCTCCAGTGTGGTGTTGAACATGTATGTTATCTCAGTAATGTTACACCGTGGTCGAGTCTTGAAGACCAGGTCTGTTTTTTTTAGTGATGCAAAGTCTCTGTCATTTCAAACTCTTGCAACTTGTTGTCTAATAGTTATTGTAGCAGTAACAATGATAGGAAACACAGTAGTAGTAGAAATAGCAGCATTAGTGTTAATAGAGACATTAGCAACCGTTCCAGAAGTGTTAGAAGAGGTAACGTTAGTAGTAGTAATAGTAGTAAGTAGGAGCAGTTATAATACAAGGAGGGGTAGTATCAGTGGTGTTAGCAGCCAACAAAAGTGGTAGTAGAAGCCAAAATGATTTATTTCATAATGTTAATAATTTTTTTTAAACCATCGACTGCCTCCCACCAAGTTAGAGTAACCCAATGAAGGAACATATTCATCATCATTCATTCAATAGCTGTCTCGCCAGAAGTGCCCAGATGTCATAATTCAAATATAATCCTGAGTTGGGGCTGCTGCTGCTGCTGCTGCTGCTGCTCCTGCTTCTTCTACTTCTAATTATCTATTATTCTTGTTCTAAAGTCTTCTTCCCTAAGACTGACGGGCTTCATTATCTAATGTCTAAACCCACCCTGTGTAATGGAAGACGAAGCGGAACATTTGCTACTTTTAATCTCACAATGTAACTATCATATAGAACAGGGCAGTCATACACTGCTGAATTGCTCAATTTTGTTAATGAACTGTTGTGATTGCCATATGTTGATAATTTTGACAGTAAATTAGTTACGATAGCAAGTTTGTTAATATATTTGTAAATTGATATGATCTCAGTAAATGTTTATGTTAAAAAAGTGATGGACCATCTAACGATTCTTGAGCGTCGTAAATCCAACACATCAACTAAAATTTTACAGGTACAGGTAGGTTCGCCAAAACGGGTCCTCGCTATTGCGAGGGAGCCGGTTGCAATCGTGCCAGTGACCACGGGTGCCAGGCAGGTATCAAGTTTGATCTCTTGTGATCCCGCTTCCTTAGGTCTGGCGGTGCACCTCGCTTTGACCTTGTTGGTTGAAAGGGATGTCCTTGCTAGTTTTTGTGTGCCTTCATGACCAGTTTGGTGCTACTGGTGACTTTCTGCCATTTGTCAGTTCTCTCCTTTGCTGTCGTCCTGGGTCCGGCTGAGGCTTCTGCTGATGCTTGAATGCTGCATTCTGCTATGTTAGATATCAGTCTTCATGTATGTGCTTTAGCTTGCTCTGTTATCTGGAGCAGCTGTTCCTGCTTGCTTTGCTGCCGTTTTGAAAAGTTGCTAGTGCTCTTCCGCTGTTGTCTAGGGATGTCTTCTGATGTATAAACATTTCTGTTTCTTTCGTCTGCTGATGATTGAGCGCTGTTATCTGCTGATAGCCAGGCAAAGTGTTAAGGGAAAGTGTGTAGAGAAGAGGAAATTCTTAGCCAGTGAAGGGAGATATGAGGGGAATTTGACAAGTGTTTGACAAGATTTTGACGAGTGGTGAGGGCGTAATAGCGTGTTGTCAGACAGGTATAATGGTCTATTTGTGATTACCAGTATTAATGTAAAAGGATTAGGATATCTAGCTTTTGGTCGTGATATTTATGTTAATGTGATGCCATTTATGTGTCACGTTCCATTAGGAGTCACCTCATTCCTGATTACTCGTTTCAATGCTGGACAGTTCATTTCAGTTCATTGTGTCTTCTGAGCTGGTAATGGCTCTTATTAGGTTTGCTGCTCTAACTGCGTTCGTCTGTCCTTCCTGTTAGTGTTTTCTCTTCTTTATTTCAATGTTATTTCATAATTTTTTTATGTTGCTGTGAAGAAGCTTTGATTTTGTCTATATTTTAACAGTTGTGTCCATTTCATTTATTTATTTTATTTCCCTCTGAAAACAAAAATAATTTTTGTCTCTTATTTCCTTTTTTCTGACACTGAATTCGTTTTGTATTTTTCCATGACTTTTTATTGTCTCCTTACATTGATGGTTGAACCATGATTTCTCTGTATTTTAACATATTTCCCTGCGAAATTGATACTAATGTGTATGCCACCTTTATCCACTTCAAGTAGAACTATTCTCTGCAATTTATGATTTGCTCTGATTGTATCAGAAAACATCTCATTCGCTCACTATCCCTTCCTATTCACATTCACTATACATCGGAATAATTGATTCTCCAGCTTCTTTTGTTTCCTTTAGTTTTCTTTCTACCAGGTATTAAGACTCGAACACAAGAATCTCTTTTTACCAGAGGCACTCCTCGTTATTTTTTCTGTCCGTTTCGCTGGAGGTTGCAAAAACATCCAGTTCCACTGGATCGTTGTGCACTCTTACTCTGTCAGGCTATTTAACATGCTGCCATTCGACTTTTTTATTTTTCAGATCGCACTCCTTGTCATCCCTCCATGGTCCGCAAGCTTAAGTGTGTCCAATAAGAGTGCAGGGAATGGAGGATAAAGGGTGGGAGGTGTAAACTTGCCAAGCGGAAATAGGAGAAGACTTATAAATAGCTATATACTTTAGTAACTTCGTGAAGTAGCAGGTCCGGTGGGCCCTATAGACGAGAAGCAAATTATACAGAGTTCGGCAGGAAGTGGAAATGTGGCCTTCCTCCTTCAACAGGAATTTTCACCTTGAGACTAAATTCAGGTTGACTGAAGATCGGGAAGACGCATGGGCTCCAGCCTCCAGTCTGTTTAGGTATATAGCTTGACTGTGGAGCACAGTTTACCTGTTTACCCCTGACTTAGGCCTTATTGCTATTGTCATGGTTTTTATAATTACCAGGGTACCTCGAATGATCGCGGAGAAACTTTTTGAAAAATCTTTGAACAATAATAATGGGTTTTTAACTGATGCTTATTTTAACTTTGTGGGAAAGTATAGAAATGTGGAGGTAAGTGAATATCATTACTATAACAATCTTTGAATCATACCTTGTTTACCTCCTATTTCGATTGCGCGCTAGGACACAGTTGGACTTAGCGCTTCCCTGTGAATATAATATTCAGCAAAACAGTCCACCTATGCAACACACAAATACATCACGTCAATGCAATACCCCAAAAATCATGAAACTGCAACGCACATAGAACACAGCCGCAACACAGTTGACCCACTCTCACCCTGTGACATTTCAAAAGTAACATTGAGCTGTGTTGCTGCGACCTCACAGATATTGCATTCAGATTTCTCAGCTGATCAGAATCTGCTAATTTGATAATACTTGATTCAGAACTCCGTCCTGGTTTTGTTCATTCTTGCGTGACTTACTCGCTCTTGCTTTGTTTCGATTTTACGGTCTCTCGAGTTTTATGTGCGTGTGCGTGTGCTTACGTCTATTTCATGTGTGTGTGTGTGTGTGTGTGTGTGTGTGTGTGTGTGTGCGTGTGTGTGTATGTGTATGTGTGAGGTGTGAGAGAGAGAGAATTTCAACTCATGGCCCCTGTTATAATAGTCTTCAGCATTGATGGTTACCTGGGGTCTACCTGAGGGCATTCCGGGGATCAACATCCCCGCGGCCCGGTCTATGACCAGGCCTCCCGCCAGTGGCCTCTTTGACCCTATCGTACCTACTCTTGAAACTGTGAATGGAGTGTGACTCTCTCTCTTTGTATGTGTGCATGCTCTCTCCCAGTTAAGTTTTCAGGTTTTTTTTTTTTTAAGTTCCTGGACCCGCCTCTTAACTCTTATCGTCCGGTTTTAAAAATGTTTGCCTCCAGTGCCCGATCTATGCTTGCAAGTGTGCAAAATGTTTGCCTCGACTACGTCCTCTAATACATTCTATTCACCAACCTGAGACTGAAAAACTACTTCCTATATTCTCCGACTCATATGCGCCTTTCAACTCTCTATTTGCATTGGTCTGCATCTCAAATACCTCATTCCTATCCACTCTCTAGTCATATGATTATTTTGTATGTGATGATTATAGCTTCACATGACTATGTATAATTCATTACTTGGTCCCTCCTTTTTCTGTAGTTTCGATTGACTTGATTGAATTAGCTACATCATGTTTTCGTTTAACCCCCTGCATGAAATTATTTTTTACTGTCTATCGAACAGGGTAACTAGTACCGAAAAAAATGTATAAAAACACATGTATAACGTATGGGAAACTTTTTATTTAAAAGTTTCACTCCTTTTGAGTGAAAATCATCCTAAATAAAAGTGCTTCATACGTTGAACGTGTACTTCTTTAAACATTCTATCGTATCATAGTTTACTTCATCTCTCTACATTACCATTCATACGTAGATAATGTATTTTTTGAAGATTGTGTAGTTTCTGTCTGTGGCCTCCTCTCTTCCTTCCCAGGCATAAAATCCTATCCTGTTTTCCTTGCGTGTAACACAAGTATTTTGTTTACTGTGCCAAAATCTCCTTTCCTCTTCTTTCCTTCGTTGTAACTTAAGCCTCCTAGGTTTAGGCACCACTGTGTGCATGCATATCCTGGAGGCTTTCTTAAATTAGGGTGTACGTTTAACTAGGAGAGTGTTCGACACAAGTGCTGCATACGAAATGAATGGCCTCTCGTGTGTAGTAAAATGTCATGAAGTCTGTCTTCATTTCTAATGGCCATTCTTAAGACTGCTACTCTAACATGAACTACAGATGTTATTTTGTTTGTGTGCTGTAGTGGATAGATTTGCTGTAATAGTTATTTATCGTTTTTTATTTGTCTCCTATGTGAATTGGTTTCTTTCATTTTACCCTCTTCTACCTTTTTGCCATTTCCTTCTGATCCATGTGGTATTTTTTCTCTGGTCTTTTTCCGCCTTCCAGTTTCTTTAATTTGCACTGGATGAAATTTTATAATTACTTGCTCGAATATTCATGTAGTTTGTCCAGATTTAACTGTTGTTTCTTACTACCCTAACTATGCTCATAAATCTGCCATCATTCATTAATATAAATATGTAGGAGTCCAGTATGTTGGCAGCATGGTGCCTAGCATGGCTCCATGGTTTACACTACAGCTACTGTTGGCAGCATGGTGCCTAGCATGGCTCCATGGTTTACACTACAGCTACTGTTGGCAGCATGGTGCCTAGCATGGCTCCATGGTTTACACTACAGCTACTCTTCTATCGTGACACTTAATTATTTTTTACTTGTGAATCTTTTCCTTATCTTTTAAGTACTCCTTAATCATGCTTGTAACAATCTTGCCTGCTACCCGTGGCATGCAACTTCAGTTTGAAATAATACACACACAACCCGCACATAGAAGAGAGGAGGTTACGACGACGTTTCGGTCAGACTTGGACCATTTACAAAGTCACACTTTGTAAATGGTCCAAGTCGGACCGAAACGTCGTCGTAAGCTCCTCTCTTCTATGTGCGGGTTGTGTGTGTATTGTTCCAGTCACGGTATTGTGCCTTTTTCTTTTTTTTTTGTTATTCAGTTTGGAATGTAATCATTTGTAGGAAACTATATCAAAGTTCTTCATACAGTATGCAGGCCAACCATGATTCTCACTCCTTTTTTACCCCTGTTAGCATGTTATAGATAAGGTTACAATGACACGAACTTCAATTCCTGAAAACATGCTACTTGTGAGTTCTGCATTCTCCTGATTCTCCACTAGCATTTTCCATACCATCGTACCGATTACTTTTCATGATAAGATTGTGAGCCACACCGGCAGAAAGAATAAGGTCCAGTTTTTGTTTTTAATTCATTAGTTCTGTGTTTCGTGGTTGCTATAACGCGTTGTCTTAATTCAAAATAAGTTATCCTGGCCTGGTGGCTAAAGCTCTCGCTTCACACGGCGAGTGTCTGCGTTTGATTCCCAGCGAGGGTAGAAACATTGGGCGTGTTTCTTTACATCGGTTGTCTATGTTCATCCATCAGTAAAATGGGTACCTAGGAGTTAATCGATTGGTGTGGGTCGCATCCTGGGACAAGGACCTAATTTGCCCAAAATGCTCTGCATAACAAGGGGCTTTTTATATAGTAGTATGTCATTGATGTTAGCTAGGCCTGTATACCTTGTATATGTACTTATAGTAAATAAAGATATTTTTATTATTATTATTATTATTATTATAATTATTATATTGTTAGTTAATTGTTAGTCCTTCATTTATTTTCAGTGGGTGTCTGCATTACATAAATTTAATTTTGTTATGAAGTATATTAGTTTCCAAGATCTTATAATCTCAACTATTATTTTGGTTTCTGCATTTGCAATGAGATCATAGTGTTTGTTTACTCTTTTATTTAGCTCTCTGGTCATATTTGTGATGCTGTGTCTTTACTGAAAGACATCCTATGCGAACGGTACCAAAGTAAGCATGAAAGTCGCTTCTGCAGAAGACATTGAAAAACTGCAAGCATGTTTCAGCAATGTCTTCCAGTGAGGGTGGAAAATAACATGATGTACAATGGTGACAAATTCTAACCGGTTAGATATGACAAGAATGGAAAACTTAAAAGGAGCGTTAAATACAAAACACTGGACTGTCTCAGAACGAATGGAACGTGTAAAAAATATAACGAGGGCAGATGACTTATTTACAGAATACAATAATACAAATGGCTCAAAGGCCAGAAAAATGCCGTGGTGGATAATAAGATTTTTTTAAACAAATAAAGTAGTGACACTATTCAAATTACGTGTGCTCTTTCCGTGCTGACAGCTCCGTTCAAGGAAGGCGATATCAAAACTGGAGAAGTTAGAGAGAATTTACTGCCCACCTAGAGCAATATCTCCAGTTAATACTGGAAAGGCCTCACTTTACTTGAAGCGAAGAAGACTGAGATACCTGTTAATATATCAACCCATCACCCTAATAAGTATTTCATTTTTTCGCATAGTCTTTGCAACACATTTTAAAGTATGGTAAGGCTAGGTTTCAACGGAAAAAAACTATAAATATAAGTTAAAAGGCGATAAAAAAAAAAGTCTGCCGGGCACCCTTTGCGCTGGACTGATGTAAAACTCATATTTCAACAGTTCAAGGCTCTGTCAACAGCTATCCATTTGACTGTTTCGGCAACAGTGCTATGACGTATGTGGTTAAGAGGACAGACTGAATTTACAATTGGAAATTGATTGAGGGCTTAAACTCATTATCATAACATAGTACAGTAGTAATAATAATGAGAATTAGAGGTTGAATTTCAAATCACTGATTCCTTCACACTCTAGAATCGACCAGTATGGGTACCCGCTGGACTCCATTACTAAAAAGGTTCAAGCCTTTTAAGGAAAAAAGATAAAGTAGACAGGAGACCCTGGGAGTGACAGGAGTATATCTCATCGCTGTGTACCATGTCAGGATCTGGTTCGACTGAGACCTTGGCCTGGGAATGAAAGTAACCGGGTGTGTGTGCGGAGGAGTGGCTGCCCCAAACACATTCAGGACATTAGTATTCCTCAGCGTGAAAAGCCAATGGGGATGCCTTAATATGTTTACATCTAAAAATTGTCTGACTGTAGAAGAATAATGTTGACAACGTGAGGTTGCACTTGAGGTACTTTGTGTCACGAAGTAGGGAGATTATTTTTGCAAAAAAATGAATGCGCTAAACCCTTAATGATCATACAGCGCCTTGTAAGTTCTACCCAAGGAAGGGTAGCTCCAGTTCCTTGCAGCAAGAGCCTTTTACTAGCATCAAAGCACTTTCCCACCCCATCCAAAAGGAGGGGACAATAAACGATGAGAGAAGAGGAAGAGTTAAAATTAGACAGATGATTTTGGCCACACCTTACGTACCTTTAAGGTTATAATAGCGAGGAAGATAAGCATATAATGAACCACTTACTAAATAATTAAAGCGTTTCTTGCAGGATTTAATAAGCGGAATATTAAAAACATCCATCTTTATGATGACGTTGGTGCTGTTTTACAGAACAGTTTAAAAGTCCAGTTATGAAAGATATTGTAGATAATATCCTCTGTAGAACCAACCTAATTACATCTTCTAAAGTATGATCCGTATTGGTTTAGTTCTTCCTCATGAATACGATAAATATTCTCCAGATTCGCTTCATTTATCCAATATTTTAGCTGAAGATTTATCTTAGAATCTAACCGATTAGTAGAATATCCAGTTTCTTAGTTTAGCATCTAATTTCTTAACCTGATTAACTAATCTCATAGATCAATTCCCACTTCTGCCTATCATATTTTACACACGTTTAAAGCAAATAGCTTAAATTCCATGACTGCTGCCAGGATGAACGAGAGACGAAATCCAAACTATATGCCTGAGAGAGAGAGAGAGAGAGAGAGAGAGAGAGAGAGAGAGAGAAGAGAGATAAACACATGGTAAGTAGGGTCCATGCTGGATATTTTGTATGGCAGTAACGGCACTATTTACATCTTATTGCTGGTGATACTTAAATTTATAATCATGACCCATTTTTTTTTCTTTCCGGAATTGGTATTCTGGTCAAGGGTAGCGGTGAGAGGAGCAAATAGTACCCTGCTGACTAAACTCAGTATTTTATTTCATTATTTTCGTCCTGTTTTCATTATTTTTTTATAACTAATATAGTGTCATTATTATAAGTAGAAGCTGCTGCATTAATAGTATTAAAGATACATTTCAGTAATAGGTGTAGCAAGTATTAGTATATTGGTTTATTCATTAAACTTTTGCAATTAAAATCATTACTACTATTTGATTTCTTATAATATTTTCCAAATTACTTCAACTACTATTATTCTTACTTTTATTATAATTCCTATTGTTATTAATATTATAACTGTTTTCTTATTGTTGCTACAACGACTACTCCTATGACTATACTAATCCTACACTGCTACTACTTCTTTAGACGTATTATTACTATTACCATTACCGCTTCTTCATCAACTTTCTTCTATAACAAATATTTTTACTGTTGTTGCTGTTTCTGCTAATAATAATAATGATAATTTTACAATTACTACTACTGCTGATTACTATTTACTACTGTTACTGCCAACACCACTGTCATACATCACTAATTTAAAGCTCATGTTTTATGAGAGAAGTCCCGAGGGATATTAGGCCTCGTTCTTAGTGTTATTGGTTTTCTTTAAGAGTATATTACATATTTCTGTAAAATCTTCATCACGTATAAATTCTCGTTTTAAATATGAAAGTAAAATTAGAATTAGTAATGATCAATTCAGATTTCATCTTTCTCTGATCAATGTTACTACTTAACAAATCATCATCGGTAAACGTTACATTGTGACTGTGTATGTATATGTTCATAGCCATGAATATTATGTGTATCTGGACCTATGTTAGGACTAAAAAAAAAACATTTTGTGAATATCTTTGCATATGTTTAGGGCCAAGAACTAGTATAATTGGAATAAGCGTCAGAGTGACTAAATTATTATAAAAATGAAGTGCACTCGAGTTGAGATCATTCTCTACCGTCTAGCAGGATCTTATTGTTTTGTTTTAGACATTTTAACGTAAGATATCCCAACAAATCCACATAGATTTTTTTTCGCTAGGATCCTTTGGAACGCGACATACAGCAGCCTACTAGCACCTGTGTTTTTACTACTAGATGAACAAAAGCAGCAGGTGTACGTAGACTTGCCCATTCATCTCCAATTTCAATGTACTGAGAAGGCTCCATGAGTAAAGATCGAAATATTTAACTTTGTTTCATGTCTATATGCAAAATGGAAGTTTTCTGAGTGAATTAGATGGAAGTGTCAAGTTGGATTAAGGTAAATAGTGGTATACCCCAAGAATCAGAACTGGGACTACTGGTGTATGTATGTATATATATATATATATATATATATATATATATATATATATATATATATATATATATATATATATATATATATATATATATATATGTGCAAGACAATTACTATGAAAAATAGAGGAATTCCAAGCGCTTTCGTGACTACTCACATTATCAAGGAACTATAAAAGGAAACATGACAAGAAGGTTTATAAAGGGCAAGACTACACCTCACAGTCACATCATACTAACAAAGACTACACCTCACAGTCACATCATACTAACAAAGACTACACCTCACAGTAGCGTAACATCGCACGACTCTGTGAGGTGTAGTCTTTGTTAGTATGATGTGACTGTGAGTGTAGTCTTGCCTTTATAAGCCTTCTTGGCATGTTTCCTTTATAGTTCCTTGATAATGTGAGTAGTCACGAAAGCGCTTGGAATTCCTCTATTTTTCATAGTGGTTGTCTTGAATATTTTGATATCACCTGTTTACTGTGATCTTTTTGCATATATATATATATTATATATATATATATATATATATATATATATATATATATATATATATATATATATATATATATATATATATATATAACCTGTCAGATGAAATCGAATTCTGTCTCTTTCTACAGATGACCTAGAAATTAGAAGGACTTGATTATTGCAATGTGAGGACTAGGTGTAAGGATGCATAGATGGATGCCAGCATTACGTATGAGACCCAAGACTCTTAGAGTAGTAGGGAGGTTGAAACGAACTCTATTCATAATTTCAAGAGTAGATATATAACAGAGGTTAAGAGGCCAGAAAATAGTAACATCGGTCGTTTAAGCCTAAGAGGTGGGACGAAGAACCAGGACTCGATCCAGAAAATACAAAACGACACACACATTTACAAACAACAGGGCAAGTGTCTTAATGACACATACCTCGGACAAATGGTAACCAACACACACACAAACGAGCTCGCATGCACGCAAGTAAACGCGTGCGCAGGCAGGACCTCGTCCTGGGAGCGCTAAATATGGCCTGAGCTGATCCAGTTCAAGTAGCGGGAGAAAGTAGTGTGTTCCGCAGCCCAGCTCTTGTCAGGTCAACTCTCCATGCTAACTGATTCAGGTTGGACAGGGAAGGAGGAGGAGAGGGAGCAAGGGATTAAACGTTTTTTTTTTATTTTTAACAAGCTAAATCATCCATGATTAGAAGAGTAAAATTTAAAAAAAAGTCTCGGTTCGTACAGAATGAAATAATGTGTCGCGTAGAGTTTTCGAAATGTGGATTAGTTATATATGAAAAATAGCCATAGAGAAAGTTGAATGATAGCTCTAGGCCTTTCTTGTTGCAATCAACACATCAGGAGCTTCCAATATTGCAGAAATATAGCAGGAAATCCAGTGAGATTCTTTCAGAGGAAAAGACTCTCAAGAATAACCGAAATAGAAATAACATTTGTTATTCATCTTTTATCTCTTTTTTTCGATTTTTGCATATATATATATATATATATATATATATATATATATATATATATATATATATTAAATATAGTATTTATTACTAATTTATAGTATTTAGAAAGTGTTTCTCCTTATCACGCTCCATCACAGTAATCACAATATCTCTGGCACACAATCTCCCTCTCACTACACTCTCTCCACCATCGCATTAACTATCTCCATCAAACCCCCTCTCTCTCTCTTAACTCCATCCCTACCGTATTGCCTACCATCCATCTCCTTCGCAATTAACTCCACCGCTTCGTCAATCTCGATTGCCCCAACTTCCTTTCTCTTATTTTAATTCCAGAACTTACGGGCTTATTCCCCTTCCACTTTCCCTTTCCCTGCTTCTTCTTCTCGTCTTTGTTTTTCTTAATTATCATCTTTCTTTCCCTGTCCTTTCGTTAAATGTGAAATCCCTGATTTTTTTTTTGTAAATACGCGTTACTGCTATCACCTCTGGATAACACACGTAAACCCTTGGAAAATCCGTAGTTACGTGAATCCTCTAGATATGAATTTTATGTTTGACACATTCTTACTAGAAAAAATGATTGTCAGTAAAAATGTGAAATTAGACATGTTATGGCACTTATGACTTATAAAGGAAATAAATGAATTACATGTATAATGAATTTCATTCAAAATTTTTATTTATTTACAATACGATTATTGTGTTTGAGCTGTTTGGTGGATCTCTTTGAATTGCAATCTCCCAGTTCGTAAAGTTGTATAAAAGATAGCGTACTGCTCTCTTAGTTTTAGAACTCGCTTGTCATTGGTGCGAACCCTCCGATCTGTGAGCTATATAAAGGCAATATGCTGAACATCCAGTGTTAGAATCCACACTCCACTTCAACGCAATCAGAGCTGCAAATCCTATAAGCACTATCAAAGAACCCGATGATAACCCCAAGGTTCGATTTGTTGTTGTCTGAGTGGAAGTGCATTAAATCGCCGTCAGTGGGCTTTCTGTAAATTTAAATGACATTTTCCAACAAATTTGTAGAGGCGATCATAGAGGGAAGACTGTTGTCATATTCCTTCTTTAGTGTGAATTTGATTATATGATCAACTCCATAGTTTCTTTTGGCAGAAACGGGCAGTGATTAGGACACTAGAAACATTGAACACAAATACGCATGGAGAGATTGCCATCAGTGCCTGCATAAAACACAGGAACAAACTCAACCACAAGATGAGCATGACCTGAAAAGATAAGTTTTATTTGCCGTTATATGTCATGGCAACACAGCTGTATATAACACCCGGAGTTATAGTAGCTCCATAGCTGTGTTTACCAAGTAAAATTTTAGTGATTAGTCGGAACGCTCTCGTCTTCACCTGTTCTGCATGTATCTCTCTCTCTCTCCACACACACACACACACACACACACACACACACACACATATATATATATATATATATATATATATATATATATATATATATATATATATATATATATATATATATATATATATATATATATGCAAAAGAATCGGAATACATGATTTAAGAATCAATGTAAAAATGTGAAATCGATATGTAGTCTACCATGGCCACTTTCAAAAAATATTTATAACATGCTAGCAGTGATAAAAGTGTTCTTTAATTTATGTAATAATAATAAAAGCTTCAATCACGATCTGTTTCTTATTTCCATTAGAGAATTTATATTTTCATTAAAAATATTGCTAGAAATAAATTTTAGGACGCCATATACCCGACAGAAACTATGCAAAATACCATTGGAAGATATCTACTATATTCAACTAAATATCAAGTCATACCATTAAAATAGCAGAGGATAGCAGAAACAACACATTTCCGGGTAACACACACATGAATAATGCATCACACGTGCATGCACCTGGGTGAGGCTTCGAAATCCTTAAACAAACAGCCTTTTGCATGTTTAAGCCTCGATATCCCTTTCAGAGCACGGGTCAACACGTACACCCCTTGACACCTCAGGACAAAGTGTAAGATCCCGATGTTTGCGACAAAAGGTCTTAAGCAGGCAAGATTCTGAGACAGCTAAATACCATCATCTACATATGTCGTCTCAGAAAATACAGATAGCGATATGTACGACAGTTAGCCCAGATACTGCAATACCCAAAAGTCTATGACAGTCCACTCAGAAAGAGAATGTACCACATAAGTTTGATAATCACTCCAGACACAAGACCAAGACGTCTACGACAGTCTGTTCGGAAAAAGTAAGATTTCTATATGCACAGTACAACCGTCAACCCAGAAAGAGCGAGTTCCAGACGTCTAAGACAGTCTGGTTGAACACAGTAAGATTCATACGTTTCCGACATACGGTCCAAAAATGTCTTGGAAGCGATTGTGCTTACGGGCACTTGCCCTGAGATTTAAGCCCCTGAGCGTGAGCTATCTCGTATATAGAAAGGTAAACAATATACTTGCAAAAGTGAATGTATCATTCAAGATATTGTGTGTTTTTATGCAACTGTGAATTGGAAAAAGGTTGATTTGTTCTATTTATGTTACATTTTTTGTCAATGCATTCTGAATTGATGTAATCCTATTAGACTGTTTACTCTTTACTTACAAGAGTTAAGACTTTTAAATATATATATATATATATATATATATCGTGCCGAATAGGTCAAATCTGCGATTTTGGCTTAAATAGCAATGCTTGTCTTGCCGAATAAGGCAAGCGAAAATTTGTGTATGCAATAATTTCGCAAAAAATCATTCTGAACCTAACGAAAAAAAATATATATAATTGTGTTTGTTTATTATTAAATTATTGAAAACGTATCTAAAATATATTTAGTTGGATTAGGCTAAATTAAATTACGCTTGTTATAATAAGTTTTGGTAAGTTTTCTAAGGTACTCTTGATACAAAATTATTAATTAACGTATAAGAGAAAATTTTAGAAAGGACTTAATTTTAATAAATGAGTTATTGCTAATTGACCAATTTTACTTAATCGAGACACGACACGACACACACCACACACACACACACACACACACACACACACACACACACACACGACACACACACACACGCAGAGGTTGGTGGATGAATTTGGTAGGGTGTGTAAAAGAAGAAAATTGAAAGTGAATATAGGAAAGAGTAAGGTGATGAGGATAACAAAAAGATTAGGTGACGAAAGATTGGATATCAGATTGGAGGGAGAGAGTATGGAGGAGGTGAATGTATTCAGATATTTGGGACTGGACATGTCAGCAGATGGGTCTATGAAGGATGAGGTGAATCATAGAATTGATGAGGGAAAAAGGGTGAGTGGAGCACTTCGGAGTCTGTGGAGACAAAGAACTTTGTCCATGGAAGTAAAGAAGGGAATGTATGATAGTATAGTTATACCAACACTCTTATATGGGTGTGAAGCATGGGTGATGAATGTTGCAACGAGGAGAAGGCTGGAGGCAGTGGAGATGTCATGTCTGAGGTCAATGTGTGGTGTGAATATAATGCAGAGAATTCGGAGTTTGGAAATTAGGAGGAGGTGCGGGATTACCAAAACTATTATCCAGAAAGCTGAGGAGGGGTTGTTGAGGTGGTTCGGACATGTAGAGAGAATGGAACGAGACAGAATAACTTCGAGAGTGTATAAATCTGTAGTGGATGGAAGGTGGGGTAGGGGTCGGCCTAGGAAAGGTTGGAGGGAGGGGGTAAAGGAAGTTTTGTGTGCGAGGGGCTTGGACTTCCAGCAAGCATGTGTGAGCATATTTGATAGGAGTGAATGGAGACAAATGGTTTTTAATACTTGAAGTGCTGTTGGAGTGTGAGCAAAGTAACATTTATGAAGGGATTCAGGGAAACCGGCAGGCCGGACTTGAGTCCTGGAGATGGGAAGTACAGTGTCTGCACTCTGAAGGAGGGGTGTTAATGTTGCAGTTTTATAACTGTAGTGTAAAGCACCCCTCTGGCAAGACAGTGAGGGAGTGAATGATGATGAAAGTTTTTCTTTTTCGGGCCACCCTGCCTTGGTGGGAATCGGCCGATGTGTTAATAAAATAAATAAATATATATATATATATATATATATATATATATTTAATCATTCCCTTCCTATCACACTATCATCTATTAGAGAGGAAGGGGGAGTGGGAAGGGGATTAAGGCACGTACGGACGGACAAAAGGGAAGGGGAGGAGAGTTAGAGAAAGAAAGTGAAAGGGACTGGAGGAGGAAGGGAGAGAATGATAATGAGACTAGTGAACCACTTTGTATGCTGCTGTTGCACTTGGATAGGTTTACACATGGTACATAAACTGCCGCTGTACTTAGGCTTATGTGTGGTATTTAAACTGATGCCTTAATTAGATACAGATCCTGTTGACCTCTAGCACACACCGGCTGGGTGTGTGCTCCCAGGCTAATTACAATTTACAAGTCGTTGGTCATCTGAATGACGGGGTCACCCTTAACGGGACCTGGATAAATGACCAGGGAGTGAGATCACCCGTCCAGGAACCTGGGTGAGTGGCCGGGGCGTGAGATAACCAAATCAGAGAGGGAGATTACCCGTCCAGGGACCTGGATGAGTAGCCTGGGTTTGAGATAACCGATCCTGGAACTTGTATGGGTTGTTAGTGTGCGTAATCTATGTCAGCGGGTCCTACGTAGGTGGTCGGAGCCAGAGGAACCACTAGGACCTGTGAAGGTGGACGGATCTGCAGGTGTCGTCACGACGAATGGGTAAGTGATTTAGCCAGCCACATTTTATTTCCAGGTCACTTGCTTCAGTAATCCTAGAAGTAAACTGCTAGGTACTGGCCATATAATAGTTTCCACCTTCTTCTTTCCCTTATCTACGTAACACCACCTCCATCCGGTCTTCACCATCAGCACCTATTCTCACCTTCTCTTCCCTCTTCCTCCCCCCCCCCTTTTTTTAAAAAAGGCAACACTTGATCACCTCAGTAAAAAACGACTCGATAACCTTGCAGTATAGTAAATTCTTTGGACATATTTGGTCACAGTAACATTAAAGGTCATGAATTATGAAGATTTTTTTTTATATATTTCGCGAAAGCAAAAATATTGTGCGTAAACACCTTCACTTGATTCTTGTTTTTGTGTGCCCCTTCACCCAGACCAAGGTTAAGAGTGCTCAGGCCTCCCTTCTTACATCTGTCATCAAGGATGGGAGAAAGGGGCAGCCCTGGAGACAGGCTGCCCCTGTCTCCCAGGCAGCCCCTGTCTCCCAGACTGCCCGTCTCCCGCACCTGCATTGCACATCTATTTTACCCGCGACGATTGGCCGCCTTAACGTAGGGGTGAGGTTTGAGCAATATATACCTAGGGGTAAAGGACCTCTTCTCTAGGAAAGAATGCCACTTTTAACACAGGATGCTTGCCTGACTAATAACCCACCATATCTTTCGGCATAAATGGTTGGGATATTTCCCCTTTCAAAATTTTCTAAATCAGTTAGTACTTTGAGAGATTTGTGTGTTGTACAGCTGTGTATGATAAATATTAACATATGACGATCCAAGTAGTATACAGCCGATAGGAATGAAAAAAAGGCATGCTTTTCACAACAAGAAATTTATTGGGATAGTGATTCTCTGCAGAGTTTTATTAAGTCGTATCTTGATAATGCTCTACAATAAACAAAACGTTATCCCAATAAATCTTTGTTTTGCAACGTGTTACTTTTCTTCACTAATACACTAATTCTTCATGATCGCTGTGGCGGTAGTAAGATACATTACCAATTGGAACACCAGATGCTAATTTATCTCGCTCTAGTGTGAGTACCAGCTAAGCATTGTGAGGATGTAATGTTTTCCTCGGGGCAAGCCTGTTAGGATAGTAAGTCGAATAATTTATCGAGGTAGTTATATTCATTTGCTGCACTAAGTTCTCCGTCTGTCAGTAGCTAGTTTGCAGCTCATCTCCGGCAGCAGGGCGCATCCAGGTAGGGTCTCTAATGATACATATGGTTTGTATTATCTTCTTTGCTTTGCAGGATATATTCCCTTACCCAACCTGAATGAAATGCTAAAAAAGAAATAGGTTTTAACGCCACCGAAAAATGATTTAAATGTGACTCGTTACCCCATCACATAATTTCTCTTATGTGTTGAAACGTATGTTGACTTCACCTATGTGCGGTTTATTTGTATATTGTTTCAGTCACAATATTGTGTTTTTTCTCTTTTTTATCATTCAAATTCTTTCCCCACAACTGTCGAGTCACAAGAGTATATGTTGGTTGGGATTTTTTCATTTAAATCTTAACCAACCAGTCACGATTTTTTTTTTTTAAAGAAAGGGGGTTAGAAGATGAGGCTAATTTGGAAATATATGAAAGATCTTCTTTAGTCTGATGCACGTGAGTTTCCTTTTGAGTGTCGACAGATGGCATTTTATTTTATCTAAAAAAAAAAAATGCGTGAGATTGTTGTATATAGATAATAATAAAAATCATACGAGTGAAACTGTTATCACTGTCTTACATCAGCATGAATGGTAGTCGACTACACCAAACTTATCTTTTGCGAGAGATTGATACTGTAATACTATTTTCGAAACATATACAGAAGCTCACAAAATGTATTTCATTTTGTGACAAAAACATTCAAGAAAGCAAAGTAAAAAAAATTATCAAATGAGTTTAGCTTGCTTAGTACAGTATTGGTAGAAAGGGAAGGAAGACGGGGGAAAGTATGAAAAAAAGACTCGCAGAGAGGGTAGATAAGTGTGAAATATGACAGAGGAACACTAGAGGAAAGGTTATATGAGGGAAAGGACGTCTGAAAGAAAATTAACAAAGAATAAAAAGTATAAATACAGGAGAGGAGTATAAAGGAAGAGAGGACTGCAGTTGACACCGTCATTAAATTCTCCTCATTAGTGTAATAACAAAAAAATAATGATTTATTATTTTTTTATAATATTAACAGTCAAAAGTGCCTCATACATTAGAGGTTATATTTGTTACTGTCGTTGCTACTCTTTACTGAATCTATTGTTGCTATTGGTGTTACAGCTGCTGCTATTCTGCTGCAATTGTTTTTTCTGCTGTTTTTCTGCTTGGTAATGCAGATGCGGCTACTATTGTTGCTTTCCTTGTTGCTGATGATGTGCGTCCAGACCATCTGTTGTACTAACAAAAACACAGTGGATTCAAAGCCAAGAAAATAATCCTAACGACAGTTTGTTGGCCTCCCATTTCGACGCCTACGTAAATTGAAAGACATCTACATAATCGCTGATGTTAAACCAACAAATGGGAAATTAGCAACCATCCCATAAATAAATCCCACGTGATCGAATGTGGCCACCAGACTGGCCAACCTTGTTCCATTAAGAGACATAGGATGGAAATAAATGGTATAAAATACCGACACAATGGAAAAATAAACACATAAGCAGTATATGTGATCCTTATACAAAGTTTGCCCAGGCATCAGTCACAGACAGATCTGTCTGTGACTCGACAGCTCTGTGGTCACATTAAGCATGTATTTCAAGATAGGAGGCGGGTGCACCGGACGAAGCAAGTACATCATGTCAACTTGACCAGGTTAAAAACTGGACTGAGAGTGGGTCGGGAAATATACAGGGCTCTTGGCTGTCCTCCCACTGTCTCGTGAATGCAATTCTCCTATTGTGCATGCAATACACGTCTTGTGCGTGAAATACAATGATAGTTAACTTAGGGATTTAAGTTATCTCAAGTCTCGCTACTCATTGGTAGAGGCCTCTGCTCTATCTCTGTGCATAGAATGCTTCCTTTTTACAACTTGTAGCTTATTAGAATGGGATTTATTTTTTGTTATTAATTAAATGTATAGGACTTAAATAGTTGAATTTATTAAGAACATCTCGAATATATTCATTCTTAGTAGCTAGGCTGCCAAGTTTATACTGCCCAGATGTTTACATTATATAAATTTAGCATTGTATAGGGATTGCAATAGTACATTATTTTAGGTGGTTGAATAGTTATATTTTAGGTGGTTGAATAGTTATATAATTATGAGAATTTAATAATTAAATAATGGATGTGTTAGCTTTGTCACGGAAAGAGCATTCAGTGTTTTTTTGGTGATTTTTTTTTTTAATTTATAAATTTCGGAAGAATGATTATATACAGGTAAGATCTCTGTTGATCATTACTATTTTTAAATTAAATATTATATATATATATATAATATTTAATTTAAAAATACTAATGATCAACAGAGAATAGATTAGAGTTTCCCAATAAGGACTGCACATCTTAGCGTTTTAACACACGGAGTTCATATATAACTTTACTCAGAAATACAATTTATGTGTCAAGTACACACATTTAACTCTCATTTTTAGATTCGAGCATGTGCCCTAGTCACATACCCAAATCACTTCTTCCCTTCCTTTCCACCCTTCAAGAAACACCCTTGAAAATAGCGATGAGCTTTTGGTGACAGGAATGAGAACTACCCTTCCCTTTCCTTGGTTCAACCCTGAATACTTTTCATTCCCTATATGCGATACAGTACCTACGGATTCAGAGATTCCCCATGTAAATAATAATCTCAGGTCACCAGAATGTCCCTTTTAACATAGCACCTTAACGTCTCTTACATTTATAACACTATAATAAACATCATTAGTCTTAGAAAAGTAATACCGTCCCTGGACATAACATGAAGGTACAACCATTCACAATATTTTTATGGTACCTCCATGGCAGAGCACCGTAATGGTCCCTGCGTCATGGCACCATAAGGGCAAGGCAGTGAAAGCAAGGGTTACAAGCACACGGCAAGCACGTGCCCCTGAGGGTGTGGGGGAAGAACTGGTTCTTGGCGTCTCTCAAGGATGGGCACTTTCGCCCTCTCTTCTTGGGTGACTGCTCTCTTTTTTCAGGCGGTCAGACGCAAAGTGGGACAAAATAAAAACTTATTTAGCTTTTAAATTATAATAATCTTTTAACCCTTTTAATTTTTTTGCGAGTACTGTCCCAAAACAGTTCAGCTAATGTGTGAAATCTAACAAACTAACGCGGGGTTTAGAGATTTTAATTTTAGAAGTAAATGGACTTAACGAAGCATTTTATGAGTGTATTGCAGGCTAAATGCAAGCAATACTTAAATTACTGTTAGCAGTGCGGGTTGTGTGTGTATTGTTCCAGTCACGGTATTGTGCCTTTTTTTGTTATTTAGTTATTTTGCTTGTCAGAGAAGTATTTTTTTTTTATTTAGTTATTTTGCTTGTCAGAGCAGTATTTTTTGCATCGAGTTGTTAAGGAATAAATGGACAGTTTTATACTTCAGCAACTGATGTCGTTTCCTAAATTGCTTTTCTAATTACTGTGATCCATATGTTCTCCTTATTCAAGCTGTTTTACATAAAGTTTTTCACATTCAGAATATCTAAGTTGTTCTGAGCCCAAAAGCTGTTGTATAATCTGCGTTTGTGTGTTTTGTGCTCCAAGTGATCGAGTTGTAATTATGAACCTTGATGAAATATTTGTTTTCAACACATTTAATAATAATATTATTATTAATAATATTACTATTACTATTTAAATATAAATTATTGATTTTAGTACTTTTGATTTATATATTATGTATTGGATTTTTTTATTAGTAGTATTATAAAGCATTAAACAATCTGTAAAATTTAAATAGAAATTATTAATCGTTATTTTTAACCCTTTACCGGGCACTCCCTGGAAAATGATAATTTCGAAATGTGTTTCATATGAGTGGATAGAGTAACTCAATGTAAGGATAATGAGCCCATATAATTGAAATTCTAAAAACTTTTCACGCAATTGCCAATATTCAAGGACCGTCTACAGACGGTCCTGACCGATTAAAGGTGTCAAATTCTGAATGTTGCAAATTTGCAATTGTTAATAAAACACCAAATAAGTATTTTTCTATTTTATTATACTAATATACAATATAAAAAACACAAATGGAACTTGTTTCCAAACATTTTGTAGGTATAAAAATATAAAAGTGAACCAAAGAGCAACATGGACACATTGCAAAGGGATAAAACTTTCAAGTCCCATATTCCTGAATTTCCTGAGAAAAACAATCATTCTTGATCACTAATTGCTACAATGAAAGGCTATGAAGCAATTTCTTTCCTTCTTGATGCATAGATTTACCTTGCATACGGCACACAAAAATGAGGATGTGACATGATTTTTGTTTTGCTGCAATAATTGCATGTAAATATTCTGCCTTGCACTGGCCAGTGACCTAGCATTTTATCAAACCTATCATTTTGGTCAAACCTCACACTGTCATCAGGCCTTTCTGCACGTTGGTACTGCACTGGAGATGGCAACAGGTCATCTGGTTCTGGATCTGAGTCACTTTCCACCAAAATGCAGAGATATTTGAACTTCTGTTGGAAGGGTTCACAATAGAACAATTTCTCATTGATCTCGAATGACAATAAGAATGTTCTGTACACACCCAGACCACTACAGAATTCATATATGCACTAGAAATTTTTATATAAATATTTATTTACTGAAATTTGAAATGTGGCCCTGACGGGCGGGACCGTCTGTACACGGTCCTCTTTTGTTGCACTTTTTTTCAATTGCATGGTACACTCATATTATGCATATCTAACTCCTGATATATATCTCAAAATATGCCTAAACTATTCATTTACACACTGGACACAACAATAAGTACTTACCGACATTGTAGAGAGTATAATCACAGTGTATATGAGTGGAAGAAGAGCAAAAATCTGGCTCTGGGTGACGCCAAGCGAGAAGTGTTTACATTTTGGTCTCTCAACCAATGGGAAGCTAGCAGATGCCGGTCTCACTTAGCTGGAGCGACTCACAGAAGGCTTGTGATTGGTCAGAAACAGAGAACGGGAACCTAGATGCGCTGGGGGAGTAGGATGACACGTGCAAAAAACACGTGTTTAGGACCGTCTCTACACGGTCCTGCCCGGTAAAGGGTTAAAACTAATGATATTAATATTTATTGGCACGAAAGAATGTTAACTTTTATTTTAAAATTTATTATGCATCATCATTATTGCTATTATGTTTATATGGAGTAGGTATATTATTAATTTTCAATAAAGAGTGCGACACAAGTCGCTTTACGACTTATATTATTTTTATATTTGGCTCTATTGATTTTGGCGATGAATGTTTTAAAACATTGAGTACAGTAGTGAGTTGACCATCTTGTGGTTTTATACGTTTCCTGCAGATAATTCACCAGCTTTGGTTTAATATTCTTGGGGCAGTGGCAAGATGACTTATTTGTGCTTTAATACACTTGATGCGACAGCTAGTTCCTTAGCTTGTTTATTAATATGCTGGATGCTGTAGCGAACTGACTAACTTCTGCTTTAATACACGTTGCTTTCTCTGCAGTATAATTTTTTTTTCCGGTTTTCCAGAACAAAGCACTAACACCCTTATTGCAACTGATGCACATCGTATATTATTACTGTAGTAATAATGTTATCAATATTGCCATCACACTAATCAAAATTATCAGATGTGTTTACCTGCTGGCCATACTATTGGTTACTCTATATTTCACTTCCCTCTGCCCTCTGTCAAAAAACATCATCGTGGCTTGTTACGCCTTTCTCTCTCATTTGCGTAATGAGGCACCACGGAACATTATGCATTAGATTTTTGCATTATCGGTCTGACTTTTTTATTCCAGTCGTAGAAATATTTATCTCGTATAAAGCTCATTAGCTTAACAGCGTTGAAATCTCTGGCTGCTGTTTTGATGAGTGATATCTACCGTCAGAAGTAACTAATGATTAAATAAAAAAAGGACAAATAATTGCATTTGAAATTATTCCAAACTTATGTATGAATAAAAAATTACAACGTAATAAATAGATTAAAAGAAGAATTAGTTTAGAATCCTCTACAGAGCAAAACTCAGCTGGATCAGGATTCCTTCTGTATTTTTCGTCTTCCTGCTCCTGTTAGTAGGTATGTTGACAAGGTCTTTACGGGAAAACCATGCCGGACAAATAACCTTTAATTGACCCTCCTGTGTAATCGTGACAACCAGGTAGCGACCAAATCTGATGGTCTTAATGAACAGGTAGGATATGATCTTAAGGAGTACGTCGGGAGTTGTCTTGACGACCATATTGGGTGAGATTTTTGTAACTAGTACTGGTACATCACAAAGATATCGTGTCATGCCACCTCATCTCTTGAGTGTCTGTGTACTCAAGTACACCAGGAAGGAAGTAGCTATAACCTCGTGTTGTCAAAAACACATTATTTTTTTTTCCCATGACAGGAACGTAAATTCGACACGTGCAATATCATAGTGTGTGTGAGAATATATATATATATATATATATATATATATATATATATATATATATATATATATATTTTATATATATATATATATATATAAAACTCAAGAATTCTTGAGAAGAGTTTCAGGTCCTTTCTTGTGTTCCTCTTCACAGAGTCGTGCCATGTTACGCTACTGTGAGGTGTGGTCTTTGTTAGTATGATGTGACTGTGAGGTGTAGTCTTGCCCCTTTATAAGCCTTCTTGGCATGTTTCCTTTTATAGTTCCTTGATAATGTGAGTAGTCACGAAAGCGCTTGGAATTCCTCTATTTTTTTCATAGTGGTTGTCTTGCATATTTTGATATCACCTGATTACTGTGATCTTTTTGCATATTATATTTTATATATATATATATATATATATATAAAATATATGCAAAAGATCAATAAAATGATATAAATATATGCAAGACAAACATATGAAAAATAGAATATTCAAGTTCCATAGTTCCTGATAATGTGGTAGTCACAAGCTCTTGAATTTCATTTCATGTGGTTGTCTTGATATATATATATATATATATATATATATATTATATTATATATATATATATATATATATATATATATATATATATATTTTTTTTAATGCAAAATACCCAGAGTGAAAAAAGTAGTGAAATTCAAAATTCCAAAAGCTTTGTGATTTCTCACACTATCATTAACGATAATGTGAGTTTCATCATTTTTTTATTTTACACATTGTGATATCACCTGGTTAGTGTGACATTATATATATATATATATATATATATATATATATATATATATATATATATATATATATATATATATATATATATCATACTAGAGGCATCTGCAACAAACTGTTCTAGAACCTATACTTACTAAGGGTGTCGATTCCCATATACGTACCAATATAGTCAAATGATGCGAAGCCATTTAGGATGATATGAATAGATGACGGTTGCACGAAACTACACTAAGATCGAAGTCGTAGTTCAAAGCCCAAGAAGTCTAAAATAATGAAGCTGCGAGACAACGAAAGAAGTCCATAAACATATCATTAGGCTAGTGAAAAGAATAAAATATGTAACAACGAATAACATCAGCCACCTAGCCAATATTAGTTAACGTGCCCAACGTTCAGGATATGTATTTGGAAGAAGGCATAGTTACAGAAAAGCATACAGAGGGTTAGCATAAATCTAAATTGAGAACCGCAAAAGGTTCGTGATCATAACAATTATCTTGTCACAGAAGTGAACTGCAGCGCTAAATAAAATGACTTCTGTTATGGTCAGAAAAATTACCAAAGTACTTAAATATGGATTTTAAACCTGGCTAAAGAGAGTATTCCAAATGTCGCTTCTCAGCTGTTGGATTGAGCCCTGGCACTTTGTCTCACCCTCAAAACACTCCTCTCACCAAACCTACTTTAAACCTGTTCTATCTTCCACGCTCTGCCCAAAAGAGTCGTTTCTTTACATAAATCGTATTCCTGTTCAAATACCAACTACACACAGAAATTCAACGTTATAAACACAACGGATAGCAAATTCAAAACTAACAGATTAAGAGTACAAGGGAAGTTTGAGCTCAGTTACGAGTTAGATGGCTCGTACTCGTGGAGACAATAATGAACAACCAACGTCGCACCGTTATTTGTTTGTGTACAAAACAAAGCCAGTGGATTGATATCAAGAAACTTTTATATCAAGTGAACAGTTAGTAACATAGAAGTATTACGAGTGAGTTGTATTGTCACGTTAGTCCATGATAATGAAGACTTATGTTTGCAAACAACTAGTACAATTATCGACATTGTACGAAGTATGGTTATTCAACATTATCTGCCATTGATTTATGCTGGGTCTGCGGTGCACTATTAGTGCGGTATTATAGAAATAGCGTTAATACTTTTGAAAACATATAAAGCAAAAGGATTCGGCCAGTTTGTGCATGAATCCTCTTTCATATGAAGAGCGACAATGAAAATTATGTTTTAGATTATCTTGAAAGGCTTAGAGTGAAGGGAAAGTTATAGAATATGCAGATGAATTAAGGTGATTAATGACAGGGACATAATTAGCTTTTAAGAATATCAAGACAAGAAATAAAAAAAATAATCAAAATGGAAAAAATATTTAAAATAAATACAAATACACTGGAAATTTATAACAAAGGTTGTGCCAATACACAGTGAGAATGTTTTGGTACGAACATAAGCTGTTTTCTTATTTTACTGATTTTTAGAAACATTAGCGAAGAGTAATTCTGGATACTGTGCTCCTTGTACATATCCTCGAGTATTCGGAGCCAGCGTGAAGCCTATATCAAGGAATGCGCATAATAAAGGCGAATAATGCTCAGAGGTTGGCCACCAAACCGGTCCCGAAGCTGGCTAATATACACAGCAAGGAAAGGCAAAGAGCCTATACATCTCACGACAATAGTGGAGATATGGCCGCGACGTACAACGTTCTTAGAGAAAGAGAAAAAGATGAAGATAAAAATATAAAGAACATTAAAACGAAACTTTGCAATCAGAAGCTCAGGTCAACTTTCGAAAAGCCCAGGTAATGAAGGAACCACACATTAAATTCAACACCTTGCTGAAACGAGGTCGCTGAAGGTGTATGCCTGGATGTCCTTGCCTGCGACCTAACTACGTGACTTGTGTGTGACCACACGACCTACATGGCCCTTTGCTTGTTCGGGTGTGTTCACATTTCAAAAGCCCGTTCCCAGGCTACTCGTGTGACCTTTAGTGTGCGAGGTATTAGTTACCTGTTGATTACCAGTTATGTCATGTTTAGAATGGTGTAGATCCATATTCGTAAACTGTATATTCAGGTAGGATTACTGTGTATTCGTGCGAAGAGCTCCTCTATGCTTATGTGTACATGCGTAAATGAACCTAATTGAGCCAGGTCTGCATGCACTTCAAAACTAGTCATTATACTTAACTCATTTCTTTTCTTCGGTCGGCCTGCGAATGTGTGTGTGTGTGTGTGTGTGTGTGTGTGTGTGTGGTGTGTCCGTCCGTCCATGATCTGGTTTTCTGACTTCCTTGAGAGCCTTCCCGTTAGCAGTATGTCAAGGGTGGGTCATCATGACAGGAAAGTGGCCTCCTCATGCACTGTCAGAAGACCGAGGCAAGAAGTTAGGTCTCAGAGGAGCATCTTGAACCGGAGTCTGTCAAGGATAAAAATATTCGAGGAAGGTTCTTGATGTTTGAATTATTTTGAATGGATTATTTCGTACGGAATATTTAATACGGATCTAGAGAAGCGTTTAATCTCCATACTGAGAGTAGTTTTTAACTGTGTACAATTAAATAGATGTAATTTCCTAAGTAATTATGCAAATGAGCATGCAGAATTTAAGGTTCAACTGATGACCTGCCTTTTGTTTTCTTATTAGAAATCTTTATTTCGAATAATACTTTTTTGCACTAATCATTTACTCTCCATTAGTCCTCTACTACTGTGACACTGTACGTTTCTTAACGTCTCTGCTGGTTATGTACAATCCGTTTCCATATGTCTTCTGCCTATGCTGGTGATGAAGCGCGTGTATCTACCTTGTCTGTTATTCCAAATATCCTGTAAGTGATAACTAAGTCTCCTCTCGTTGTTTTTCTTGCGTCTGGAGCTCAGACTTTTGAATAAATTCAAGTAATTTTATTACTTGTACCATCTTTGTGGAAAACATTTAGATGTTTTCAATTTGCTAAGCGCCGCAAATATTACGAGAGGTTAGATATAGGTTGATAGTGGACTGACAATTACATTGTTTATATTCCTAAATATCGAATTTTTAAATTGGCTAGAATAGTGTATGTTGCTGGTGGCCAGTTTGTTGTGATTATTATATTATTATTATTATTATTATTTACAATAATTATATTACTCCAGAAATTGAATCGCAACACTCGACTAACACCTGGGATACCCGTTTTCTGTTATATAAACTATGAGTTGAGAATGAAATATGTGATCCTGGCATCATTAGAAGAGAGGAGGACCAGGTAAGATGTGATCCAGACATAAGAAAAACTCAGATGACTTAATAGTGTGGACAAGGACAGACTGTGCCTGCAAGGTCTACAAGGCTGAAAATCAGTGAATTAAGTTGCGACCAGTTAAAAAACAAGTGATGTTAATGTCCTTGATTCGCCCGCAGTAATCACAACTATGCGAGAATATTAATACTACTATTTCTCCATGCAAGGGCGAAATAGTATAGTTATTGAAGGTATTCACTACAACTAGGTATCATCTACTCCACCTTTTCGACATTTACATACCACTCCACTTCTAAATTAATCCTAAAGAAGCGCTAAATTCGCAAGGATAATAGAGCGCATGATAAATTAGATGTAATTAGTCTTGATCCGAAAAAGGGGAGGATACTTACTTTAAACATAGGGACACAATGCCCAGCCCTTCTAGGGCAGGGTAGGTGCCAAAGCTGGAGCTTGCTACCATCGGCAGCTCCCAAGACTGCCCTTCCCGTCAGCCTCCCTGGGGCGGGGAAGATGGCAGACCAGAGTGGCCTAGCTTCTCCCTTCCAGCCCCTGGCGGTTGGGGAATGTGGCTAGGCCTGGGGCCAGTTGGTCCCAACGATGAGGGGGTACTTGGACCTCCTCCCATGGGAGACATAGGTCTCTGATACTCCCACGACAGGGACCCGGAGCCTGGTCGCCATCTGGAATAGACCCGGGCCGGGAGAATTCCCGGCGAATCAACACCTCCACCACCTTACTTTAAAGTATCAAGAGTAATTCAGAGTTAATGAACTCCCATTAGAGGAACAGAATACTTAAAACATGACAAAATAGACACAGAAAACTTCAGCAGGAGTGGAACAAGAGCGATGGGGCACAGAAGTTTCAATTCAGTTTTTGTTATAGCTGCTTGTTCTCGTTTGGTTTCTCTCCCTCTTTTGTACTCATTCCCAGCTTGAAACCGACTTTAATATATCCCGCCTCTTCATGCCACAGGCGCAGAGAGAAATGGGTTTGTAAATTTCAAAGCGACTGTAATATATCCCCTCCCCATCACCCAGGGAGCATACCACAGGCGCGGAGATAAGTGGGTGAGTCGATTTCAAACCGACTGTAATACCTCCCTCCTCATCACCCTGGGAGCATACCACAGGCAGGGAGATAAATGGGTTTGTCTGTTTCAAACTGACTGTAATATATCCCCTCCCCATTGAAATGTGTCTCGAATTTTTTTCTCAGTATCTTATAATTACTTTTATAACTGGTACTGTCTGGATTCCATTATCTAGTGAATTCCAGATAGGAACTTTAAATTCATCTTTTCCTAATCCCATCTTCTTGGTTTCTATTTTCCCTTCATCTTCATTTAGTGGGATGCCTAACGTTCGAAGGAGAAATTTATATTGGCTGATTTAAAATCAACGAACGATTTATGGCTACGACTTGCTGAAAGAGAAAAAAGTTTACATGCTTTTACGTGCTTTCTGGAGCATACTTTTACTTGCTTTCTGATTATGATTTATGAAATACTGTGCCAGTTTCGACAAGTGACAACCTTTTCTCTAATTGTCACAAAGCATTTCGATATTTAAAGTGATAATGGTAATAATAATTCATCTTTTGAATTTTAACAATTTTGATTATGGTAGTACGTATTTGAGAACGATAAAAAAATATAATATTTTTAAAGCACTGAGTATCCAAACGCCTCAAGTGCTTTGTAAATAGATTAAAACAAAGTGTGCGTGTAGGTGTATATATGTTTGTGCGTGCATGTTGCTTGTCTCTGGAATCTTCAACAAGATTATAATCTTTTCAGAACCTGAGAACACTATAATGATTATTCGTACCGTCAGAGACAAGATTATTATTAAACTTCAGGGTGTGAAGGTTGGGTACGGGGGCTATGCTTGCCCCTAATACTCAAGCAGCTGGTTAATAGACTGTCAACATTTGCCCCACTAATGAATGCCAACGAGATTCCATTATTTTATGGAGCTTTTACTTTAGCAAGATGTGTTATTATAACTAGTTGACCTGAGTACATTGTGAATGTTAATAGGTAATTTCAGTTTGATTACACACAAACCCAAATGGACTGAAAGCTTGCAGAATAAAAGATGACGTGCTTGTGCACACGCAGTGCATACGTATTTGCATACACATGCATGATCGCGTGCGCACACAATACATGCAATATGCGCGCGCGCGCGCACACACACACACACACACGTTCCAGAGATGGGACACAGCAACAAGGGGTCACAGTTGGAAGTTAAAGACTCAGATGAATCCCAGAGAAGTTAAGTATTTCTTCAATCACAAAGTTGTCAGGAAGTGGAATAGCCTGGGAAGTGGTGTAGTGGAGGCAGGATCCATACATAGCTTTAAGAAGAGGTATGATAAAGCTCATGGAGCGGGAAGAGTGACCCAGTAGCGACCAGTGAAGAGGCGGGGCCAGGAGCTATGAATCGACCCCTGCAACCACAACTAGATGAACACACACACACAAGCGAGCGAGCACGCACGATTAATAACCTTCAACACACATAGAACTCTAATTTAGTACTAATGCAATTACATTTCGGATGTAAATCGTCTGTTTATCTGCACAAAATACTGGTCATCATATTAGATTAAAAGTGGCTCCCTGGAGTGATAAAGCTATTCTACAATGAATATATAAAATAGCAGCAAATAAACATCGGATAATGAATGTCGTCTCCGTAAATCATCTTCGAAATGTATAAATCGTATGTTGAAATTACAGGAGCATCTGAGAGAGAGAGAGAGAGAGAGAGAGAGAGAGAGAGAGAGAGAGAGGGTAGGGGGGAGGTTACTATAAAATATTTGAGCTATATCCAATACTAACGAACTTTACTATAGTAGTCAAAAATATGGGTAGTAAAGCATTTACAAAGTTTATTAAAACAGTTTTGCAGTACACAAGTATTGTATGAGTCTCACGTATAAAGATAAATACTAAATACCGAATAAGGGCAGAGACATGCACATAAAGATATTAAAATTAATAAATATGAGACAGGAAGAAAGTGAAAACAAACCTAATTTGCAGTCATTGGAAAATAAAATTTTAAGAGATATTACCACATAAAAGTTCACGAGAGACTATGATTAAAAGATAAGTAAATAAAAAAATGGCAAGGCAATATGTTCTTCACTTCTCAGCTACGTTAATGGACGGTAAACCATTAGCAGTACCCTGTGTTTGGAGTTCGATACCATGAAAGGAACAAGCACACATCACGCACAAATGCAGAAAATTCATCTTCTTGGCTAAAACTCCATTAGCAACTTAGTGGTAAAAAAAATGCCTAAAAATCCATGCACATTATTCTTAAATTGTTGATCAATCGTGGAACATTCTTCACAATACCTCAGCTTGGAGCTTTGCATCACGTTCTTAATTTAAAAATATATATTATTTTTATTATAGATCAAATTATTCTATGGAGATATAACGTTAGTGAAGATGGAATCAAATGAAGTATAGCAGAAAATGGAGAGGCTCATTGTAGAATAAGCTTTCAAACGGGACAAAGTTTCGCTCAGTGTAGAGCTTAATCTTGACTTGACAAGAAAATGTTGCCTCAGTAAATGCTTGCTCTCCAATGTATTTTTCTTAAGGTTAATGAACACTTGAACACAGCGAAATATTTGGTTTGGAGTATCTACTGAGAGTTTACCACTTCTGTGTACGAGATATAATCTAAATGATTGATCTGCTTTGTTCCGCATGTAACCAGTGCAGAAAATCTGCGTTGTCGTTATGTTGCTGGGTGTTTTGATGGATGTTGTGGGGATTGTAGTTGTTGTGGCTGATACGGTTGTTGTGGGCAGTAATTCTTATTGTGCCTACTGTCAGTCGTAAAAGATCAAAATCCTGATCTCGACCTCTCCTTGATAAATCTTTATTGTGCCCTCTTCTAGATAACCTCTAATTATGCACAGACTGTTCTCCGCAGAATAGTGTATACCACATGTCTCTTCGTAAGTAATTTCTCCTCATAACTTGCGTGTTCTCCAATATATTGTGTCCTCGTTTGGTCATCTTGCCTAATAGCCCGTGGCTGACATTTAGAATAATAAGGCCATATCATGAATTCGTCATATATGTGCACTATTTTCCGCTGTTAATGCACCCATCACTATCACTTTCACGTCCGTGGTCATTTAGACAAGGAACAGATAAGCATATTTGCAAAGCACGTAGCAGTATAGGCTCTGGAGGAAGAAGTGATGAAGGTAAATGGCAGTGATATATATATATATATATATATATATATATATATATATATATATATATATATATATATATATATATATATATATATGTCGTGCCGAATAGGTCAAATTGGTCAATTAGCAAGAACTCCTTTAAAATTAAGTCCTTTCTTAAAATTTCTCTTATACGTTTAAAGATATTTATATATATATATATATATATATATATATATATATATATATATATATATATATATATTTTTTTTTTTTTTTTTGAACAAAATGAACCTTAGAAAACTTACGTAACCTTATTATAATAAGCGCAATTTAATTTAGCCTAATCCAACAAAATATATTTTAGATAAGTTTACAATAATTTAATAATAAACAAACACAATGAAATATATTATTTTTCATTAGGGTCAGAAAGATTTTGCGAAATTATTGCATACACAAATTTTCGCTTACCTTATTCGGCAAGAAGAGCGTTGCTATTTACGTCAAAATCGCAAGATTTATCTATTCGGCACGCACACACACACACACACACACACACACACACACACACACACACACAATATATATATATATATATATATATATATATATATATATATATATATATATATATATATATATATATATACATATATAAAGGGGGAAGTGGAACAAAATTCTTCCTCCGTAAGCTATGCGTGTCGTAGGCGACGACTAAATGCCGGGAGCAATGGGCTAGTAACCCCTTCTCCTGTACAAACTACTAAAAACAAGGAAAAGAAGTGCCACCCTGCCTTGGTGGAAAACGGCCGATGTGTTAATAAAAAACTATATATATATATATATATATATATATATATATATATATATATTGAGAAAGAGGGGGTAGGCAGAGGTTGAATCTGACAGACAGAAAGACAAAGACATATAGAGGGTCTGAGATAAAGACAAAGGTGAGGTTACGTATAATAGAAGAGGAAATATATGAGTCTCTGTAAATAAGGTTTGGAGCAAACGCAAAAGCTGCAAAAAAATTATTCAGCGATTCTATTGTCATTACTGTTTGAACTGGATGCCCAGCTCCAGCCCTCAACCTCTCCGGTGGGCAAGTCATGGGCATCAGCGCACCTGAAGAAATATGTCAGGGGCACAGGATGAACTGAACCACCATCACGTAATGTCAAGACCAATGGTCAACACGGCCTAGACATGGCGGACGATGCTTGGGAAAGGCGAGGAGAGAGGAAAATAATTACACTACACCAAAGAAAAATACACTCACAATTTTTTTTTAGGGGTGAACACTATGAAAGACTTTTTTGTGAGAGAAATACCTCAGACCATTTATATGAACGATTTCCATATGATAGGTTTCAGCAGAACAATATGTTTTTTTCTGTTCCCACCCTCTGAAATCAGGGCAGAGTATCAAATATAGCTGTTACGACCTTGTGGAGCCACAACGCTTGGCCACCAAGTGACTCAGTCATTTCTGGTAAATTTAATGAAGCCAATGTTTCATTGGTTTCAATGGACAAGATTTTGCTGCCGCCACTAAAAAATACCCTTGGTTTCAACGTATATCTGGTCAAGGCATTCAAATAGCTGTTTTAAACAGTTCCCCTAATAAATGAAGCCAAGACTATGCAAAGTATATTTTTTAGGTTCACAAATTCGCTAGCTCATGGCTGAGCTGTTTTCAGATAATAATGAATGACGTGGAGTTAACAGCTGAGCATTTCGTTCAAGAACATCTACATTGAGCTTCTTGGCAGACACAAGCTTCAGCTACAAGACAATGGTAGATCAGCAAACTTACCGATGAGAACTAGACTGCAAATGGTCACTCAAACTGTATTTTTTCACTCGACTTTATCCCATTTTTTTCTTGACTATTTTTGACGGGAGTGAAGAGCATGGAAAAATATTCCCGTCAAGATGTTACAGCAATGGTAACACGTCCACGCCCCCGGTGGCCTAGTGGGTAAAGCTCTTGCTTGACGCACGGAGGGGCCGGGTTCAATTCCCGGTGGGACAGAAACATTTCGAAGTGTTTCCTTACATACACATACACACACATATATACAACAGGCCTAGTGTCTAATTGACATGTGCCTAGGACAAAATGGTAACTAACTACTAAGGTAAATTGAGTCCCAGTATTTTTTTAATGTTCTTGTTGTTTACTGATTCTTATGACCTTCTTCGCACATGTAAGTATAGTATATGACTTTGATATTCTTTTAAATCTTCAGTTTTTCTTTTCTCATATTAGTTATATATAGAAATTTATATAAGCAAAGAGGAAATAAAGCCTTTAATTTAATTTATAAAACTGTAACTTTTTTCCAAGAAAATGTGATGTGCTCCGCAAAAACTATTTTTAAATTCTTAATCATCATAAATGATTTAGCGAATGGGACATTAAATGGTGCATGGGAATTTTGGTGCATATGAATTTCGTTGTATAAAATTATTCACGGTATTTAAAGAAAACGTAAATGAAAGAAAAAAAATATTTTGCAAATGGATGGTGCAAGATATACCAATAAATAACACTGGTGTTAGGATTTTTTTTTAGCTTTTGGAGAGGAAAGAATTTCAGAAAAAGTTGTAAGTTCGAAGTCTGATGATGTTCATCAGACTTTCAACAATTATGAAAATATGCAGGAGGAGAAATAGGTGAAGGATGTAGATAATAATGATGATGATGACTGAGCAAACAGCAGCTTGACAGAATGTTTGTGATTTCGAAAATGCGGTTAAAATGTTGTTCATCAGGTAACCCATCAGTACTGGTTGAAACATAAACATAAATAACTGAACTAAACTGTGCCATCAGTTCATGACATAAAAAAAAAACAATGCAGCCTACAAAGAGCAATTGGCAACATATGCCTATGTTTGTTGGAATTTACAGAAAACCTATTGGCCCTCGCAAAATATATGAAGAATATGAGATTGAATTTATTTTTTTCTTGAGTCCAAGCAAGTGTCTAATACTTGTCCCATACCAAGTCCCCATGGGTAATCAAGATATAACAAATAACTTTTAGTTGTTTACACACAACCGTACAACCGTATTTGCATGTCATCCATCGTTTTTTTAATATAAGATGTTAAATTTTCCTCACACTCACTTAGCGGTGAAAATTAAAATTGTATGTGATTCACAGTACGAGTTTCCAACAGTCATTGTATAAGCAATAATGACTTGAACAAAGTGTGATGTGAATTGAGGAAGTGTCCAAGACACGCTCTTAGTGTGCCTTTCCGTACTCACAGCGACCTCATTCCTAACCTGAGGGCTACTTGGAAAAATTCAAAATAGAATGTTGCCCTTCAACAATAAAATGATTAATCACTTAGTCAGGGTCATTCGTAAATGTTTCTGGCATTTACTTGATGACACTATTTAATCACGACAAGTACTATTAACAAAATTCTAAATCCATAGTTTCGCAATTTAAAGTATTGTGTAAAATGCCATCCTAGCTGAAGAAATATATTTAAAACTCGTCCATGACACTTCAGAGTCTTTAAAGGGTGATCTTATGAGGAGAATACCTTAAGGGACGGTCAGCTGGTGTGGTAATTATGATATTAGTGAGAGAAATACTGCCTACCCTCATTCTGCCTTCAAGATGTGTCATAATATATATTCACTTACGTCCAGGCAGCTAGCAATGTTGAAATCGTTCCAAAATACAGCATATGAGTAGTACTGACTTGGAATGTAGTAGGTGTACTGGTTGGTAACGAAGAGTATTAAGGGTTAAGGATTTTTACCTCTCTCTCTCTCTCTCTCTCTCTCTCTCTCTCTCTCTCTCTCTCTCTCTCTCTCTCTCTCTCTCACACACACACACACACACACACACCAAATTTGGGAGAAGACTATAATAAGGACCCACAGTATCTCACGCACCTAATGGTCCGAAGATTTCCTTTGCCCATTACAGCCGCTCAAGGAGTGAATGGACAAAATGAAGACATTTATCTCCTTGACGCTAATAAGCAAGAGAGATGACAAAGATAGGACCGAGGCTCCTGGTGAGATACTTTACGCTGCTCTAAACTTGTACGCAGAGCAATAGATGTAAAGACAAAAAAGGAACAGGAAGGAGAAAGAGAGAGAGAAAGTCGAGCTTCGGCCTATTTAATGAATCTCAGTATTTTAAAGTGTGATTATACATGGTCCTTCTGGTCCTTCTTTCAAAGACATTAGACTCTGTTCCCTTAGTCTTGACTCCTTACCCTCGAGCTTCTGGACTTGCTTGATAAGGTGTGGACTTCAGACTGGTGAGGCAAACGCTGTGATTAACCTGATGTATGTTGACGTTGATTGTATGTTGATTTGAATGATTGAATTTATAATTATATTAAAAATTGCATTTATATACTTCATCCAGCTCCTTATATCTGGGATGCGCACTTAAGATACAAAAGGCCTTTCAGAACAATAACAATGAAACGCTGGAACAGAAAACTAGTTGCTCTGGAAACTCGAGTATCTCCGAGTCTTTTTCTCTTACTCTTATTTTAAGAGTGATTTCTTCTTCCTTGCTGTTGAGGAGCATAGCAAGACTCGTGGTAATCCGTCTTGATTTTTACTGCTTTTTTTCTTCGGTTAACCTTTTTCTCGACTGTTGCGACTCATAACAGTTGACTAACATCCAAGTTCTTCTTTGCTGTTATGTGAACAGGGTCATCAAGTGTAAGAAGACTTGCTGATACATACTGCCCAGAAATTGAGCCCGGGTCATCTCCCTGTTGGTTTGACTGTTCTAACCATTCTTACTGATTCTTGGTCTCCAGAAAAAAATCGTGTATTCTTTTGAAAATGTGTATGAATTTAGTCTCGACTACCCTTACTTAGTTTTTTTGTTTTGTTTTGTTTACTTCCCTGAGAGTGAAAACGCATTTCCTCTCACTGCTGTTCATCAAAGTTTTTAGCTGCTGTCTACGCCCCCTTAGCACCTTGTTTCTTTTTCATTATTCATTCGATCTAGTTTTCTTAGTATGCTGTGTGTACTCACCTAGTTGTGGTTGCAGGGGTCGATTCATAGCTCCTGGCCCCGCCTCTTCACTGGTCGCTACTAGGTTTCTCTCCCTTCGCCATGAGCCTTATCATACCTCTTCTTAAAGCTATGAATGGATCCTGCCTCCACTACATCGCTTCCCAAGCTATTCCACTTCCTGACCACTCTGTGACTGAAGAAATACTTCCTAACATCCCAGTGATTCATCTGAGTCTTCAACTTTCAGCTGTGCCCCCTTGTTGCTGTGTCCCATCTCTGGAACATTCTGTCTCTGTCCACCTTGTCAATTCATCTCAGTATTTTATATGTCGTTATCATGTCCCCCTTACTCTCCTGTCCTCCAATGTCGTCAGGTCGATTTCCCTTAACCTCTCCTCGGGGGACATACCCCTTAGCTCCGGGACTAGTCGTGTTGCAAACCTTTGCACTTTCTCTAGTTTCTTTACGTGCTTGGCTAGGTGTGGGTTCCAAACTGGTGCTGCGTACTCCAGTATGGGCCTAACGTACAGTGTACAGGGTTCTGGACGATTCCTTATTAAGATGTCGAAATGATGTTCTTAGGTTTGCTAGGCGCCCGTATGCTGCAGCAGTTATTTGGTTGATGTGCACCTCAGGAGATGTGCCTGGTGTTATACTCACCCCAAGATCTTTTTCTTTGGGTGAGGTTTGTAGTCTCTGGCCCCTAGACTGTACTCCGTCTGCGGTCTTCTTTGCCCTTCCCCAATCTTCATGACTTTGCACTTGGTGGAGTTGAACTCCAGGAGCCAATTCCTGGACCAGTCCTGCAGCCTGTCCAGATCCCTTTGTAGTTCTGCCTGGTCCTCGTCCGATTGAATCCTACTCATCAACTTTACATCATCTGCGAACAGGGACACTTCGGAGGTTATTCCTTCCGTCATGTCATTCACAAATACCAGAAACAGCACCTGTCCTATGACTGACCCCTGTGGAACCCCACTCGTCACAGACACCCACTCTGACACCTCGCCACGAACCATGACTCGCTGCTGTCTTCCTGACAGGTATTCCCTGATCCATTGGAGTGCCTTCCTTGGTATCCCTGCCTGGTCCTCCAGCTTTTGCACTAATCTCTTGTGTGGAACCGTGTCAAACGCCTTCTTACAGTCCAAGAAAATGCAATCCACCCACCCCTCTCTCTCTTGTCTTACTGCTGTCACCCTGTCATAGAACTCCAGTAGGTTTGCGACACAGGATTTCCCGTCCCTGAAACCGTGTTTACTGCCGTTGATAAGCTCATTCCTTTCTAGGTGTTCCACCACTCTTCTGATAATCTTCTCCATGACTTTGCATACTATACATGTCAGTGACACTGGTCTGTAGTTAAGTGCTTTATGTCTGTCTCCTTTTTTTAAAGATTGGGACTACATTTGCTGTCTTCCATACCTCAGGTAGTCTCCATGTTTCGATAGATGTGTTGAATATTGTTGTTAGGGGTACACAAAGAGCCTCAGCTCCCTCTCTCAGGACCCATAGAGAGATGTGATCCGGCCCCGTCGCCATTGAGGTATCTAGCTCACTCAGCAGCCTGTTAGTTACCATTTTTTGTCCTAGGCACATGTCGATTAGACACTAGGCCTGTTGTATGTATGTGTGTGTGTGTGTGTGTGTGTGTGTGTACTCACCTAATTGTGGTTGCAGGGGTCGAAACTCAGCTCTTGGACCCGCAAATGAAAGATCAAAAACATATTTTTATGTGTGTGTGTGTGTGTGTGTGTGTGTGTGTGTGTGTGTGTGTGTGTGTGTGAGCAAGCTTCCAGAAGGTGACCTACATCAAGTTACCAGCCTGGGAGTGATGTGAGAACGAACTTACTTTTTCTAGAACATATACTATTGTGTCAACACCAACTCCCTGCACCTGTCATGATCAGAGATAACATTCTCCTACCTGGCTACCGTTGTATGCATTCTCCTTTCAAGATGATCCTGATTCAGGTTAACATTTACACGGGGAAGGAGCCCTTAATGTTTGTGAAGGGCTTTTATTTCAAGGAAATGTAGCTGCCTTCCTTTTTTTCCTGGATAAAATCTGATTCATTTTCTGTTCAAAAGGTGCTAAATATTAATACCAGTCCTTGTACAACCAATGTATTTTTATTATCCACTTGGTAAAGTAGTGTATGGATGCAGTCTGTTCTCCAATTAGAGAGTGCATTATTCGATTAATTACCCATCGTTCACTAAAGCGCGCTCACAGTTTTCCAGATATTTTAATATTTGTTATTCTCGGTTAGATTATGTTATGTTAATCTTGGTTAGGCCAACCTATAATTACCAATAATTACACAACAAATGTCAGCAGCATGGCGGTTAACCGTTGTTGACAAATACATAGTTAAAACTAAGGATGGCTTATGTCTGACAGCACAAGACTTAATGAATGTTTTCAAGCGTTCATTTTTTCTCGAAGGAAGGGTTACTAACACACTTTTGATAGGTCTGATATATATGCAAACTGAAGACCCATTTACAGCATACCACAACAGAGCGAGTTCTCTCGTTGTCGTCTCCTCGGTGGTCCATACATCTTGTAGTCACCACCACTTGCAGGCCATTGAAAGTTTTTTTCCTTCTTAAAATCGTAAAGAAAACCTTTAAGTAATTATCGAGTTGGTAAATAGCCCTCTTTTCATGACTTTGATAGTTCACAAAACCCTCATTTTTCTATGTCTAAGCAGGTCTTTGCTTTAAATATTTTATCTATTTACTTAGTTAATCTATCAACACACAATGACTAACACCTTTCGAACTGGTGGTTCGCTGCATCCAACGTAGTTTGTGTGTGTGTGTGGGGGGGTTGTCTGACTCTTAGATATCTATTTCTTTCTAAGTGTCCTACTATTATCATTACTCTGTATACTGCACTATAGTTACATGGTTCCGGTCTGTATTAGTGTTCCTCTTCCTGTATATTACAGTCACACTCCCCTCAAGGGTGGTTCCTAGATGTCGGTGAGGGGGCGCTTGATTAAAGGAATTGGACCTGTTCTTCCCTTTCTCGGATCGAAACTGATTACCTACTAATCCCCAGAAACTATATGACTCCAGTGGGTTTAGCGTTTCTTTCTAAGTACATATAACCAAACAAATTTGCATTCACATAAGCAGTTTTCCAATTAGGCAATTTTCCCTCTCTACTTCTAAAATCTTGCTAAAACATAACATAGCTCATTTACTTTATTTTGCATTACCTATTTTTGTAGTGCATCTAATTTCCTTGAGAACTTTCTCACCTCTGTCTCTATAATTTCCTCTAATCTTTCTTACTGGTTCCTATCATTCACTCGGTGCGTGCATGAGAGTGAGTCTCATTTTGCTTGCTAATTATTGTGCGTCAGGCACAGCTGTAAGTAATGGTGTTACTGATAATGACAGCATTAGTGATGCTAATGCTAATGGAGGAGATAATTACTTTCCTCCCGTTGAAAGTGGTTAGTTGTGCTTGTGAGGGAATGTGGCGGTGGTGGTGGAGGGGTTAATGAGGGAATGTGGTAGCTAGTCTAATGGCATTGTTATTCAAAGATCACTTTACCACCACGTCATTAAAAAAGTTTCAGCCAAGAATTCATATCAGATTGCCAGTCAAGGGGGGCGCGTTGAAGCTGGTGAAGGGCTATTAATTAATCAATTGAACTGAAGCCACTCTTCCATTTCATGTCTCATTTTTTACATTTATTTACGTGATTGTACCTACGTACTCAGAAAAGTCGTTAAAATTGATGGACTGATGAAGCCACTGTGTGGCGAAACATTTCCTCGGTAAAGTTACCCAAGTATTGCACATGTGTCTTAATTTATCAACTTGTCGGTTCTCTGAACCATTTATCTGTTGTATAACCCTTGTGGTTTAGCGCTTCTTTTGATTATAATAATAATAATGAACCATTTATCTACAAGAATAAATATAATTAAATTCAAAGAAAATGCTTGTTAGCGAACACGCGGCTTCATGTGTGCGCATCCATCACTCAACTACTGAGTTGTGTTGCTTATAAAAGGAAGAGTGACAACCTGCCTCATACAAGTGATATCTGCAAGCGTCACCAACTACGACCTCAACTATAGATTTTTTAATAGCTTTCTTCTACCACCAATACAGCTTGAGTGAAAATCTAGCTGAATTTTCTTCAGTGTCATTGCCAATGTACCCGGAAATGTCGCAATATTATTTATAAAATTCCGTCAGCTTTGAAAAAAATTCCAGAATGGGACGCAGATTCACGTTTTTTTTTCAACTACCTATGGTATCTCAGGTGCCATATAACATTTGTCCATGTGGCCCTACATTACTTTTAAAACAAACAGAAATTTTGAACTATCAGGAGAGGGGAATTACGTAGGCTCGAACTTGTGGCACTCGATATGTAGGAGGAATACATTACCACTTGTCACTTGCGTCAAGTGTTGTAACTAGACACTTTTACGGAATTCAGAATACATTATGTTGTGAAAGGTTGCGGCCAGGAACCCTAACTCTCGTTTTATACAGCCATTGCAGTCCTTAACTCTGCGAAAAGTGTGCTCAATATAAACTTGATTAGGCTCTTCAGTTTACATTAGAAGTTGCGAAAGAAAATGTGAATTTGGGTCTCATTCCGGAAATTTCATTATCCAGGGAACTCTATAAGAATGCAAGGTTACTAGAAAATAAATGTTGGCGGCTCAGTGGAAGCATATTCTCAGTAAAATATTGTTATATTCTGTCCCTCTCAATCTTTCTCTCGAATATCTGTAGCATGTGCACCTATTGTTTGCATCTCGCTGTTTTCTTCATTCTATTCCAATCCCTTTCTTTCCTTCCTGTAGAACTGTTTGCCATACTCCTTGCACTCAAATGCGTCCATGTATCTAAGGTTGACACTTGAATTGTAACTGATTCTGTCATCCATAAATACTCTCAACTAATAATAATAATAATAATAATAATAATAATATTTTATTTCATTGCAAGTTTACATAGAGATTTTGTAATTACAATATAGAATTGAAGTGCAAAGAGAGCCACTATCATGCCATGGCATTATGGGCAGACTTAATCACGACTTAAAGACTACTTAATACTACTAGAGAAATTGATAATTTTGTTATAATTAAACATAGCTTAGGTTTATAGCAGATAATAAGTTTACTCATATTACAATCTGAGGATTTTACATTTTGACAAAGTGTTTTGTAAGATGGTTATATCAAGAGTAAATATTGCAGTTATATTATGGGTAAATAACACTGAGCATTGCTGAAAGTAGTTTACAGTATGAGTATTTAGTTTAGGGTGAGTAGGTGGTTTTTGAGAAGTCTTAAATTGATGTTCAGGCCAGGTTGTTTTAATATTTTCTGGTAATGAATTCCAGATTTTGGGGCCCTTTATGTGAATAGAGTTTTTACACAGGGTGATATGGACTCCGGGTATATCAAAAAGTGATCTGTGTCTTGTGTTATGGTCATGGATCCTGTTAAAGTTGGTGAGGAGAATTTTGAGTGGAGGGTTTATATTTGAGAGTAGAGTTCTATGTATGTAGTAGGCACAAGAATAAGTGTGAATGTTCTTTACGGTGAGTAGTTTTAGACTTTCGAATATTGGTGGAGTGTGCTGTCTAGAGTGGGAATTTGTTATCATTCTGACTGCAGCCTTTTGTTGGGTTATGAGTGGTCTAAGGTGATTTAATGTTGTTGATCCCCATGCACAAATTCCATAGGTGAGATAAGGGTAGATGAGTGAATGATACAGAGCAAGGAGAGCTGTTTGAGGCACATAGTAGCGTATCTTTGATAGTATGCCTACTGTCTGTGAGATTTTCTTGGAAATTTGTTGTATGTGTGTTTGGAATTTGAGGCTACTGTCAAGGTGGATTCCTAGGAATTTTCCCTCTGTGAGTCTTGTGATGGGTGATCCATTTAGCATTATGTTAAGTGGGACATTTGAAGCTCTGTTTCCAAACTGAATGAAATAGGTTTTGTCAGTATTGAGAGTAAGCTTGTTAGTCGTCGTCCAGGTAGATATTTTTTGTAACTTGTAACTTGTCATGATTGGACCAGATCTACCTGGAGTTCATTACCTTCGTAACTTGTTCAGCTATCAAAACTTTGGGGTTCAGTCCCTGGACCCATTATGTACCTCTGTATTCTTTTGACTACCACTCACAGGATGGGTATGGGGTGCATAATAAAGATATTAAACTAAACTCCCTCCTGTACGTTCCTCACTCATGTGCCTCTCACCCTCTCCTTCCTTGTTTATTATTCACTGTCCTATGTACCCATTTGACACTCCTTTTAATTTCATTTTATTAGTCTGCCATCCTATTATTCTCTATCTCTTTCACTCATACAGTGTCTCCATTCTTTCACTACACCCTTTCTCTGTGTGACAGCGTCCCAGGCTTGTTAGGCTAACTTTCTTTTCACGACTCAACAGATTATAAACACGGCGTCTGTGTTTGTGTTTTACCATGAGCAGTGTTTCAAGATGCGATGTAACCTCTCAGTGACATCCCAGGGTGTAAAGAAACGTCTCGAGAGACGCTTCAAGAGACGTTATAAGGAGTCAAGTGACACCTCGACGGATGAAGTGAAATCTCAACTGGTGAAGTAACATCTCGTGCATAAATTTGCGTCTCAGTCGATAAAGAAACTTCTTCACAATAACTTATCTTAGTAGGGTTGGGACCACATGATCTTATTTATTTTTGTTACGTCTTTGAAGTACTTTCTCAAAGAGATTGCCTTTATTATGTTTTAAATTATAATAGTGATAATAGTATTTCATCTTCTCATTGTGTTATGTTTAGAGTACAATAAGTGCCACGAAATCAGTAAGATTCAACGTAACCCTAATACATTTACTAATAAACGGATATTATTATTATTTTCTTACACGCTAATGAGGATGAGCGTGTTTTAATAAATTAAATTTATGTAACGTAAATGTAACTGTGATTTCACTTTTCGGAAAACAGTAGCAGAGATTGTTCCTTCTTCCTCTACTTCTTTTTCTCTCTCGGTTAATACCTTCCTTCCTCACTCCTTCCCTCACTCTCGTCTTCACTTCCTTATTAACTCCCACACTCCCTAAATTTCTTCTTTCCTTACTTCCTTCTTCCACTTGTCTCTTCCCTCTCGTTCTTTATCACTCTCCAAACTTTTCTCAAAACAATTCCTTCAGTTCCTCCCATCCCTTTGTTTCCCTCCTTCTTAATCCCCCAGCTCTATCTCTCTTGCTTAGTTCTGATAGGTCATTTACACATATCAGACACAGTAATGGTCTCAGGACTGATCTTTGAGAATCTCTACTTGTTAATTTTATTCATTTTAAAGCATTTCATCAACGTGGCTCTGTCATCACTGAGGTTCTCTCCCCGACTTCCCAGTCATGTGCTCATAGTGTCTAGACAAGTTTCTAGTGAAGTATCATTCTCTCATAGAATTCTAATTGGTTCATGAAGTGTTTATCTACTCTAAACCCGTGCTGGTGTTCCTAGATGATATCCTTTCTCTCCGAATGTTACGCCAATCTCCTCTTTGTTATCCTTTTCATCGCTCTTTAAGGTATTCGTGTCAGGGATACTGCTCTCTCTCTCTCTCTCTCTCTCTCTCTCTCTCTCTCTCTCTCTCTCTCCCCCTCTGTGTGTACTCGCCTAATTGTACCCACCTAACTGTGGGTGCAGGGGTCGATTCATAGCTCCTGGCCCTGCCTCTTCACTGATTGCTACTAGGTCACTCTCTCCGTGCTCCATGAGTTTTATCATACTTCTTCTTAAAGCTATATATGGTACCTACCTCCACTACCCCACTTTCCAGACTATTCCACTTCCTGACAACTTTATGCCTGAAGAAATACTTCCTAACATCCCTGTGACTTATCTGAGTCTTCAACTTCCAACTGTGACCCCTTGTTGCTGTGTCCCGTCTCTGGAAGATCCTGTCTCTGTCCACCTTGTCAATTCCTCAGTATTTTATATGTCGTTATTATGTCCCCTCCCCCTTCTCTTTCCTGTCCTCCAGTGTCGTCAGGTGTGTGTGTGTGTGAGCGCGCGCGCGATTGTACTCAAACAGATATGTTAGTAGGTGTCGATTCATAGCTCCTGGTCGCACCTCCTAACTATTATCGACTAGTTTTACTGATTAGTAGCCTTCAAGTCCCAATCATGCCTGTTATTAAAACTGCATACGAAGTTTTTCATCATCACCTCTAGTTCCTTCCACTTGCTACTCTGAGACATGAAATAAGTTAGCAAGAGTTATATTCGCCTATGGATTCCTCACTCGTGTGACTATTATTCATTTTGTCTGACTTCTACCACCTCATCTATTTTGTGTTCACTCATTTTCGACCGCACTATTCTTTCGTTCTGATCACTCTATTCCTTGAACTTTCAATGTTTTTGATCACTGCATCATGTCCTTTCCCAAAATTGGAAAACGGGCGTCATTAGGAGGTTTTCCGCGTTCAACAGAGGAACTGGTGACCTATGGTGGGGGATGAGTGACCTCCCTAATTCCACTTTCCAACCCTCCTTCCTTTTCTCTAAAGTCTTTCACACAAACGCACATTGAAAGCTGCATTTATATAATTGGAAAAGGTGTCTGGCGAAAGTGATTTGGGGCGGCGATTTGATTAGCGTTGCAAATGTATCGAATATGTGGTAAGTTGTTTGAAAATTAAAGTATTTGTAATGAGGGGTGAGGCACAGGTTAAGTATAATAGAACCGAAGGGAGGAAATTTATCAAAAAAGTATGTCTTAGACAAAGATGTGATGCAACATTGGTTGTTTAATGGGTTTATAAACACGGTAATGAAAATAGTGAATGCTTGGGAGAATGTCTACCACCGCTATGATCTCGAAGACCTTGTCTTCAAATCTGCCAAGACTTGTCTGTTAATCTTCATTTAGAACAGCAATTAAGAAAACGTCCAAATGTAGCTATACAGGTGACCTATTTTCTCGCCAGATGTAAACAGTGTGATGTACCTCCTAACCTGACCTAACTTAATAAAAATTAATCGCTGCCAAATGGTCGCACATTTGTGATGAGCCATGTGTGATTACCTCCAATTCCCTACGAGCTATAGGACCCAAGCGAGTTTAGTGCTTCCCCATTAAGAGAAAGGGAAATATAAGAGGTTGTGGAAGAAGGTTTTAGACGGAAGAATAGGGAAAGAATGGAACGACTTAGTTTTACCAGTTTTACCGAATAGGTAAAACTGGTCACTTAGCAAAGAACTCATTTAAAATTAAGTCCTTTCTAAAAATTTCTCTTAAACGTTTAAAAATATATTTTTCATATATGTAAATGTAAAAAATTAATGGATGTCTCGTAGCTCGATCGCTAGCGCACTCAGCTCACACACTGAGGTTCGGGGTTCGAATGTCCTCTGGTACGGCTGGAAAACACTAGGGACGTATTTCCATAAGACACCTGCTGTCCCTGTCCCTGTTCACCAATCAGTTTAAAATGGGTACCTGGGTGTTAATCGACTGGTGTGGGTCACATCCTGGGACAAAACTGACCTAATTTGCCCGAAATGCTCAGCATAACAAGAGACTTTCCATATAGTAGTATGTCGTTGATGTCAGCTAGGTCTGTATACCTTGTACATGTACTTGTAGTAAATAGAGATTTTTTTATTTTTTTATTAACACATCGGCCGACTCCCACCAAGGCAGGGTGGCCCGAAAAAGAAAAACCTTCATCATCATTCACTCCATCACTGTCTTGTCACAGGGGTGCTTTACACTACAGTTATTAAACTGCAACATTAACACCCCTCCTTCAGAGTGCAGACACTGTACTTCCCATCTCCATGACTCAAGTCCGGCCTGCCGGTTTCCCTGAATCCCTTCATAAATGTTACTTTGCTCACACTCCAACAGCACGTCAAGTATTAAAAACCATTTGTCTCCATTCACTCCTATCAAATACGCTCACACATGCTTGCTAGAAGTCCAAGCCCCTCGCACACAAAACCTCCTTTACCCCCTCCCTCCAGCCTTTCCTAGGCCGACCCCTACCCCGCCTTCCCTCCACTACATATTTATACACACTCGAAGTCATTCTGTCTCGTTCCATTCTCTCTACATGTCCAAACCACCTCAACAACCCCTCCTCAGCTCTCTGGATAATAGTTTTGGTAATCCCACACCTCCTCCTAATTTCCAAACTCCGAATTCTCTGCATTATATTCACACCACACATTGACCTCAGACATGACATCTCCACTGCCTCCAGCCTTCTCCTCGTTGCAACATTCATCACCCATGCTTCACACCCATATAAGAGTGTTGGTATAACTATACTATCATACATTACCCTCTTTACTTCCATGGACAAAGTTCTTTGTCTCCACAGACTCCAAAGTGCTCCACTCACCCTTTTCCCCTCATCATTTCTATGATTCACCTCATCCTTCATAGACCCATCTGCTGACATGTCCACTCCCAAATATCTGAATACATTCACCTCCTCCATACTCTCTCCTTCCAATCTGATATCCAATCTTTCGTCACCTAATCTTTTTGTTATCCTCATTACCTTACTCTTTTCAATATTCACCTTCAATTTTCTTCTTTTACACACCCTACCAAATTCATTAACCAACCTCTGCAACTTCTCTTCAGAATCTCCCAAAAGCACAGTGTCATCAGCAAAAAGCAACTGTGACAACTCCCACTTTGTGTGGGAGTTGTCACAGTTGCTTTTTGCTGATGACACTGTGCATTATTATTATTATAATTTTGTACCAAAAGAACCTTAGAAAACTTACCTAACCTTATTATAACAAGCGCAATTTAATTTAGCCTAATCCAACTAAATATATTTTAGATAAGTTTACAATAATTTAATAATAAACAAACACAATGAATTTTTCGTTAGGTTTATAATGATTTTGCGAATTTATTGCATACACAAATTTTTGGTTGCCTTATTCGGCAAGAAGACCGTTGCTATTTAAGCCAAAATCGTAAGTTTTTACGTATATGGCACGACTTATATATATATTATATATATATATATATATATATATATATATATATATATATATATATATATATATATATATATATATGTCGTACCGATTAGGTAAAACTGGTCAATTAGCAAGAACCCATTTAAAATTAAGTCCTTTCTAAAAATTTCTCTTATACGTTTAAAGATATATTTTTTTCATTTATGTTAATGTACAAATTTATAATTTTGTACCAAGAGAAACTTTGAAAACTTACCTAACCTTATTATAACAAGCGCAATTTAATTTAGCCTAACCCAACTAAATATATTTTAGATACGTTTACAATAATTTAATAATAAACAAACACAATGAAATATTTTTTTTTCGTTATGTTCAGAATGATTTTGGCGAAATTATTGCATACACAAATTTTCACTTGTCTTATATGGCAAGGTGAGCGTTGCTATTTAAGCCAAAATCGCAAGTTTTACCTAATCGGCACGACATATATATATATATATATTATGTCGTGCCATATAGAAAAAAACTTACTATTTTCGCTTATATATATACAGAAAAACACCCCTCACTGTTTATATCCCATGAAACATGTATGTGACCAACATACACGCAGATAAATGGTCCAAGTCGGACCGAAACGTCGTCGTAAGCTCCTTTCTTCAGTTGCGGGTTATTTGTGTATAAACCTGACTTTTATTTGTACAATCAAGTTTTGTTTTTAATCATAAATTCACGAAGGAAGAGGGGAAAATTGTCTTTGTTAAATGCATGTTACAAGTTTTGTTATTTCATTTGGGCGTATTTCTGAAGTTTCGTGTACGTTTTGTGCTACTGTGGCTGCACGTGTAAACGTCAAGCTCTTGGCCTTGCCTTTGAATTTTCATGTTCTGTATTAGCCGATTCCTGTACTATTGGTTTCTGTTTTTTTTTCTACTCTTGAAACCATGAACGGGGTTTATTTCCACTACCTCCCCACCTTGCTCATTCATTTTAATTACATCCTTTATACTGTAGAAGCGTTCGGCTTCCATGCATTTCCTCGCTAGTGTGTGTGTTTAAGATTCAATTTGCAATTCTTTACATTCCTTGGAATAAATCTCCGCAAATTTGTTATGGAAAATACTATATATAAAGTCAAGAGATCGAAAAAAAACGAGCAGTGCAATCATGATAAATTGTCAAAAAATAAAAGGGAGCTTGATCAGCTTGAATGAGACTTATCCAGTGAGCTCTGAGTGTAGGGTATTGTTTTTTTTATAGCCGTACCTTAATGACATTTCTACACACACACACACACACACACACACACGCACACACACACCCACACACACACACCCACACACACACACAAGTCGAGCTGAGTCTCGACCCCTGCAACCACAATTAGGTAGGTGAGTACAGTGACAGGATGTTCCAGAGAGGGAACACAGAAACAAGGGGACACAACTGGAAGCTGAAGACTCAGATGAGTCAAAGGGATGTTAGGAAGCATTTCTTCAGCCACAGAGTAGTCAGGAAATGGAATAGTCTAGAGAAAGACATAGTGGAGGCAGGAACCATACACAGTTTTAAGACGAGGTATGATAAAGCTCATGGAGCAGGGAGAGCAGATACCCAGTAGCGGGCAGCGCAGAGGCGGGGCCAGGAGCTGAGTCTCGACCCCTGCAACCACAATTAGGTGAGTACAATTAGGTGAGTACACACGCCCCGATGGCATGGTGGCTAGCGCTCTTTCTTCACGCACGGAGGGCCCGGGTTCAATTCCCGGCGGGGCCGAAACATTTCGAAGTGTTTCGTTACACACACACACATACATACAACAGGCCTAGTGTCTAATCGACATGTGCCTAGGACAAAATGGTAACTAACACACACACACGAGGAGAGGTTAAGGGAAATCGACCTGACGACATTGGAGGAAAGGAGAGTAAGGGGGGGACATGATAACAACATATAAGATACTGAGAGGAATTGACAAAGTGGACAGACAGAATGTTCCAGAGATGGGACACAACAACAAGGGGACACAGTTGGAAGTTGAAGACTCGGATGAATCACAGAGATGTTAGGAAGTATTTCTTCAGTCACAGAGTGGTCGGGAAGTGGAATAGTTTAGGAAGTGATGTAGTAGAGGCAGGCTCCATACAGGCAGGCTCCATACATAGCTTTAAGAAGAGGTATGATAAAGCTCACGGCGCAGGGAGAGTGACCCAGTAGCGGCCAGTGAAGAGGCGGGGCCAGGAGCTATGATTCGACCCCTTTAACCACAACTAGGTGAGTACACACACACACACCTGGTCAAGCACGTCAAGAAATTAGAGAAAGTGTAAATGTTTGCAACAAGACTAGTTCCAGAGCTAAGGGGAATGTCCTACGAACAAAGATTAAGAGAAATCGGTCTGACGACACTAGAGGACAGGAGGGTTAGGAGATACATGATAACGACATATAAAATACTGCGAGGAATTGACAAGGTGGACAGGGACAGGATGTTCCAGAGATGGGACACAGAAACAAGGGGTCACAATTGGAAGTTGAAGACTCAGATGAGTCAAAGAGGTGTTAGGAAGTATTTCTTTAGTCATAGAGTTGTCAGGAAGTGGAAAAGTCTGGCGAATGATGCAGTGGAGGCAGGAACCATACATAGTTTTAAGACGAAGTATGATAAAGCTCATGGACCAGGGAGAGAGAGGACCCAGTAGCAGTCAGTGAAGAGGCCGGGCCAGGAGCTATGTCTCGACCCCTGCAACCACAAAAAGGTGAGTACACACACGGGCACGCAGGATTCATACATAGCTTTACGAAGTGGTATGATAAGACTCTTCAAGCCAGGAGTGAACCTATTAGCCATAAGCGAAGAGGCGGGGGCCAGAAGCTGACTCGACCCCTGCTACCATATATAGGTGAGTACATATAGGTGAGTACCCCTCTGCACAAACACTACACACAAAAGCATACACATGTAGAGTTGACGTGGTTTGAGCAAAAACTCGCACAATCTAGAGACTGACACGAATTCTCAAGGCCAGAGAGTGAAAGGACTATGGAGAAGCCTGGGACCCGGCTCCACCCGCCCTTGATTCATACAAATTACTAAGAACATGGGACAACTGGTTCAGTAACACGAGTAAATTACAGTAATGATAATTGTACGACTGTGGAGCAGCTGGCTAACTACCACAAATTAAAAACCAACCAAATGGGTTTGTTGGTTTGCTAACAAAACCAGTAACGTTTCCCATCAAATAGACCACCTGGTTTACTTGCACACGCAGGTCATGGCAAGTGGTGGTAACCTGAGAATGCTGTCAAACTTCTGCTTCCATAAATTAAGAAATTATCAATAGATTCAATACACTGCAGAGTTAGGCACATGTGCAACAGTTGGGTATCTTTGCTGATTGAAACGTTTCAGTCAGCAGTAAAGATATCCACCTGTTGCACATGTGTCTTCCTCTTCAACTTGTCGGTATCATATACCATTTTCATATTACATCGCAGGCTTAATTTAAAAAATACGCATATTAAGATTTCTACATCGCAGTCATTTTGCTTAGAAGTAGAAATTTATACAAAAGCCAAATTTCGAAATTTGTGGAAAGCTTCCTAATATGTATAATGTTATAAACTGAAATTCATCTTTACTTAATGTTAAATAGAATTTTTAATGTATAAAACAGAAAGCACAATTGCATTACGAGAACTTTTTGATTTGGAACTATTTTTGTTTCAAATATTGGCTCCAACCTTGAATTTTCTACTCAAGAGGTTCTAAAATAACAATGACTGAAGGAATTTTTAGAGTGGATCGCTACACTGATATACTAGAATAGGAAAATGGCAGCCCACGAGTTTCTAGTAGAGTCGATGAGCCTGGAATCCAGTTTGCTGATGAATTCTTTTGTACATTTTTCCCAGGGTCCAAGGATCTCTGATCGTATCGTGACAAAATGAAACTGCTGGCATCTTCACTGTGACCATTAGCGTTTCTCTCCCTCCCCCCACCTCTCCCTATATCCCAATGCTACAATAGATATAGGAGTCATCTATAGAAGATATGCTGGTATAATCACACACCAGGAATCTGCCACTCATCCTGGAAAAAAAAAACTGTGATCTGATCAGGGCAGTTAGAATTACTGGGATCACTGAATGTTAGAAATCGAGGTTCTTTCTCGGATGATCACTCAGTTATGATGGAAATAAATGGTATAAAATACCAACACATGGAAAGGTAAACACATAAGCAGTACAATTTGATCCTTTATTGACAACGTTTCGCCCATGGAGTGGGCTTTATCGAGTCATAAACAGATCTGTTTGTGACTCGATAAAGCCCACTGCGTGGGCGAAACGTTGTCAATAAAGGATCACATTATACTGCTTATGTGTTTATCTTTCCGTTACTCAGTCATACCCAGGTTCCTCTAGATGAAATGACGATTACTTTGTTGAGTCTTCCATGCTAACTCTTTGAACCTGTACAGTTTAGACGTTTAGACCAAGCTGACCATACCGGTCAGTTTTGTACAAGAGTACAAGCAGGTTCGCCATGATGGATCCTGGCCCAGTCAGTTTTGTCTTCCAGATACACCCAAATTCACTGTAAATAGTGACATTAAGGCAGAAAGTGACTGCAGTATTCAGGGTTTGTGGGTCACTTAGTGTAAATATTACATCTCATTAATAACTAAGTAATAACTATGTAATTACTATGTATAACTATATCTACCATGTATAATTGTACAAAGTCTAAATAAAGTATTATTATTATTATTATTATTATTATTATTATTATTATTATTATTATTATTATTGAGTACAGTGTATTCATATTTGTGAGAATCGCAAATACATTGCAAAAGAGCCATACACCTGGAATCACTTCCGGAGGTCATATCGCCCCTGTGGCCTAATCCCAGTCCTGGTTGCTGGCCTGAACACTCAAGCTGTTAGTGCCTGCAGCCCACAGTCCATTGTATGCAAAACAACCCATTTAGCAGGGACTGTTTTGAGGAATGTGTTGAGTTCCCTCTTTTAGAGGGAACTGGGATTTACTGGGAAGGCTTCGAAGAGTCGTGGTCCTTTAACACTTATTGAGTTCTTTCTCAGTGTACTCATTGTTCACCTGCTTTTCATTGGAGGTAATATCCTGTACTTTCTGCCAAGCCTCCTGTGTTTATATGTAGTAATTTTAGTGTGCAGGTTTGGGGCCAATCCCTCCAGTATTTTCCAGGTGTAGCTTTTGATGTTTTGATGCATCGTTCTCTCCTATGTTCTCGGGCAGGGGTAGGCAACCTTATTTTGCCTAGGGGCCAGGGCCCATGTCTGTGAGTGGATGGTGGGCCATACATGTCGTTATAGTTAATAGAGCTAATAATAATACATACTAAACTCTGACTATATCAGTGGTACCCCGACTTACGATATTTTTTCATTCCAGAATGCTGTTCAAGTGCCATTACCAAACGAATTTATCTCCATAAGAAATTATGTAAAATAGACTAGTCCTTTTAGACCCCCAAAATTACACTTACAAAAGCATTTAAAAAAATAAACTTACATAAAAGGGTGAGTTTGGGGACCATCGTAAGTCGGGGTACCACTGTATATATATATACAGTAATACCCCGGTTTTCATCCTTAATCCATTCCAAAAGGTTGGCCGAAATCCAAAATGGACGAAAACCGAAGTAATATTTCCAATAAGAAATAATGTAAATCCAATTAATCCGTTCCAGACACCCAAATATATTAACAAAAAATACATTTTGTTGAGAATAACTATAGTTTTACATACAGAAAACAATGAGAAATAAATATAAATGACTAATTTTAATGATAAATGAACATTACATACTTTTATTGAAGACTCTTGTTGGCGTATGGAAGAAGGTGAGGAGGGAAAATGGAGTTGAGGTTATTGTTTGGAAAGGGAATCCCCTTCCATAAGGACTTCAGGTATCAAGTCCCTATCCGGGGTTACTTCCCTTCTTTGTATTTTACTGGCACTAGAACCAGCTTGAGTCACTGTACCCTTGTCGCACAAAAACTCTGCCCAGAGAGCTCTATTTCTGGCGTCTCTAAGATTTGCATAAATGGGACAAGGCATTGTCATTGAACATGTTGCAGACATGGCTTGCAAACAGTTTTGTTAGGGTGATAATTCTCCACAAAACTTTGCAACTCATTCCACTGTACAGTGGTACCTCGACATACGAGCAGCTCCCAACTCGAACAATTATGTAAGTGTATTTCTATAAGCATTTTAGTTTAGTTTAATATCTTTATTATGCACCCCATACCCATCCTGTGGGCAGTAGTCAAAAGATTACAGAGGTACATAATTGGTCCAGGGACTGGACTCCAAAGTTTTGATAGCTGAACAAGTAATGAACTAGATCTGGTCACAATTATGGCCAAGTTTCAAAGGTTATGAGCTCCAGGTAGAGCTGGTCACAATCATGACAGTTACAGAGGTAATGAATCATAAACACGTCCATACATGGTTACAATCGTGAACAAATTACAGAGTAATGAGCAATTAACAACATTCAAGGGAATGCATCCATTGCCCCAACAACAGATGTTGCAAGGTGCCTGTCCCTCTTTGGCAGGACAGCCAGACAGCCATTGCAAACAGCAGCAGGTTGTGCCAGGATCTGCTGCTTGCAGGAGCACCATCGCTAGCAGCCCGAGGGAGAGCTGCCCTGGGGACATGTCAACGTCCTGGTGGACGCCAGTTTGATTGCAGATCCCAGGCTCTCTCTGTCTGCTGGGAGAGGCTGTTTATTGTTCCCACATGGAGCCCTCCAGGTGCCCAGACATCCACCGTGCGCACGGATGTTGAAGCTTGAGGTACTGAGTGCACACTGTCAGTGGCACACTCTAATTGACATGTGCCTAGGACAAAAATGGTAACTAACCTGACAGCTGCCTCGCGGTTGAACTCCACGGCGCTGTCCTTCCAGTGGAAGTTCCCATGAGCCCAGCACACCCTGTGCCATCCCTAACATCAAGGGCTGGGAGGGAAAAAGTACTCTCTACAGTTGAGGTGGAGCTGGGAGCTGGGTGGGTAAGGCGGGGGGAGTTGAATTGTGGAGGAGCAGGGGTGAGGGGGCTATGAGAGGGTCACTGTTTACCACACATGGGGCAAGCCCGGGGAAGGGGAGAATCGAGGAAGGAGGCAGGCGAGAGAGGTAGGCCTTCTGGACCCAATTCAATCCAACACTTTTGTGTTTCACTAGGTAGATCACTAGTCACAGCTCACATAAGAGTTCCAGCAACAATACAGCTGTGATCCAACGATATGAGTTGCATGATGAGTATCAGTTGGATGAAATAAGCAGTCCTGAGATAGAAGGCCTAGAATCTCACTCACACACATGTCCTCTCCCCTCAGACACTCAGCCTGCAGTGTAAGTGTGTTAGTAAGTGTATTTTTGGGGGTCTGAAACCATACCCATCCTAATTTATTCTAATTTACATTATTCCTTATGGGAACAAATTCATTCGGTATCGGCACTCGAACAGCCTTCTGAAACGAATTAAGCTCGTAACTCGAGGTACCACTGTATATACAGCAGACCGTCGTTTAACATTGACATAGTAGTTACGTTCCTGAAAACGCCATTTTAGTTAAAATTGTGTTAGACAAACTGAAGAACTTATGGGTAAAATAGGGTTACGTTTCAGGAAGCCCCAAAAAAGCCAAACAACTTTTTTTTAGATCTCCAGATCTTACAAAAATAAAAGTGAATATGTAATTGTAGTTCATTGTTGTGATGTATTATGTTGTTTTTGCTGCTTAAGATTACAAATGCAACATAAATAATAGTATTTCTTACCTTAAATTGTGGATGCTGGTGTTTGTGATGATTGTGGAGAGTGGAGAGTTATGCTGTGGCCCTACTGGGCTGAGGTGGATGGTAGAGGTTCTGGTACTGAAGTCAATGGTTGTACTGGAGTGTGCATAAATTCTGTAATAAATTTCTGTTCTATTTTACCCCGCAGTGCATTATACAACTGATGGTAAGGCATCAGCTGCTCTAGACACCGTTTCACGGTCTCTTCAGTGAAAAAGTCTAATTTTAAGTCAGTCAGTAAATCAGTCAAGTCAGTCAGTCAGTCAGTAAATCAGTCAAGTCAGTAAATCAATCAGTAAGTCAGTCAAGTAAGTCAGTAAATCAGTCAAGTAAGTCAGTAAATCAGTCAAGTAAGTCAGTAAATCAGTCAAGTAAGTCAGTAAATCAGTCAAGTAAGTCAGTAAATCAGTCAAGTAAGTCAGTAAATCAGTCAAGTAAGTCAGTAAATCAGTCAAGTAAGTCAGTAAATCAGTCAAGTAAGTCAGTAAATCAGTCAAGTAAGTCAGTAAATCAGTCAAGTAAGTCAGTAAATCAGTCAAGTAAGTCAGTAAATCAGTCAAGTCAGTAAATCAGTCAAGTCAGTGATACAGTCAAGTCAGTGATACAGTCAAGTCAGTGATACAGTCAAGTCAGTGATACAGTCAAGTCAGTGATACAGTCAAGTCAGTGATACAGTCAAGTCAGTGATACAGTCAAGTCAGTGATACAGTCAAGTCAGTGATACAGTCAAGTCAGTGATACAGTCAAGTCAGTGATACAGTCAAGTCAGTGATACAGTCAAGTCAGTGATACAGTCAAGTCAGTGATACAGTCAAGTCAGTGATACAGTCAAGTCAGTGATACAGTCAAGTCAGTGATACAGTCAAGTCAGTGATACAGTCAAGTCAGTGATACAGTCAAGTCAGTGATACAGTCAAGTCAGTGATACAGTCAAGTCAGTGATACAGTCAAGTCAGTGATACAGTCAGTCAGTGATACAGTCAAGTCAGTGATACAGTCAAGTCAGTGATACAGTCAAGTCAGTGATACAGTCAAGTCAGTGATACAGTCAAGTCAGTGATACAGTCAAGTCAGTGATACAGTCAAGTCAGTGATACAGTCAGCCAGTAAATCAATCAAGTCAGTAAGTCAATCAGTCAGTCAGTCATCATACACTCATATTTATCTCATTCTTTTTATGTGCACAGTGACGCTTCATTACGGCCACAGGCTATCTCTTGTCTAATATCTCTATTTTCTTCGTAAATTCTAAGACTTAATATAATAATAATACAGTGGACCCCCGGTGTTCGTCCTGCTCGAAACTCGCCCTTTTATGTAAGTGTATTTTTTTAAATGCTTTTATAAGTGTATTTTGGGGTCTAAAAGGACTAGTTTACTTTACATTATTCCTTATGGGAATAAATTCGTTTGGTAATGGCACTTGAACAGCATTCTGGAACGAAAAAATCACGAAAACCGGGGGTCCACTGTATAATATTTTTATTTCATTGCAAGTTTACATCAAGATTTTGTAATTACAATTATGAATTGTAGTGCAAAGAGAGCCACTATCATGCCATGGCATTATGGGCAGACTAAATCTAATGGCTTATAGACTACTTAATACTAGAGAAATTGATCAAGTTTGTTATAGTTAAACATTAGCTTTTATTTATAGCAGATAAGTTTACTCAAATTACAATCTGAGGATATTACATTGTGACTTACCACTTGTATGCCTACTGAGTGCCATGATTGCTTGGCAGATTTAAGATATGGCAAGAAAAAGATATAAACTCCTAGCAGAGGATGGTATGTATCCCGCGGGCGACGCTCTCAAAATTTTCCCCTCCCACGAATCATGTTAAGTTAATTTTACGAAGTGTTATACAAAAATATGCCGCAATTCTTCAATAGTGCTATAACCAAAACATGCCAGACAAAACCGTGTTAAAACACGGTCTACTGTGTATATATATATGTAACAGTGAACCCTCGCTTATCGGCAATAATACGTTCCAGAAGGTCGGCCTAAAAGTGAAATAATATTCCCCTTAAGAAATAATGTAAATACAATTAATCCGTTCCAGACAAAAATATTTACAAAAAAATAATGTTTTTAACAATTAAATCAGTAATATGTACCTTTATTGAAGACTAATGCTGGCTTCTGGAAGATAGGGAGGAGGAAAGAGGGAGGAGTTATTGTTTTGGAAGGGAAATCCCCCTCCATAAGGACTTCAGGTAGCAAAGCCCTCTCTGGGGTTACTTCCCTTCTTTGTCTTTTAATGCCACTAGGACCAGCTTGAGTCACTGGACCCCTGTCGTACAACATATCTGTCAAGAGTGCTCTGTTTCTGGCGTCTCTCTATGATTTCCCTGAAGTGGGACAAGGTTTTGTCACTAAACATGTTGCAGATATGGCTTGTTTCAGCTTGGTCAGGGTGGTATTTCTTGACAAAACTTTGCACCTCATTCCACTTTGCACAAATGTCCTTAATCACTGAAGAAGGCACCTTCACTCCCTCTTCCTCCTCCTTTTCTGAAGCAAGTTCCTCAACTGTGGTCTGATGCTGTTGCAGATGAAGATCTTCCAGCTCTTCAGTGGTTAGCTCTTCCCTGTGGTCCTCCACCAACTCTTCTCTTCCACATCCTCGCCACTCACCTCCAACCCCAGAGACTTCCCCAATGCCACAACAGGCAGAGGTTTGGCAGGGTCAGGGTCAGCCTCAAACCCTTCAAAATACCTCTCTTGGACACAATCTGGCCACAGTTTTCTCCAAGCAGAGTTCAAAGTCCTGGAAGTCACTCCCTCCTAAGCCTTACCTATAAGGCTTATGCAATGGAGGATAGTGAAGTGATTCCTCCAGAACTCTCATAGGGCCAACTGAGTGTCTGAGGTCACTTCAAATCACTTTTGAAATACTGCTTTGTTGTAGTTTTTTGAAGTTAGAAATGACCTGCTGGTCCATGGGCTGGTTAGGAGGCAAGAACTTCACTATGATGAAACTGAAGTCCCTAAACACTTGGTCTTCCAAGTCTGGAGGATGTGCATGAGCATTGTCCAGTACCAGGAGGCACTTGAGTGGGAATTTACATTCCAGGAGGTATTTTTTCACACTTGGGCCAAACACATCATTAACCCACTCTTTGAAAATTTGCCTTGTGACCCATGCTTTAATATTAGCTTTCCACATCACACACAATCTATTCTTGACGACATTGTTTTTCTTGAAAACTGGGATTTTCAGAGTGATTCACCAGTAAAGGCTTCACTTTAAAATCCCCACTTACATTACCACACACCCTGAGCAGTTCAGACATTGAGGACATCACATATGAGAGGCCCCTTGGACCTAGTGATCATGTGGTGCTGTGCTTTGAATACATAGTAGAGTTACAAGTGGAGAGGGTAACAGGAGCTGAATAGGAAAATCCAAACTATAAAAGGGGGCATTACACAGGTATGAGGAACTTCCTGCAGGAGGTTCAGTGAGACAGAATTGGTAGGAAAGTCAGTAAACGAATGATGAAATACGTAACAACAAAATGCAAGGAGGCAGAGGAAAGGTTTGTTCCCAAGGGCAACAGAAATAATGGGAAGACCAGAACGAGCCCTTGGTTTACCCAAAGGTGCAGGGAGGCAAAAAGTAAGTGCACTAGAGAATGGAAAAAGTACAGAAGACAAAGGACCCAGGAAAATAAGATGATTAGTCAGAGAGTCAGAAACGAGTATGAACAGATAAGAAGGGAGGCCCAGCGACAGTATGAAAACAACATAGCATCGAAAGTCAAGTCTGACCCGAAACTGCTGTATAGCCACATTAGGAGGAAGACAACAATCAAAGACCAGGTGATCAGGCTGAGGAAAGAAGGTGGGGAACTCACAAGAAATGATCAAGAGGAATGTGAGGAGCTCAACTTGAGATTTAAGGAAGTATTTACAGTGGAGACAGGACGGACTCTGGGAAGACAGAACAGAGGGGGACATCAACAAGGAATATACCAACAAGTGTTGGATGACATACACACAACTGAGAAGGAGGTGAAGCTGCTAAGTGACCTTGATACCTCAAAGGCGATGGGACCTGATAACATCTCCCCGTGGGTCCTTAGAGAGGGAGCAGAGACTGTGTGTGCCATTAACCACGATCTTCAACACATCACTCGAAACTGGGCAACTACCTGAGGTATGGAAGACAGCAAATGTAGTTCCCATTTTTAAGAAAGGAAACAGAAACGAGGCACTAAACTATAGACCAGTGTCACTGACTTGTATACTATGCAAAGTCATGGAAAAGATTATCAGGAGGAGAGTGGTAGAGCACATGGAACAGAACAAGATTACAGTGGAACCCCGGTTAATGAAAAAAAAATTCATTGCAGAAGCCTGCTCAAGTGCCATTACCAAACGAATTTACTTCCTTAAGAAAAAATGTCATTTAGGTTAGTCTATTTCAGACCCCCAAAAATACACTTCCACAAGCACTTACAATATTATATTTACATAATTGCACGATTTCCGGGGTGTTCGTTAACCGGGGTTCCACTGTATAAATGACAACCAGCATGGATTCAGGGAAGGCAAATCCTGTGTCACAAACCTCCTGGAGTTTTATGACAAGGTAACAGAGGTAAGACAAATGAGAGAAGAGTGGGTTGACAGCATTTTCTTGGACTGCAAGAATGCCTTCGATACAGTTCCTCACAAGAGATTAGTGCAGAAGCTAGAGGATCAGGCACGTATAACAGGAAGGGCACTGCAATAGATCAGAGAATACCTGACAGGGAGGCAACAATGAGTCATGGTACATGATGAGGTATCACAGTGGGCCTCTGTGACGAGCAGGGTCCCACAAAGGTCAGTCCTAAGACCAGTGCTATTTTTGGTATATGTGAATGACATGATGGAAGGGATAGACTCGGAAGTGTCCCTGTTCGCAGATGATTTGAAGTTAATGAGGAGAATTAAATCAGATGAGGATCAGGCAGGACTACAAAGAGACCTGGACAGGCTGGACACGTAGTCAAGCAACTGGCTTCTCGAGTTTAACCCCACCAAATGCAAAGTCATGAAGATCAGGGAAGGGCAAAGAAGACTGCAGAGTATAGGCTAGGTGGCCAAGAACTGCAATCCTCACTCAAGGAGAAAGATCTTAGGCTGAGTATAACACAGAGCACGTCTCTGGAAGCACACATCAACCAGACAACTGGTGCAGCATATGGGCGCCTGGCAAACCTGAGAATAGCATTCCATTACCTTAGTAAGGAATCGTTCAAGACACTGTACACTGTGTACGTGAGGCCCATATTGGAGTATACAGCACCAGTTTGGAACCCACACCTGGTCAAGCACGTCAAGAAATTAGAGAAAGTGCAAAGGTTTGCAACAAAGTTAATTCCGGAGCTAAGGGAAATGTGCTATGAAGAAAGGTTAATGGAAATCGACCTGATGACACTGGAGGACAGGAGGATTAGGGAAGACATGATAATGACTTACAAAATACTGCATGGAGTAGATAAGGTGGACAGGGACAGGATGTTCCAGAGAGGGGACATAGAAACAAGGGGAAGTTGAAGACTCAGATGAGTCAAAGAGATGTTAGGAAGTATTTCTTCAGTCAGAGTTCTCAGGAAGTGGAATAGTCTAGCAAGTGATGTAGTGGAGGCAGGAACCATACATAGCTTTAAGACGAGGTATGATGAAGCTCATGGAGCAGGGAGAGAGAGGACCTAGTAGTGGTCAGTGAGGAGGCGGGGCCAGGAGCTAAGTCTCGACCCCTGCAACCACAATTAGGTGAGTACAACAAGAGAGTTAGCCTGTCTTTCATAGGCTTGTGTCCTGGCAGGGCCTTTTCCTCCTGCGTGATGTAGGTCCTGTTTGGCATTTTCTTCCAAAACAGGCCTGTTTCATCACAACGGAACACTTGTTGGGGTTAGAATTGTTCAGCCTCTATGTACCCCTTAAATTCCTGAACATATTTGTCAGCCGCACATTTGTCTGAACTTGCTGCCTCACCATGCCTTACAACACTGTGTATGCCATTACGCTTCTTAAATCTCTCAAACCAGCCTTTGCTGGCCCTAAATTCACTACCAGCAGCACTTGTTCCAGGAGTTTTCTAAACAAGATCCTCATGCAACTGCCTTGCCTTCCCACAAATAATCGGCTCCACAACACTGTCTCCAACTAATTGTTTTTCCTTAATCCACAATAACAATAACTTCTCCATATCTTCCATTATTGGTGACCTTTGTTTCATAAGCACATTTACTCCTTTGGCAACATTAGCATCCTTGATTTGTTCTTTCTTTCCCAGGATGGATGTAATTGTCGATTTGTTTTTCCCATCCTGGCAAGTTCCAGCACCCGTTTACCACTCTCATATTTTTCAATCACTTCTCTCTTAAATTCCATTGTGTTTCTCACTTTCTTTACCACAGGAACTTTACTAGGAACTTTCTTAGGAGCCATGGTTACTTATTTCGCAGTTGCACTGAAAAAAACTACTAAAAAGAATGGAAAACAAGCGAAATGTTTGGATGAATGAGCAGAAACTTCCTCTCGCACTGAGAGAGACAGCCAAACTGACGCGCAAAGCGGCTGGGCTGGCGGGTTGATGCGTCCCATACGGCTGATAAGCGGAAGCCAAAAAACCGCCTATAAGTGAGTTGGCCGATAACAGGAATGGCCAATAAGCGAAGGTCCACTGTGTACAGTGGACCCTCAGTTTTCGTTCACCTCCAAACTCGAGCTATTATGTAAGTGTATTTTCGTAAGTGCTTTTGTAAGTGTATTTTTGGGGGTTTGAAATGACTAATCTAATTTACATTTGTTCTTATGGGAACAAATTTGTTCGGTAACAGCACTCAAACAGCATTCTGGAAAGAATTTTCAACGAAAACCGAGGGTCCACTGTTTATAATTAAGCAATATGTCTACTGAACACGTGTTATTTTGAGATGCTGATATTGAACCTACCCTCGCCTCTCTCTCTAGTTAGTGTGACACTTGGTGTTATTTTTTGCTCGAAGTCTCTCAATATTAGGTGACAGGCTGGAAGAGGCCAGATGCAAAATATCATCTAAATGGGCAACTGATCGTAGTTTTGCCAAGCTCCATTGTCTGTGCTTGTTCTAGAATTCAAGGTGACAGAAGTCCTCAACAACAAAAAAAAAAAAAACTGGGCTTAAGGACTGAGGGTAGAAGTATGTAAAGGATGATACAGTGCAATGATTGATGTCCTCGTCTGTCAGAAATGTGAATGAGGAAAAGAAGTGGGGTGAATACCATGCACAGGGGACAGAACTTTTCATAACAGCCCCTGATTTTATTCCCTTTACTATACTCTTTAGGTTTTATTGAGGAAGTTGAAAATCCATCTGTCCACCTCCCCAGTTATTCTTTTTGCACAGATTTTGTGTGCAATTACCCCATGGTCACACTTATCAAAGGCTTTTGCAAAGTCATCACCACTTGATGAATGGTATGTAATTAGGTTTCATTCAAGAAAGAAGATTCCTTGGATCAAGCTTTACCCATACGTATATATAACTACATCCTCCTCTGAAAGGAACAAGTCCATGGGAGACCAAAGCACACTCAATCATATCTGATAGGATTAATAAAATATAAATGATTGTGTGAAGTTTATTTGTCTAAGCTAAATTCACATCATATACAAACTTACTGTACTTTAAATGGTGAAAATGCACTTACAAATTTGAAAATATGACTTTTACCGAGGCAAATCACTGTAACCAAATGCAGTGGCTTGAAGTACAACAATAACAGGTAAGCTGACAAAGACACAATCATGCAGAAAAACTTTTTAGATGTTTTACTTTTGGTAAAATTTTCGTTATGCAAATTATTACAATCAACACTTGCAAATACTCATGGAAGGAGAAGTGAAGTTGGAAGCAGGTGTACATCATATCTATGTAGAGGTGTAGGTCATGCTAATGGGTACACAGATATGTTACCCATTAGAATGGATCAAGTCCATGAATCATTGAGGTTTGAGCCACTGGAGGATGGAGAGGATGTATTTTGTTGCCTGGCTATGAGCAGGAAAATATCCATATAAATTAAGTTGCTGAAAGTAGTAGTACCTTAATTTTGTTCTATAGCATCCTATATACAAATAACTGTTTCAATTAATTTTACTGATGAGTTTGGTGTCCCTCCATGTTGTGTGTGAATGCTTTGGTGAATGACACATGCAATGTTGATGTGGATCCTGCAAGTGTGGTGTCTCTTCTATGTATTTGTCACTACCTGCACAGAGAATAACTTTGACTTTGCCATTCGTGTTACTTTCCAGGATGCCATTCTGGTTATGTCTCATATATCTGATGTATGGACTGCTACACTGGCATGACTGTCAGTTGTGTTTCCTATAGAAAAAATTAAACGTCTCGCAGTATTTTGTGTGGAGAGTATTTTCTGGATCCCATTGTGTGCAATTCTGGAGGAAGTAGAAAGGAAAAATGTAAAGTGAAGATTATGAATGATGGCACACTATTTGAGAAATTTAGGACTGCAAATTCTGTGAGCTTATAGGAAGAATACAATTAGAACTAAGTAAATAACCTTGTCATAATAGAGAAACAAGTGTATAAAATTATTTTTGCTCGTCAGTTTCCAGAATACTTCAAACTAAAGTTGGTGCTCTAGTCTGATGATTTGAATGTCCATGAAAAGAAGTGTTTTCTTACTTTTTCAGTCACAAATGAAATGGATGGTTCCACTATATTCAGGATGTTTTTCAAGTTTTCTAGAATAAAGCACCTTGATGTAATCATGAGGACGTTATCCAAGTAACACAGTCAAGGGATGGCTGATGGGTTGATGATGATGATGAAATTTTTAGTTTCAAAAGATTCCAAGTAACAAGACAGCCAATTTATGATCTGTTGAAAAAATTATTGAGAGAGTAGTACTGTAATTAAAATTGCTGCAGAGTTCAGTGAGGTTTATAAAAGCACGAGATGGGAGTGGTAGGTCCATATATGGGGTAATTCAGCATAGTAATTCTTTTTTTTTTTTATATGGTCTTGGGTGAGGAGTGAAGTGATTTCATGGCTGGGCAATTTCCATATACATTTGTCAAAACTGTTAGTGAAAGTAAATGACTGCTAGTTGTATATATTCTAAGGATCTCAACAGAATCAACAAAAATGTCTCGACTCTCCACCTAAGTCAGGTCAAACTAAGCCATATATTTCCTACATAAATATTATACCAGATAGGAATCTACAAGTCTATGTTCAGTTTTTACTATTACTGCAATAAAGTATTCTACAAACAAAAATTCAACATGGGGTATGGGATCACCCATCAGTCAGTCTCATACAATCTTTACATATTGTCCCTTGAAAACAAATGTTTATTCAGCATCATCTCAACGATCATGGCTATATTGTGTCTGTCATCATGATTAGCCAAAATGCTTCATAGTAGCCTGAATATAGTGAAATCATCCATCCAATTTACAAGTGATGAACATAAAGTCAACTCTCCTATTTCTAGGCATCCAAACCATCAAACTACATTGGAAATCTACTAACAAAAATTATTTTGTGCAGTCTTCTCCAATCATGACTCATGAAATCGTAATGACAGGATTGCAAACAGACCATACCACAGGCGGATATTGAACTCATAACGAGTGAGTCGTAAAACTCCAAGCCAGCACGTAAGTCACTGGGTCAGCTGGCTACAATAAGATTCATCCAACTAGGTATATTTATACACCACAGAGTGGTTAGCACAGGCCCCACAGTGACCACAAATTTAAGATTATACAGATGAATCTCCCAACAGCATGGCCATGTTGAACTCTAGCTCTAGTCCCCTCAAAGCCATTATTGTGACTCCCAAAATCGTAATGACATAATTGCAAACAGTCACGATGGCTTTGAGGGGACTAAAGCCAGAGTTTGTCATGGCCATGCTGGTGGAAGATTCATCTGTAAAAACTTGCATTTGTGGTCACAGTGGGGCCTGTACTCACCTAATTGTGGTTGCAGGGGTCGAGACTTAGCTCCTGGCCCCGCCTCTTCGCTGTCCGCTACTGGGTCTCTGCTCTCCCTGCTCCATGAGCTTTATCATACCTCGTCTTAAAACTATGTATGGTTCCTGCTTTTACTATATCTTTCTCTAGACTATTCCACTTCCTGACTACTCTGTGGCTGAAGAAATGCTTCCTAACATCCCTTTGACTCATCTGAGTCTTCATTATTATTATTATTATTATTATTATAATCAAATAGAAGCGCTAAACCACAGGGGTTATACAGATCTGAGTCTTCAGCTTCCAGTTGTGTCCCCTTGTTTCTGTGTTCCCTCTCTGGAACATCCTGTCACTGTCTACCTTGTCGATTCCCCGCAGTATTTTGTATGTCGTTATCATGTCTCCTCTGACCCTTATTTCCTCCAGTGTTGTTAGTCCTATTTCCCTCATCCTTTCCTCATAGGACAGACCCCTGAGTTGTGGAACTAACCTTGTCGCAAACCTTTGCACTTCCTCTAGTTTCTTTACGTGCTTGACCAGGTGTGGGTTCCAGACTGGTGCTGCATATTCTAGTATGGGCCTGACGTACACAGTGTACAGTGTCTTGAACGATTCCTTGTTAAGGTAATGGAACGCTAATCTTAGGTTTGCCAGTCGCCCATATGCTGCCGCAGTTATCTGGTTGATGTGTGCCTCCGGAGACGTGCTTGGCATTATACTCACCCCAAGGTCTTTCTCCTTTGCCGAGGTTTGTAGCCTTTGCCCGCCTAGCCTGTACTCTGTCAGCGGTCTTCTTTGCCCTTCTCCGATCTTCATGACTTTGCATTTGGTGGGATTGAATTCGAGAAGCCAGTTGCTAGACCAGATGTCAAGCTTGTCCAGGTCTGTTTGAAGTCCTGCTTGGTCCTCTTCCGATGTGATTCTCCTCATTAATTTCACATCATCTGCGAACAGAGACACTGAGTCTATCCCATCCGTCATGTCATTTACATATACCAAGAATAACACTGGTCCTAGGACTGACCCCTGCGGTACGCCGCTTGTCACAGGCGCCCACTGTGATACCTCATCATGCACCATGACCCGTTGTTGCCTCCCTGTGAGGTATTCCCTGATCCATTCCAGTGCCCTTCCTGTTATACATGCTTGTTCTTCCAACTTCTTTACTAATCTCATGTGAGGAACTGTGTCGAAGGCCTTCCTGCAGTCCAGCAAAATGCAATCAGCCCACCCTTCTCTCTCTTGCCTTACCTCTGTTACTTTATCATAGAACTCTAGGAGGTTTGTTACACAGGATTTGCCTTCCCGGAATCCGTGCTGTCTGGTGTTTATTATCCTGTTCAGCTCGAGGTGCTCCACCATTCTTTTCCTGATGATTTTCTCCAGGACTTTGCACACTATACATGTAAGTGACACCGGTCTATAGTTTAGTGCCTCTTTTCTGTCTCCTTTTTTAAAGATGGGGACTACGTTGGCCTTCTTCCATACCTCAGGTATCTGCCCATTTTCAAGGGATGTGTTGAATATTATAATAAGTGGCACACTCAGTACCTCAGCTCCTTCCCGAAGAACCCACGGGGAGATATTGTCCGGACCCATCGCCTTTGAGGTATCAAGGTCACTGAGTAACTGCTTCACCTCCTCCTCAGTTGTGTGTATGCCATCTAGCACTTGATGCATCCCTTGTTGGTGACGCACCCAGTCTTCCTACCCAGCTGCCTTCCTTCCTCCACTGTGAATACTTCCTTAAACCTCAAGTTGAGCTCCTCACATACCTCTTGATCGTTACTTGTGAGTTCCCCATCTTCTCTCCTCAGCCTTATCACCTGGTCTTTAACTGTTGTCTTCCTTCTGATGTGACTGTACATCAGTTTCGGGTCGGACTTAACTTTCAATGCTATGTCGTTTTCGTACTGTTTCTGGGCCTCCCTCCATACCTGTGCATACTCGTTTCTAGCTCTTCTACTAATCTCTTTGTTTACTTGGGTTCTTTGCCTTCTGTACCTTTTCCATTCTCTGACACTCTGAGTCTTTGCCTCCCTGCACCTTTGGGTAAACCAGGGGCTCTTTCTGGCCTTCCCGTTTAATCTTTTTCCTCTGGGTATAAACCGTTTCTCTGCCTCCTTGCACTTTGCCCCTACGTATTCCATCATTTCATTTATTGTCTGTCCGTCCATTTCCCTTTCCTACTGAACCTCCTGCAGAAAATTCCTCATGCCTGTGTAGTTTCCTCTTTTAAAATCTGGTTTGTCTCTTTCGGTACCATTTTCCCTCTCCACCTGTAGCTCTACAATGTACTCAAAGCTCAGCACCATATGGTCACTGGCTCCCAGGGGGCTCTCGTGTGTTATGTCTTCAATATCTGAGCTGTTCAGGGTGAATACAAGGTCCAGTCTTGCTGGTTCATCTTCTCCTCTCACTCTGGTCGTGTCCCTGACATGTTGGTGCATCAGGTTTTCCAGTACCGCATCCATCATCTTGGCTCTCCAAGTTTCTGGACCCCCACGTGGATCTTGGTTCTCCCAGTCGATCTCCCTGTGGTTGAAATCGCCCATGACCAGTAGCTTCGCTCTGCTCGTGCGCTTTTCTTGCCACCTTCGCCAGTGTGTCCACCATCGCTCTGTTGTTCTCATCATATTCCTCACCTGGCCTCCTGCAGTTCTGTGGTGGATTATACATCACTGCAATGATTATCTTGTGCTCTCCAGACTGGATGGTACCTACTATGAAGTCCCTTTCTCTACACGCCTCCATTCCTTTCATTTCCTCGAATCTCCAACGGTTCCTTACAAGCAGTGCGACCCCTCCTCCCCCCCTGCTCCTTCTATCTTTCCTCAGGATCTGATATCCCTGTGGGAAGATTGCATCTGATACTGTCTCATTTAGATTAGTTTCTGTGACAGCTACGATGTCTTGGGACACCTCACCTATTCTTTCATTCCACTCTTCATACTTATTCGTAATTCCATCCGCGTTTGTGTACCAAACCTTCAACCTTGTTTCCAATACTGTGTCCCTGGGGAGATCTTGGTGGGTTGGGGGGGTGTTGGCAGGGTGCCCATAGGGGGTAGCAGCATGGGTGGGGGGATTGTATGGTTGGGGTATGGGTTGGTGGGGTGGAGTTTGTGGTGGGGGTGGGGGGTAGCTGTGATTGTGGGTTTTGGGTTGCTGGGGTGGGGACGGGGACTGATGAGTGTGTGGGGTGTTAAAGTGTATGGTTGTCGTGGGGTTTTTGTGATTTGAGGCCCACTGTGGGTACTTCCAGTGTGTGTGTTTGTCCTGCTTGGGCTTGGTGTCCTCCGTATATCGCTGTCTCCTCTCTCTACTCTCTGTGCTAACCTCTCTTTGGTGTATGAATATTCCTAGTTGGATGAATCTTACTGCAGCCAGCTGGTTCAGTGGCTGAAGTTTTACAACTCACTCGCCACGAGTTCAATCCCACCCGTAGTGTGGTTTCATTTCTAATCATGACAGGAAAATGAAATGCAGAATTCTCATCAGATTTTTTCCAAGACACCACAGAGTTTTGCAGCCCTGACCTGAATTATTTAAAAAAGAAGATTCATGAAATTTTCCTAGTGCCTTTCCTTTCTCATTCGATCAGAAGATACTTTCCATACCTAACAGACTTGTAGATAAATGGTTCAGAGAACTGACAAGTTGATAAATTAGACACATGCAGCACTTGGGTATCTTTTGGAAAGGTTTTGCCATGCAGTGGCTTCATCAGTCCAATACTAAGAAGAATGGTGAAGATTAGTAGGAGCTTGAGGTAATCAGTCCCTCATCCTGGAGTCATAATCAGTCCAATCTGTATTTTTATCAAGATTGAGGGACTGATTACCTCAAACTCCTACTAATCATCAACGTTCTTCTTGGACTGATGAGGTCACTGTGTGGCAAAACATTTCCATAGTAAAGGTACCCAAGTGTTGCACATGTGTCTAATTTATCAACCTAACAGACTTGTCATATTTCCTACAGTAAGAAGACATTCAATAAGTGCTACCAATGTAGCAGTCCTCATATCCAAAGCCATACAAATCATAACGAGAACAAGATTCAGTAAGCAAACTAACACCAGTGTTGGGACTATGCCAGTCTATATACAGAAAGAGACAAACTATATATAGAAATGTCACAAAACATCAAAACCAGGACACAATATCAGTAATACATATGTAAAACCTACACTAACAATTCTTTTCTTTTCTTTTTTATCCAAGATATTCACACCTTAGGTCACCAAGCTCATAAAGGTGACAGAACAAGGTTGTGATGTCTAGAAGTAGTCATTTGCACCCTGTATATGCTAGAATAAAACCAAGTTCCTTTTAGTATAGCAAAACTATTAGCAGCATATTGCACCAGTCCCCCAGCAGCTCATACCATATGAACAACCCAGGCATAAGACCCACATTTCTCCCCATCATTTTCTTCGAACTTCATTGATTTTTTTTTTATCAGGCAACATCTCTGCCTACCATTATTAACATGACCTTCACCTCTACATGGATCTGACCCACATGGATTAATACTCCTTTTAGGACTATTAATACTCCTAAATGTTCCACACATCCACAACTGTTTAAAAACCATTGCATTTATGACAAAGCAGCTCTGCTTACAGCAAAATAATTTTCAAACAAAAGCTTGTTCTACATGTATCTTTGTCCATATACCATGATACAGTACAATTATTTTAAAAAGTGTCAAGCCCCATATGGCAAACTGTCCATCATTCACCAATACAGTCACCTGTCTAGTCACCTGTTAAAACCAGCAGCAACTGGTGACCTAAAACACATCCAGGCTTAGCAATTTGTTTTATATATAAATATTTATTTTGATTTATTTGAAGGAATAGGCTAACTTCATTTGATGTATTATTTAATTGCTGGCTTTGAAATATTCTGCTAAACATCAGCAATATTCAGCAAAGCTAAGACCCAGAAGCCTAAAAAAAAAAAGATGCCACAAGTTAAAACAATGGATGACCTGGCAATATTACATATTTAGTTTCACTTAAGGTACACTAGTATTCAGTCTAATTATCACAGTTTCTTCATTTTAGGGAAGCCCATGTGTGCAAAAATATTAATTTTAATTCATTAGTATGTGTGAACACAACAGATTAAGCTAATTACAAAAAGTTAGCTGTGATGAAACACCTGTTATGTTTAGGGAACAGAAAATAAAAGTTCCATATAAAAATGACCAAGAAAGCTTAACTATGTACAGTATCATATTAGCATCCTGTCAATTATTATTAAAATAAAAAATGAAGTGCTAAACCTGTATCCTGTCAAATATACTGGACATTTTAAATACATTAAAAATTTAACAATAAACATCTCAAATAATATATCTACCTCCTCCATGTTGATACCCTAGTTGATGGATGATATAACTGAGCATGTCCAGGCATGTTTAAAAACTAATGATTTTGACAACTTTCAAAGTTAAATTTAATCATTCTGCTCACATTAATATTACTTCCCAACTTGTTGCACATTCACTGTTTTGGCAGTAACAGTTTAATGCAGTGTACATGAAATATAAGGAGAATTTCCAAACAGAAAAGACAAATATAATTAGTGTACCCATTTTTAAACAAAATGCTATTTTGTGACAAACAGTATTGTAAAACTGACATCTTGGTGTTATTTGAAAAGCATTTCTTGCTTTAGTATATATATATTTATTGTTTCATGCAGCATATAATTAACAAGCTAATTTGCAACCCCTGACAGGTATTGGGTATGTAAAATAGTTATTTGTGACATTCAAATCAAATAAAACTATTATCTAGTCTCCTAAACTTTCTAATTTGCATTGATTCATGAATGTAATGCCAATATGAGAAATAATATTAATATATTATATTATAATTAATAATATCAGCAACATAAAGTATCACAGGATTCCAAAATAGGTAGGCTTCCATACATAGCCAATAATCAAATACAGACACGAGTTACCCTAGTATCCAGGTTTCTTTACCCTTAACAAATAATGCATAAAGAGAATAGTTTAAATAATATACACATTATTTTTATATATATATATATATATATATATATATATATATATATATATATATATATATATATATATATATATATATATATATATATATATAATTAGTTATAGGTAGTTATCACATTTGTAGACGTAAGATCTTAGTGTGTAAATTATTACCAGTAAAGGGAATGTATGTACAACATTTGGAAATCACAAAATTCTACAAGCTGAGGCATCGTAGCTACAAAGTTTTAATGTCAATGTATAGGAGACCATAAAACATAGCATGTACAGTATCAACATAAGTATTAAACACATTTTACAAAATGATTAATGACATGAAAGGATTTAAATAATGTTTGGCAAATAAATATTGACTTCTCACATATTATGACATAATATCAAAAGCAAACCATACAGATATGTTATTTCTTCATATTATAAGTTAATGAAATTAAGCCACTGATTTAAAAAAAAAAATCCATATACGTATTAAAGAAATGGATATAGTTTACAAGAGTTTTGATGTTTCAAGCAATTAACAAAGCTGTCATTGGTGTAACTTGCACCAGTAAACAATTGCATGTCTATGAAACTAAAAGAAAAAAAAAATTGAAAGAAACGGCAATCTGTCAAATACAAAGCTTATTGTTATGATTGCTTTTTAATTTAATAATTGCTTCAATTTTTCTTAGTACTCTCATTGTTTTAGAGTAAATCTCAGTTTTACCAAATAATACCGAGACAAATATTAAAAAAGTTTTCACTACCCGTTGCTTTAATTTAGAAATACATTTAGTTTACCTACAACCATAAAATGCTGTCAAAACTAAAATTTCTAGAAAAATATTTAAAAAAAAAACATTAAAAATTAATTCTAATAATATACTACATATTTAAATAGACTGAAGATGAACTTCTGTATGCATTTCATAAACCTAAAAAATTATTTTTTACAAAAATACACAATAAATATTTACTAATTATCTTTTTCTTGTTTGTACATGATTGATTGTCTTATTTTCAGTAGTCACATTATCATGACCAACATAACTATATAATCATGACACTTGCTACAGTTAATGTACTGTATATCTAATGTTATATACACATGTATACTCTCAAACATAGTACTGTATAGATAATGCATAACAGGCAATTTGAGAAATAGGACTTGTATTGCACTTTTGTTGAGTGAAAGGCACCTACTTGTCCATGTATTTTATGATTATCATTTAAAGTGCAACATGTACACGAAAACTAGGAATAACAGGACCTACGTTTTGTCAGATAAATGGTGAAGGAGAATTGCTTCACTAGAGAGAGTCCAGGTTGCCTGATGTAAGCTTAGATGCGTATAGATTGATTACCTAAAAAGATAATTACATAATTATTTCACCATAGAATGTTGCTGGTACAGCACCTTGCAATGTTTTATTTGCATTTAGCTTAGCTAAAATCCTAGCACTTGTACAGTGAACCCCTGGTGTTCGTGATTTTTTCATTCCAGAATGCTGTTCAAGTGCCATTACCAAACGAATTTATTCCCATAAGGAATACATAATGTAAATTAGACTAGTCCTTTTAGACCCCAAAAATACACTTACAAAAGCACTTACAAAAATACACTTACATAATTGTTTGAGTTTGGAGCATCACAAACACCAGGGGTCCACTGTATTACATATTACAGTAAAAACCCATAATTAAGCAGCATTCCCAACCTAACACTAACCATAAAACAAACATTGCTCCTCTACTTCCACCATGGTTTGTAATGCAAATATTTAAAACCACTGTACTTACTCTGTAGATGAAAGCATACTGCTCCTTAGTCTGAACAGCACCTGCTCGGTCTCTTCTGATGGAATACACTGTCCTAGGAACGTCTACACTGCGTTGGTCCTCAAACTGTCTCATAACAATGTCGCATGCCAAAAACGTACCCGTACGACCAGTTCCTGGGCTGCAATGAAAAATATTAATCATCTCAGATACAGAAAATAGATAGCCAGCAGAAAACATTTAATACCAAAATTTAATGTACTCTACACCAAAATTTTACAATAGACACAAAACATTTTTCCTTTGAGGTACAGTAATAACACTGGATTTTGCCCGGATTCGTCCAAGAAATAAGGAAGCCAATGACCAGATTCAAAGCTGAAAGAGTTTCTCGGCGCCCCTAACACCCAAACGAATTCGTTGAAAAAATAAGGTATCCTCGACTGGACTCAAAAGCGGATGGGGTTTTAAGTGGCCTTATCAAACACCCAATAAATAACTTAGAGTATAGTAAGATTGCCCCAAACACATACACATACAAATAAAATAGATACAATACGAATAGACGAATCTCCACTTTAAGTTATCAGTAGAATATACAGTAGAACAACCAATAAAATCAATCATGAAATCTTGTGTAGTCTGCAACCAAACAAAAAAACATTCTACTGCATGGATTACATGCAACTTCTGTGGTAAATGGAGCCACGTCCCTTGTGCAGGTATTCAGGAATCAACTACAAGAGATATTAAACCAGGGAAGTGTTTTTGGGTATGCCCAAATGAGACCAAACTGTGGAATAAAATCACATTGATATTAAAAGATAACATCAAACCGGCCTTCATAAAAAACATGACAGCATTCTATAAAAGTTGGGAGAAAAAAAATCTGGGCCAGATGGTGCTATTGCCCCTGGTACAAATGCTGCCCTGGTAGACAGTAACTGTAAGAATGGAGAAATAAATGATGGTGGCCTGAAGGGGGACAGGAGCTCTAGTAGGGAAACAGGTGTAGACAAGGACATACAAAAACCAATGTTACAAACTAGCAATAACATGGTAGATAGTAAAAAAGGGGATGCCCTGAGAAATAGTGAAGATAAATTACCAGAAATAACTGATGAAGGCTCCATTGTTAGCAGTAGTGCTGAAGATAGAAATGAGACAGGAAAACACTCACCAGTAGGGAATAAAATAACAAAAAACCAAGGCAAACAGAAACCAGGCATAGGCAAATTCTATGCACTTGGTATCTGCAGGCATGAAATATCTGGGAAAACAGAGAGGATGTGCAACTTTGACTACCCCAGAAAATGCTATGCCCATATGTCAACAGGAAAATGCAACCTCCTTTCCTGTAAGCTTTTCCACCCTGAAATGTGTCTCTCTTGAGTTCAAGAAAGACAGTGTTATAACTTATATTGCCAGGGTACAAAAAGACACAACATCCAGACCATGGAAAAACCTGGGTAGCTAAAGCCACTCCAGAGAGGTTTTTTAGTGCCAGGAAGGAAAAAAACTGGCAGAAAATGACAGAAATCGTACACAAACTACAATAATTTCTGGATTGGAATCACAGTCAATTGCCTCCACTCAAGAACATCAGATATTAGTGCCAGGAAAAAAAGCATGCCTAGGCATGCTAATGGCCATCTTTGTAATTGTCTTATAAATGTAAACCACACATTGTGATCCTTACAGAGAAATAAAATAATTTGAATCTGAACCTTTGTAACTTGCTCAGCTATCATAACTTTGGGGTCCAGTCCCTGGACCCATTATGTAACTCTGTAATCTTTTGACTACTGCCCACAGGATGGGTATGAGGTGCATAATATTAAACTAACTCTTCAAGCAGGCACTGGACAGGCACCTAAAGTCCGTATCTGACCAGCCGGGCTGTGGTTTGTACGTTGGATTGCGTGCGGCCAGCAGTAACAGCCTGGTTGATCAGGCCGATCCACCATGAGGCCTGGTCAAAGACCGGGCCGTGGGGGCGTTGACCCCCAGAACTCTCTCCAGGTAAAGTAAATGAATTCCAAAGGGTGAGGAACAGTGCAGAGGCTTATAAAAGGAGCAAAAGCAAGGCACTATTGCTCAAAAATCGAAGACTACAAGAACAACCCTAGAAAGTTCTGGCAACAACTAAAACAGTTGGGGTAAAACCACAAATCTGTAGATAGATCTAACATAGTACAGTGGACCCCCGGTGTTCGTCCTGCTCCAAACTCGCCCTTTTATGTAAGTGTATTTTTTTAAATGCTTTTGTAAGTGTATTTTTGGGGGTCTAAAAGGACTAGTCTACTTTACATTATTCCTTAGGGGAATAAATTCGTTTGGTAATGGCACTTGAACAGCATTCTGGAACGAAAAAATCACGAAAACCGGGGGTCCACTGTACTAAATATCAATAATGAGGTATGCCATGAAACAACTAAAGTGCCAAATTGTTTTAATTCCTACTATACATACATCTGTCCCATCAACACTAGTAAGTAAACTACTGGCTGCATCAAATACTTTTAACACAGACTCTGATAAGTTTAAAACATACTATACCAATAAAGAGGTAACCCCAAACAGTTGTCAATTAGTAAGTGTATCTCAAGAATTTGTGCAAAAACGACTAAGAAGGTCAAACCCAACTAAGAGCACCGGCCCAGATAACATCTCATCTAAGTTCCTAAAAGATGGTGCCTCTGAATTGCCAATCCCCATTCCTCACATAATAAATTTGTCCATCACCACTAATACCTTACCAGAGGGGTTCAAGGAGGCCAGAGTTACTCCTATCTTCAAGAAAAATGGTGGTCTGATGTCAGCAACTATAGACCTGTTAGTATACTCAGTGTAATATCCAAAATTCCATAGAGGGCGGTGTATTGTCAAGTAGTTAAGTATCTTAATGACAACAACATTCTTCATAGTTACCAATCAGGCTTTAGGAGATCTTATTCAACTGACACCTCCCTAATTAATCTGATGGATTACATGAGAACTGAAATGTCAATAGGGAACCTCATAGTTATGGTAACCTTAGACTTGCAAAAGGCCTTCGATACTATAAACCACAATACATTATGCAAGAAATTTCAAGCTATCGGCATAGGTTTCCATAGACTGGTTTAAGTCCTATCTTAACAACAGGAAACAAATTGTCAAAATCAACAAAACAGAATAAGAACCCCTGCCGATAGCATGTGGAGTTCCCCAAGGTAGTAAGTATTCTGGGTCCCTTATTATTCCTGTGTTATGTAGACAACATGTCCATCAATGTCAAGTGCAAACTTGACACTGATGGACACTGACACTGACAGTGGCCAGGCTTCAAACACCTTTTATTGTGCAGCAATAAAGGAATGGAACAGACTGCCTGCACATGTCATAGCATGAGCCAGTTCAAGAAGAGAGCCAAAAGTTGCCTGATGAATGTAGTGACAGAAAGGGAGGAGAATGATTTTTTTAGTTAACACACATGTAAATATAAACAACTAATTTTACCTTATTCCTAGTATATCTCTTTTATAGTAGTATAATAATAAGATATTGTCTCCCTTATAGTACAGCCTCTCCTCACTTAGCGACGTACCTGTTTACTGATGCCTCGGATTTACGACAGGCTCTCTGACCAGTATGCATACCTAAATAATGTACAACCTCTCCTCACTTAACGATGGAGTTCCGTTCCTGAGACCACGTCGTTAAACAAATTTGTCACTAAGTGAGGAGCATACTATAATGGTAGTGAGTTTGTGTCAACCATCTTTGATATTGTTTTAATGTCACCTTTGTACCATTTATAACATTTCTGGTATATTTTTAAATGTTTATACAGTAGTGTACTGTACAGTGGACCCTCACTATTCGAACATTAATTCCAGAATGCTGTTCAAGTGCTGTTACCAAACGAATTTATTCCCATAAGGAATGATGTAAATTAGATTAGTCCATTTCAGACCCCCAAAAATACACTTATAAATACATTTAAAAATATACCAGAAATGTTATAAATGGTGCAAAGGTGACACTAAAACTAACAAAGATGGTTGACACAAACTCACTACCATTATAATATGCTCCTCTCTTAGCGACTGTCTGACTTTTATGGGTTATCCTAGGTTCTTTACACATATGCTGCTATGTATGATAATCTTTGTAACTGTATTTGTGTATACCTGAATAAACTTACTACTCAATGGATGAGGTAAAGATGAATCTAGGTATTGTAGGGAATCTAAAGATATGGGTTGAGAAAAAGAGAGTTGCAAAGAGCAGTATACCAAAAGAGCCCTGGCTGTCTTCAAGAAGGTGCTGGACAGGCACCTAAAGTCAGTACCTGACCCAAGGAAGGTACCTCCATATCTCAGACCCCTCAAACTCGATGCAAGCAAAAGGAATAGTGCACGGTGGTCACAAAAATTTTAATGCAGTAAAATATATATAAAAAAATGTGTATGTAGATTAAAGAATTTGACAAGGGTTCTGAGAGTTAAGTCATAGTATAAAATCTCTCTCATACATGTTAAACAGCAAAAACAATTTTTTCAAGAATAATTAAATTTAACTCACCTGCAATGTACAAGTATAGGTCCCTTGGCTCTGAGCTTTTTACGTGTCCTCCTCACATCAAGAATAAATGATATAAATGCTGTCTCTTCATTGGGAACACCTGATGCCGGCCATCCAGTAAACCACATATGGGCCACCTCACGCACTAAGTTATTCTCCAGGTTCTTGAGTTGAACGTTTGAAACTACAAATTTTTCTCTCATATCTCTAGATTTGAGGGTCACCTGAGAATGAATATTTATTTAAATATAAGATTTTACTATTTAGTCTACATCATCAATTCTTAGACATTGATGAAATTTTTTGTACTGCACTCTTTTATATAAGTGTAGATAAAAATATATTCAATTTTGTTTAACAGCTGCACAGTTAACCTACATTAAAAAAAAAAAAAAGTAAAATTTAGTCTTGGAAAATATGTACAGTAGGACCCTCATCTCCGCAGGGGATACGTGCCAAGGACCTGCCGTGGATACCAAAACCGTATATAGTAGCAAACCCTATATATAAGTCCTATACATACGTATTATAAAGTTTAACTGATAAATTTTGCACATTAAGTGGAGAATTATCAATTTTTCACTGATGGGAAGAACTTCACGGCTTCTCTTAGGCTTTGAAGAACTCCCAGCTTCTCTACTTTTGTGTTTTGGGGCCATTATTATGCAAAATTATGAGGTATTTTTGGCCCACAGTAAACCATGGATAACAAACTGTGGAAACCGAATCAGTGGATACGGGGGTTCTACTGTACAGTGGACCCTCGGTTTTTGTTCTCCTCCAAACTCGAACATTTATGTAAGTGTATTTTTGTAAGTGCTTTTGTAAGTGTATTTTTTGGGGTCTGAAACAACTAAACTAATTTACATTTGTCCTTATGGGAACAAATTCGTTCGGTAACGGCACTCAAACAGCATTCTGGAAAGAATTTTCAACGAAAACCGAGGGTCCACTGTATAACATTATCAATATATATAGTTAAGGGAAACTTAACCAAACTTAACCTGTACATAAAGTGAAATATAAAATACAGTGGACCCCCGGTGTTCATACCGCTCCAAACTCGAACAATTATGTAAGTGTATTTTTGTAAGTGCTTTTGTAAGTGCATTTTTGGGGGTCTAAAAGGACTAAGCTAATTTACATTATTCCTTATGGGAACAAATTCGTTTGGTAACGGCACTTGAACAGCATTCTGGAATGAATTAATTACGAACACCGGGGGTCCACTGTACTGTACTGTACTACTTTGTTTTACATATACGTAGATATATCTGTTGGGTTATATCCTATCTCTGCAAACATCTGCTTTGTTATACAATTTGATGACTTGGTTAATTGTCTGTTCCAAAACTAACACTTTTAGATCTTGACCTTTAGCCTTGATAAATTTGCAGATGTTCAGTTCCTTATGACCAGTGGAAAATAACATGATGTTCAGTGGTGACAAATTCCATCTGCTGCTCAGTTATGTAAAAATTAAAAAAACTCAAAAGGGTCACTGTATTCAAAGCTCAGGAAGACTGCCTAATATAACACAAGGAACATGTGAAAGACCTGGGTGTAATTATGTCAGATGACCTATCATTTAAAGAACACAATAAGACAAATGTTGCACAAGCTAGAAGTGACATGATCGATAATGATAACTTTCAAAACGAGAAATATTTCCAATGGTAAGACTGTTCACATCCTTTGTACTGTTCAGCATTAGTGGCTCTATTCTAGGCAGTTAAGGTATTCTAGATGGAACAGATACCGAAACTGTTTACTGCCTGCAGTAGTAATAAAGCATTTAAACTACTGAATATGTACTCTGAAGCAGAGGAGAGAGTTACATGATAATATGGAAGAAACAAATGAGCCTAGTCCCAAACCTACACACTACCATGACAATATACTGGGGTGGAACATATTGAAAGAAGAGTAAAATAAATCCAGTTAGAAATAGGGGTTCCAGGGGCACAATACGAGAACACTGTATCAACATCCCCTGGGTCTCTACTAATCAATATACTACCAACAAATATAAAAATTGCTGAATTAACATTGGTAGAAATCTTCAAGAGGAAGCTATTTCACTATCTCTATCAAATGCCAGATCAACCAGGCTGTGACAGATGTGGATAAGTGGACTGCCAACAGCAACAGCCTAGTTTACTGTGGAACCATCAGAAAAACCTTTCCAAAGACTGGGTTGTTGGAGTAAGAACTCTCAAAACCAGTCACAGATTGATTGCTGTGACTCACTATCTTACTTTGGCTAACTGTGACTCATCTTTGGATCATTGTCCATTTCCCTAATGGCATTCTCCTTTATGCATGGTGTCCATGTTCCTTATAGCCATATCCCTTATATTCCATGCCCTTTATGCTCCATGTCCTTCATGCCCTTGTCCCTGATGTTAGTTAAATTTTATGAAAGCTACAGCCTTTGAAAACCTTCAGGGATTAAACACTTTCAATTTTATCAATGCTAATGGATTAAACACCTTCAGGAACTACAGATTCCAAGTTTTGGATTTTCGTACACATCATATTTAAATTTTAAAATTTCTTATCCTGCAACAAGGTGGATTTGGGAAGCTAGTTGCATAACTCCCTTATGTACCCTATGCCCAACCTAAAGATTAGTGGTTAGTTTAGTTTAATATATTATGCACCCCATACCCAACCTGTGGGCAGTACTCAAAAGATTAGAGGCACATAATGGGTACAGGGACTAGGCCACAAAATTTTGATAACTAAACAAGGTACAGTGGTAATGAACCATTTACATATTTATATCTGATTACAATCACAATGAGTTATTTATGCAAACATGAATGAGGTCACAAAAATCTTCCCTTATATTTTAACAAGGAATTCTTGCAAGAAAAAAAAAAGTAAGTGGTTATGAATTATTTACAGTGGGCAAAGTCAGGGTATTTTTCCAGAATGATTGGCAATATGCCACTGTGGATAAAATACTTAGACATTTCTTGAACTTTTCTGAGTCAGTTGTCTCTGAATTCATTAATTTTATTGCATTCCAATTCATGAGGATGGAAGGTGTGACAGTTGTTCATCTGGCAAGTTTACATTCAGTTTGGTCTACATAATCTGGTAGGGGTAATTTAACCTCCCAGAGATACTGGTAATACACAAATAACCCACATACAGTGAACCCCCGAGTTTCGGTCACCTCGGAAATCGAACAATTACGCAAGTTTAATATTGTAAGGGCTTTTGTATGTGTATTTTTGGGGGTCTGAAAGGACTAATCTAATTTACATTTTTCCTCAAGGGAACAAATTCGTTCAGTAATGGCATTTGAACAGCCTTCTGGAATGAATTATGACCGAAACTCGGGGGTCCACTGTATATAGAAGAAAGAAGCTTATGACAACGTTTTGGTCCACCTTGGACCCAGTCAGATCCAGGCGGTAATGACATCCAAGAGTCTCCTTATTTTGTTAGATGCACCAGACATGATTAGTGGAAGACACCTAAATAACAGTCATTCAATAAACAATTGATAACTGTACATAAATTACTGCAAATAGAAACTCACCTGGAAATCTCCATATAATCTGTGGCAATCTAGTGTTTCTGATGGTGGCAGGTAGTCTGCACACTTGTCAATCCCTTTCTCTACAAAATCCGTAAGCATCACTACAACTTTTGTTTCTTGCTCCCAAATCATTCTCCAAAAGTCTGCTACAGTGTCATCCAAGGGAGCCTGTGTTTGGTAATAATCAGAAAAGTTTCAGAATGAAGTATAATTTTCTTAATTCTTGGACTAATATACATACACTGCCCTTTAGTCATTATCGCTAACAACATTACCTCATTCTGCTTTCATGGAGTGTAGAAACACTCATAATAGAAAAGATTTTAAAAGCATTATAAGAGTTTTTACAATACATACAGTATATCCCACATAGTAAAACATCACATAGATAAATAAAGAAAGAGCTAAAACAAAATATTAAAAACAGCAATGAACCTTGCAAAAGATGTTCATTGATGAGGTTATTTTACATGTACAATAACTTATGCTAGCTTCACAAATATAATCTTAATTGCATATACAGTGGACCCTCGGTTAACGAATACCCCGGAAATCGTGCAATTATGTAAGTATAATTTTGTAAGTTCTTGTGGAAGTGTATTTTTGGGGGTCTGAAATTGACTAACCTACGTGAAATTTTTCCTTAAGGGAGTAAATTCGTTCGGTAATGGCACTTGAGCAGACCTCAGGAGTGAAGTTTTTACGAAACTCGGGGGTCCACTGTTCAGAATATTTAGAATATGACAATTTGTAAAATTAGTACAGTGGACCCTCGGTTTTCATGTTTAATCCGTTCCAGAGGGATCAGCTAAAACTGAAATTGGCAAAAACTGAAACCATTTTCCCCATAAGAAATAATGTGAATTCATTTACAGTGGACCCCCGAGTAACAAGCAAAATTAATTCTAGAAGCCTGCTCAAGTGCCATTACCGAACGAATTTACTCCCTTAAGAAATAATGTCAAGTAGGTTAGCACTTACAATATTATACTTACATAATTTTACGATTTCCGGGGTGCTCGTTACTCGGGGGTCCACTAATTCATTCCAGACACTCAGAAGTATTAAAAAAAAAATTGGGGGGATCCTTAAAGATAGATTTACATGCACAAAAGAATGAACATTCGACTTTACACTTACCTTTATTGAAGACTGATGTTGCTGGATGGAAGACAGGGAGGAGGGGAGAGGGAACAGAGGCTATTCTTTGGAAGGGGAATCCCCCTCCATAAGGACTCTAGGTACCAAGTCCTCATCTGGGGTCACTTCCCTTCTTTGTCTTTTAATGCCACTAGGACCAGCCTGAGAGTCACTGCACACCTGTGGCACTAAATATCTGACCAGAGAGCTCTGTAAAATGTCCCTAAAATGTCCCTAAAATGTCCCTAAAATGGGATAAGAGATTGTCATTGTACATGTTGCCGAGATGGATTGCAACATCTTTGTCAGGGTGATGTTCCTCCACAAATGAATGCATTGTAGTCCACATTGCACAAATCTCCTTAATCTTTGAAGAAGGCACCTTACATCTCTCTTCCTAATTAATTGAAGCAATTTCCTGAGTTGTGGTTTGATGGTGTTGCACCTCAAGCTCTTGCAGCTCTTCAGTGGTTAATCTTCATTGTGGTCCTCCACCAACTCTTCCACATCCTCGCCACTCACATCCAACCCCATGCAATTCCCCAATGCCACAATGCTTTCCACAACTTCCATAGGGTCCTCAGGGTCAGCCCCAAACTCTTCAAAATCCCTCTCTTGGACAGAATCTGGCCACAACTTTCTGCAAGCAGAGTTCATCGTCCTGGAAGTTACTCCCAGGCATACCTTATCTATAAGGCTTATGCACTGGAAGATATTGAAGTGATCCCTCCAGAACTCTCTTAAGGTCAATTCAGAGTCCGAGGTTATGTCAAACCACCTTTGAAACATTGCTTTGGTGTACAGTTTCTTGAAGTTAGAAATGACCTGCTGGTTCATGGGCTAGATGAGAGGAGTGGTGTTAGGAGGCAAGAACTTCACTGTTACAAAACTGAATTCCTTAGACAACTGGTCTTCCAAGTCTCGAGGATGAGCAGGAGCACTGTCCATTACCAGGAGGCACTCGAGTCCTAATTTCTTTTCCAGGAGGTATTTCTTCACACTCAAGCCAAACACTTGATTAAACCATTCCAGGAAAACTTCCCTCGTGACCCATGCCTTCTGTTAGCCTTCCACATCACACACAACTTAATCTTGACGACACTGTTTTTTCTTGAACACTGGGATTTTCAGAGTGATACACAAGTAAAGGCTTCAATTTTAAATCCCCACTAGCATTACCACGCAACAAGAGAGTTAACCTGTCTTTCATAGGCTTGTGTCCTGGCAGTGCCTTTTCCTCCTGCATGATGTAGGTCCTCCTTGGCATTTTCTTCCAAAACAGGCCTGTTTCGTCACAATTAAACACTTGTTTTGGTTTAAAATTTTCAGCCTGTACATATTCTTTGAATTCATGCACAAATTTTTCAGCCGCATGTTTGTCTGAACTGGCACCCTCACCATGCCTTACAACACTGTGTATGCCACTTCGCTTCTTGAATTTTTTGAACCAGCTTTTGCTGGCCTTAAATTCACCAACATCAGCACTGGTTCCAGGCATTTTCTTGACAAGATCGGCATGCAACTGCTTTGCTTTTTCACATATGATTGATTGCACAACACTATTATCTGATAGCTTTTTTCGTTTATTCACACCAACAACAATTTCTCCATATTTTTAATTGATTGTGGTCTCTGTTTCGTTATTGTATTCACCCCTTTCGCAACATTAGTTTCCGTGATTTCTTTTCTCTTCACCACAATGTAACTGATGGTTGATGGGGCCTTATTGTATATCCAGCCGAGCTCGGCAATACATACACCACTAACATATTTTTCTATTATTTCTTTCTTTAGTTCTGCAGTGTTCCTTACTTTCTTTACCAAAGGACTGGCACTAGGAGCTTTCTTTGGGCCCATGGTGGCTTATTTAGTAGTCACACACAATAATCAAGGGCCAAAAACAATGATTGTTAAGAAATGTTTTGTATGAACTCGCAGGATAATGTTCACTCAACCAGAAACAATGCTACACTACGTGACAATGTGCATGGGAGGCAGGCTTGTGGGCTTTGTATGTGCGCTGGGCACTGGACAGGTTCTGTACCATCGGCGAAAACGGAGGTAATATTTCCACGAAAAAAGTGCGTGAAAACTGAAATCGGCAAAAACGGAGATACTCCTATATTGGAGTACATCCGGCAAACTTAAGACTAGTTTGAGATTTATTAGGCAATAGCTATATTCGGGATTTTATGTTTACTGTCCTTTGGGTCAGTGTAGGTGTAGATGAGGAGGATGTGTGTGTGTGCATGAATACAGTCATCCCTCGGTTTTCGGTTTTAATCCGTTCCAGATGGATCGGCTAAAACCAAAATCGGCGAAAACCAAAACTATTTTCCCCATAAGAAATAATGGAAATTCAATTAATCCGTTTCAGAAACCCAGAAGTTTGGAAAAAAAAAATTTTGGGGGCCTTAAAGATAGATTTACATGCACAAATGAATGAACTGAATGTGGCACTTACCTTTATTGAAGACTGATGTTGCTGGATGGGAGAGAGGGAAGATGGGAGAGGAAGAGACCCTAATTTTGGAAGGGAATCCCCCCCATAAGGACTCTAGGTACCAAGTCCTTATCCGGGGTCACTTCCCTGCATGCCTGCTACACTCCCTCCCTGCTACACTCCCTCCTGCCTGCTACACTCCCTCCCTGCCTGCTACACTCCCCCTACACTCATGCTACACTCCCTACATACATGCTACACTCCCTGCATACCTGCTACACTCCCTGCATACATGCTACACTCCCTGCATACCTGCTACACTCCCTGCATACCTGTTACACTCCCTGCATACATGCTACACTCCCTGCATACCTGTTACACTCCCTGCATACATGCTACACTCCCTGCATACCTGTTACACTCCCTGCATACATGCTACACTCCCTGCATACCTGTTACACTCCCTGCATACATGCTACACTCCCTGCATACCTGTTACACTCCCTGCATACACTGTTACACTCCCTGCATACCTGTTACACTCCCTGCATACATGCTACACTCCCTGCATACCTGTTACACTCCCTGCATGCTGCTACACTCCCTGCATCATGCTACACTCCTGCATACATGCTACACTCCCTGCATGCCTGCTACACTCCCTGCATGCCTGCTACACTCCCTGCATTCATGCTACACACTCTGCATGCATGCTACACTCCCTGCATGCTGGTACACTCCCTGCATGCCTGCTACACTCCCTGCATGCATGCTACACTCCCTGCATGCATGCTACACTCCCTGCATGCATGCTACACTCCCTGCATGCATGCTACACTCCCTGCATGCCTGCTACACTCCCTGCATGCATGCTACACTCCCTGCATGCATGCTACACTCCCTGCATGCCTGCTACACTCCTGCATGCCTGCTACACTCCCTGCATGCATGCTACACTCCCTGCATGCCTGCTACACTCCTGCATGCCTGCTACACTCCTGCATGCATGCTACACTCCCTGCATGCATGCTACACTCCCTGCATGCCTGCTACACTCCCTGCATGCATGCTACACTCCTATGCATGCTACACTCCATCATGCCTGCTCACTCTTAAACTCCATCGTGTTTCTACTTTCTATCATTTTCTATTATTTCTTCATTTCTCAGTGTTACTTTCTTTACCAAAGAAGTGGCACTAGGAGCTTTCTTTGGGCCCATGGTAGCTTATTTAGTAGTCACACACAATAATCAAGGCCCAAAAACAATGAATTGTTAATAAATGTTTTGTATAAACTCCTGGGGTGATGTTCACTCAAGCGTAAACAATGCTAGACTGCGTGACAATGTGCGTGGGTGGCGGGCCTACGGCCTTTGTATGTGCGCGGCACTGGTGGACAGGTCCCATACGGTCGGCGAAAACTAAAACAATCGGCGAAAACTAAAACAATCGGCGAAAACTAAGACAAATTTTCCCTGAAAAAAGTCGGCGAAAACCAAAATCGGCGAAAACTGGGACAAGCGAAAACCAAGGGATGACTGTAGTTGGTTTTCATGTAGTTAGTTGATGGTGGGGTGTGTTAGTGAGATAAGATGTTTTTTGATGATAGTGTTGAAAATGGTGGCTGAGTATGCAATTCTGAAGTTTTCAGGTAGGGAGTTCCAGATTTTAGGCCCTTTAATGTACACTGAAAGTTTGTATAGATTTAGCCGGACACGGAGAATGTCATAGAGATTTTTGTGTCTGGTATTGTGCCTATGGGTCCTGTCACAACTATCAAGAAAGCGTTTTAGTTCAGGGTTAATATTGGAATTTATGGTTCTGTACATGTAGGTTGCACAGTAGTAAGTGTGGATGTTCTGAACAGTAAGTTTAGGTCTTTGAAGAGTGGGGGAGTGTGTTGCTTGGGATTGGATTGCATGATAATTCTTATTGAGGCTTTTTGTCGAGTTATTATTGATTTTAGGTGGGTTGTTGCTGTTGATGAGTGAATAGTATAGTGTGAGAAGGGCTGATTGTGGTACATAGTAATATATCTTAGAAAGGATCCCAACCGTTTTGGATACTTTTTTTGCTATGTGTTGGATATGGGTGCTGAAATTCAGGTTGCTATCAAGGTGTAGGCCCAGGAATTTGCCCTCATTGTGTTTAGCAATAACAGTGTTGTCAATCATTATGTTCAGTGATGCAACACCTGTTCTGTTACCAAACATAATGTAGAAGGTTTTGTCAGTGTTAAGTATAAGTTTATTGGCAGTCATCCAGGTTGATATTTTTAGTAGCTCTTCATTAACAATGGTGTTGTGTGAGGCAAGATTTGGGTGGGAGATGACGTAAGTCATGTCGTTAGCAAAGAGAATTGGTTTCAGGTGTTGTGATATGTTGGGAAGATCACTGATGTATAAGAGGAAGAGCAGGGTACCAAGGACACTTCCCTGTGGCACTCAAGTATCAAGTGGTCATGTAGATGAGGTTGTGTCTTTAACAGTGATGTTTTGAAACCTGTTAGTAAGATAGGATTTGAAATATATAAGCGAGTGGCCTCTTATACCATAATGGTCAAGTTTTTGGAGTAGGATGCCGTGGTCTACTGCATCAAAAGCTTTCCTTAGGTCAATTAAGAGTCCTAACGGATATTCCATATTTTCCAGTGCTGTGTAAAGTAGGTCCAGCATTTTTACAATTGCATTGTTTGTGCCTTTGGGTCCTGTTACAACTATCAAGGAAGTGTTTTAGTTCAGGGTTAATATTGGAATTTATGGTTCTGTAAATGTAGGTTGCACAGAAGTAGGTGTAGATGTTCTGTACAGTGAGTAAGTTTAGATCTTTTAAGAGTGGGGGGAGGGGGGGGTTGCCTAGTATTGGATTGCGTGATAATTCTTACTGCAGTTTTTTGTTGGGTTATTATTGGCTTTAGGTGGGTTGCTGCTGTTGATCCCCAGGCACAAATGGCATAGGTGAGGTAGGGATGGATGATTGAATAGTATAGTGCAAGTATGGCTGACTGAGGTACTATGTAGTAACGTATCTTAGAGAGGATCCCAACCATTTTGGATACTTTTTTTGTTATATGTTGGATATGGGTGCTGAATTTCAGGTTGCTGTCAAGGTGTAGGCACATGCTCATGATTCAAGGAACTGGAGCTACATACTAATATACAGTGGACCCCAAAGTTTTGGTCATAATTCATTCCAGAAGGCTGTTCAAGTGCCATTACCGAACAAATTTGTTCCCTTAAGGAAAAATGTAAATTAGATTAGTCCTTTCAGACCCCCAAAAATACACATACAAAAGCATTTACAATATTAAACTTACATAATTGTTCGATTTCCGAGGTGACCGAAACTCGGGGGTCCACTGCATCTAGATAAAAACCTAATACTTCATACTCTCCAGGTTCTTTACTGCACATATGGGTTTAGCACATCCCTGCAAATATCATATTACTAATAAAATTTACCTGTGTTGCAATGTAGTACTTGGATTCATTCCTGGCACCTCTCACATAGTTGGCATTGATGTACTCAGAGTTGTGTGAATCCTTTGGCAATTTCAGCACAACTCTAGTTTCTGGCACAGGTATAACATTTGCATATCTGGTGAGAAAAATTATAAATGTTAATCTTCAATTAAATACATCACTCTTACTGATCATGCTTTCAAAGAATTTATTATAAAGGCTGTATGAATTTTCTTTCTTTTTAGGTCTCCCTGCCTTGGTGGGAAATGGCCAACATATTAAAATAAATAAATTAATGTATGTGTGTGTGTACTTGCCTATTTGCTCTGGAGTTTACCTGGAGTTCCGGGGGTCAACGTCCCCACGGCCCAGTCTGTGACCAGGCCAAATAGTGGATCAGGGCCTGATCAACCAGGCTGTTACTGCTGGCTGCACACAGTCCAATGTACGAACCACAGCCTGGCTGGTCAGGTACCGACTTTAGGTGCCTGTCCAGTGCCTGCTTGAAGACAGCCAGGGGTCTACTGGTAATCACCCTTATGCATGCTGGGAGGCATTTGAACAGTCTTGGGCCCCTGACACTTATTGTGTTCTCTTAACATGCTAGTGGCACCCGTGCTTTTCATTGGGGGAATGTTGCATCATCTGCCGAGTCTTTTGCTTTTGTAGGGAGTGATTTTCGTGTGCAAGTTTGGTACTAATCCCTCTAGGATTTTCCAAGTGCATATAATAATGTATCTCTCATGCCTGCATTCTAGGGAGTAATGGTTTAGGAACTTCAAGCGTTCCCAGTACAGTGGACCCCAGAGTAACGAGCAAAATTCATTCCAGAAGCCTGCTCAAGTGCCATTACCAAATGAATTTACTCCCTTAAGAAATAATGTCAAGTAGATTAGTCCATTTCAGACCCCCAAAAATACACTTACAAAAGCACTTACAATATTATACTTACATAATTGTACGATTTCCAGGGTGCTCATTACTCGGGGGTCCACTGTAATTGAGGTGGTTTATCGCAGTTATGCGTGCTGTGAAGGTTCTCTGCACATTTTCTAGTTCAGCAATTTCACCTGCCTTGAAAGGTGTGGTTAGTGTGCAGCGATATTCCAGCCTAGATAGAACAAGTAACCTGAAGTGTGTCATCATTGGCTTGGCATCCCTGGTTCTCTTTATCCATCCTGTCATTTTTCTAGCACATGCGATTGATACAATGTTATGGTCCTTGAAGGTGAGATCCTCTGAAATGATCACTCCCAGGTCATTGACATTAGTTTTTCGCTCTATTGTGTGGTTGGAATTTGTTTTATACTCCGATGAAATTTTAATTTCCTCACGTTTTCCATATCGGAGTAATTGAAATTTCTCATCATTGAACTTCATATTATTTTCTGCAGCCCATTTAAAGATTTGGTTGATGTCTGCTTGGAGTCTTGCAGTGTCTTGAATAGTGGACACTGTCATGCAGATTCGGGTGTTATCTGCAAAAGGAAGACACGGCACTGTGGCTTATATCCCTGTCTATGTCCGATATGAGGATGAGGAACAAGAGGGGAGCGAGTACTGTGCCTTGTGGAACAGAGCTTTTCACCGTAGCTGCCTCAGACTTTACTCTGTTGACTGCTACTTTTTGTGTTCTATTTGTTAGGAAATTATAGATCCATCTACCAACTTTTCCTGTTATTCCTTTATCATGCATTTTGTGTGCTATTACAACATGGTCACACTTGTCAAAGGCTTTTGCAAAGTCTGTGTATATTACATCTGCATTCTGTTTGTCTTCTAGAGCATCCAGGACCTTGTCATAGTGGTCCAGTAGTTGGGACAGACAGGAGCGACCTGCTCTAAACCCATGCTGCCCTGGGTTGTATAATTTATGTGTATCTAGACGAGTGGTGATCTTGCTTCTTAGAACCCTTTCAAAGATTTTTATGATATGGGACGTTAGCGCTATTGGTCTGTAGTTCTTTGCTATTGCTTTACTGCCCCCTTTGTGGAGTGTGGCTATGTCCGTTGTTTTTAGTAGCTGCAGGACGACCCCAGTGTCCATGCTTCCTCTCCATAGGATGTTAAAAGCACGTGATAGGGGCTTCTTGCTGTTCTTGATGAACACGGAGTTCCATGAGTCTAGGCCTGCGGCGGAGTGCATGGACATGTCATTTATCGCCTTTTTGAAGTCATTTAGCATCAGGATAACGTCAGACAGGTTTGGATCTATCAAATTCTGTGGCACTATCATAAAAAATTCCTTTAGGTCTCGACTCTCAGTATTGTTAGCGGCTTGCTAAAAACTGAGTCATACTGGCACTTTAGTAGCTCACTCATTTCCTTGCTTTCAATTTCATTTATGGCTTTTAGTTCTTCCTGCATTTCTTGATTCCTGTAAGATTCCTGTAAGATTCCTTTAGTTTTAGTTCAATGTTTGCTATTTCTCTGACCAGTGTCTCCCTAGGTATTTCAGATATATATTGGCCTCTTGTAGCCGCTCTGTTATTCTTTGCCTTCGCCTGTATATGGAGCGCCTTTCTCTTTCTAGTTTACATCTTCTCCTCCTTTTCCTTAAGGGAATTTGCCTTGATCGCTACTAGGTCCTCTCTCTCCCTGCTCCATGAGCTTTATCAAACATCGTCTTAAAACTATGTATGGCTCCTGCCTCCACTACATCACTTTCCAGACTATTCCACTTCCTAACAATTCTATGACTGAAGAAATACTTCCTAACATCCCTTTGACTCATCTGAGTCTTCAACTTCCAATTGTGACTCCTTGTTTCTGTTCCCCATTTCTGGAACATTCTGTCTTTGTCCACCTTGTCAATTCCTCACCGTATTTTATACGTATGTCGTTATCATGTCTCCCCTAACACTTTTGTCCTCCAGTGTCGTCAAGCCAATTTCCCTTAACCTTTCTTCGTAGGACAATCCCCTTAGCTCTGGGACTAGTATTGTTGCAAACCTTTGCACTTTTTCTAATTTCTTGATGTGCTTGACCAGGTGTGGTACTGCATACTCCAATATGGGCCTGACGTACATGGTGTGCAGAGTCTTGAACGATTCCTCACCGAGGTATCGGAATGCTATTCTCAGGTTTGCCAGGCACCCATATGCTGCAGCAGTTATCTGGGTGATGTGTGCCTCAGGAGATGTGCTTGGTATTATACTCACCCCAAGATCTTTTTTCTTGAGTGAGGTTTGCAGTCTTTGGCCACCTCCCTGGTACTACCATCCTGCCAAGTGAGTGTGAAACAGAAGCCTGTAATTGTTTAACATGGTAGGATTGCTGGTGTCTTTTTTTTTTTTTTTTTTCATAAACATGCAAGGTATCAGGTGTGCTTTGCTACTTCTACTTTCACTTAGGTCACACTACACATGAATGTACAAGCATATGTATATACACCACTGAGTTTTCTTCTATTTTCTTACAAGTTCTTGTTCTTGTTTGTTTCTGCATATCTCCATGGGAAAGTGGAACATAATTGTTCCTCTGTAAGTCATGAGTGTCGTAAAAGGTGATTACCATGCTGGGAGCAAGGGGCTAGTAACCCCATCTCCTGTATATACATTACTAAATTTAAAAGGAGAAACTTTCGATTTTTTCTTTTGGGCCACCTTGCCTTGGTGGGATATGCCCAGTATGCTGAAAATAAAAATATTTATATGTATATTGTAATTGTTTATAAAGAGCACAATATCCTTATAAATTATCCCCAAAAATAACATTTTAGTACATACCTGTTCTTATCTTCTACACCTGATGGTAACTCGTCATATTTTGGCATATTCACAGGAATAGTTCCAAACTCTTCATATACACCATCGATGTCAGAGATAAAGTGAGTAAGCTTGGCAAAGTTCAGGAGGCGTGTGGGGCCATTCTAAGGGTAAAGGCAAGATAGAGATTTTAGAAAACTTTTAAGTGGGCCTTGGAATAAGTTATTTTATCATCCAAATAACCCAAGTGTAATCGATGGCTTTCCCAAATTGGGCAAATTTAAATACTAAACTGAATATTTGTATTAATTCCAAGAGAGAGAAATTTTGTAGAGTTGAAATTTTTGACAAGGAATCATTCAATGTGTTCAATGGAATTTTAGGAATAATAAAGATCTTTGTAGAATATTTTCCAAAGGAAATCAGATTAAAAACCTCAAAATTAAAAAAAAAAAAAAATACAAGCAAGAAGGGAAGAGACTAGATAAGATTACGGAAAATTTACAAGTAGGTAAATGGGGAAACAAAAAAGTTGAATTAGAAAGAAGAAAATTGGGAGGATAGGAAAGACAGATCAGTGGAAATATTTTATGCAAGACAAAGGAATGATGAGCATCTTAACCCTTAAACTGTCCACACGTAGATATACGTAGACTTGCATATTGCTCTGAACGTAGATCTACGTTGCCTAGACGTTAGAGAATGGGTCTGTGCACTCAGTGTGCGCAGTATGTATTACAAAATTCAGGGATGCCAAAAAATATGCGCTCTTCATTTTAAACAAAATGAACAATTTAGGGTTAATGAGTTAATTCAGTTAGCGATAAGGCAGAGGAACTGATATGAATGGGAATGGAAAGAAGGGGAGAATAACTCCACATCAAAAGAGGAGAAAGTTAAAATAATTACAGTGGACCCCCGGATTACATCATTATTTCGTTCCAGAATGCTGTTCAAGTGCCGTTATCGAACAAATTTGTTCCCATAAGGAATAATGTAAATTAGATTAGTCCTTTTAGACCCCCAAAAATACACTTACAAAAGCACTTACAAAAATACACTTACATAATTGTTCGAGTTTGGAGCAGTACGTAATCTGGGGGTCCACTGTATGCTAAAAGAAAGGAATCTATGCTGTTAACCATTAGCATCAGCAGTTCAGTATACTTACCGGATCATCAAAGGCCTGGTTTAGGTAAGACTTAACAGATCTGCCAGAAGCTCGTCTCTTGCTCTTACGTCTAAAGGAGCGATATACAGAAACACTGTCCATACTGTAGGCATCCATGCTCACGGGTGTGCATCGACGCCCATAGTAGTTGTTTGTAGAACCTCGTCTCTTCACGACCATCTTAAGAACATAAGGAAAACACTTCTGAATCATTTTTAGATTCTGCATATATATTAATATATATTTTTTGTAAATTTCGATTTTTAAGCTAATTTTATACATGGAATGATATTTCAATGCTTAGATTAATATACTAGTGCATCTTTGAAAGTAACTGTCACTTAAAAACCATTTACGCTGTTTTTCAGCCATATAATATGTCTTGAATAATGAAAAGTTAATTTGTGTGAGACACGAAGAGCCCCAGGAGACTCCCATTTGGAATGTTCCACTCCCATTCACACAAACTTGCCTTGAGACCCAGCAAGGTCCACCTTATACTTTTGTTAAATAATACTCCTACTTCAATTCTTATCACATGCTGATGCTCTCTTGTTATATAAGCAGTGCCACCTGGAACCCAGGCTGTACCCAGTCGGAGGTATTCTCCATCATAGTGTGCAGGTGGACATGACTGATTCTCAAAACATTACAGTCTCTTGGGAGGAAGCACTGAAGACCATCTTATTTCCATGAATGACATTATCAATGAACTCGAGTCTTTCTGCATGACATTATTTTGTAGAAGCTTGGAACTGGATGCAGCATGCCATCACATTCTACACAGCCTCAGCTGCAGCAAAGAACTGCAATCTAACTATCTAGAACAACCAGATCTACTCTTCTCAAATGGGTAGCCCATTCCTCAATCCCATGAACAAAGGAGCCGACATCTTTGGCGAATGGGGCATGCAACACTTGGTGCTGGTCATGATCACGTGTGTCTAGCTGCCTTCCCAAGAATTGGTGCCCATCTTCAAATTCTTCTATGGCCCTTGCAACATCTGGTTAAAACATGCGCAGCTTGTGTAATATAATCTGCATTGTCATCTTCAAATGACGACATTATGTCTGCCCTTCTTGTATCCCTGCATATCACGAAACTGTGCGAGAAAATTCGCCTTGAGTCATGTAAAGAGGACCATGGTGTCAACTTTGACACCTTAAACACTAGTGCCATTTTCTCATCCATCCATACCTCTTCAATGTGGTGGACTAGCACGGCAAAGACAATGCCTCATAACTTTCTCTTTTTTCTTTGCATGTATCAGCCAGAAATTTTCTTGCATAGTTGCACAGTTCAGTCAAGCACTTAATATACAGTAGAACCCCAGTTTTTGTCCTTAATCCATTCCAGAAGGTTGGTCGAAATCCGAAATGGACAAAAACTTAAGTAATATAAATAATAAGAAATAATGTAAATCCAATTAATCCATTCCAGACACCCAAAAAGATTAACAAAAAATACATTTTATTGAAAATAACTATAGTTTTACATACAGAAAACAATGAGAAATAAATATAAATGACTAATTTTAATGGATAAATCAACATTTAAATCACTTTTACGACTTATTGGCGTATGGAAGACAGTGAGGAGGGAAGAGGGAGGAGAGGTTATTGTTTGGAAGGGGAATTCCCCTCCATAAGGACTTCAGGTATCAAAGCCCCCTCCGGGGTTACTTCCCTTGTCTTTTACTTGCACTAGGATGAGCTTGAGAGTCACTGGACCATGCAAACATGGCTTGCAACAGCTTTGTTAGGGTGATATTTCTCCACCAACTTTTCCACATCCTAGCTACATGATATTTAATGTGGCCCAGAGCCATATTACCATCAACATACCATGTTCACTGAGTTTAATCGTTTCTACCAACTATCTTTAGATGCCTTCATAAACAAAGAGAGAAGTAATGAATAATTCATGCCGAGAATTGTAAACAAAAGCGTTATGTATTAAGGGTGGTGACTGGGCCAACGCAGATTCATACACGTTTTCTCTGATGCTGGACCAGAGAAAACAATGTTTTCTTTCTGCCTGGCTAGCACACCTCCATAGCATATAAACATTGCATGTTTATATACTATGTAATGTGTTTCTTATATAATTTTGAAGAAAATATCATAGATGGATTAACCCTTTAAGGGTTGGTCACGTACTTGTACGTCATTGCAGCCAGGGTCGGTCACATACTTTAACGCGTAAATTCTAGCACCTTAAAATCTAGTGGAAGAAAGCTGGCAGGCCTACATATGAAAGAATGGGTCTGCATGGTCAGTGTGCGCAGTATAAAAAAAAATCCTGAAGCACGCAGTGCATCATGAGAAAAAAACGACCGTGTTTTTGGTTTAAAACAGCGACTTTCAAGTGTATTTTCGTATGGTATTTATGGTTGTATTCTCGTTTTCATGGCCTCATTTGATAGAATGGAAGATATATTACAGAAATAGTGATGATTTTGATTGGTTTCACAACAACAAGTACATTGAAATTGAGCTCAAAGTAGCAAAAATGTTCGATTTTTGCCAATGTTCAAGAGTAAACAAATCATGCCATGCGTCCAATACACGTCACCTGGTGACTCTAATATTCTTTCACAAATTGTTCTGATATTATTTATGCCGTTTTTACAATGATGCAGTAGTATACATAAGAGTAAATCTTCTATTTTTTGTGAGGAAAAAAAAATCAAAATGGAAAGCAGAAGTAATGTAAGAGGGGCCGGGAGACGTGACTAATGAACAGATAAAATGTTATTTTAGTGCCAGGAATGTCTGTCTTGTTTATTCTGGACCCAATTTTGAAATTGGCATCTTTTGAAATTTGTGTGAAATTGGCCAAATTGCCAATTTCTGACCACTTTACTGTGTAGTTGAAATTAGTAAATGGGCAGTTTCTGGTAATCAATTGATAGAACAAATACAGTTCTAGCGAAATACCAATGATTTTAGTCGACTGGAACATTGTAATTGGCCGAAAATAGGGCTCAAAGTGGGCGAAATTGCCGATGCGTAAATATCGTCGAGATCCCTAACTTCACGAGACCATAATTCCGTAGATTTTCTATCAAATTTCATACTTTTGGTGACATTATGATCGGAAAAAGATTCTCTATCATTTCATAAGATTTTTTTTTTTTTTTTTTTAAATTCTTCGACCCTGAGAACGAGTTTGGGAGAGGGCCTCTCGACCTTCAAAGGGTTAATGAAAATGTCTATATTAACCTAAAATATGACATTTAATGTGCATAAGAGTGATTATTATTACATATTAGAATCAAGAACGTATGAGCGGCTCAGGCGGACGCATCTGGTAAGGATGATTTCCGAGCGGATGTATGAAACCCAGAGTAAAAATTCGCCAAAAAAGTGGTCGAAATATGAATTGTATGATATCTGGACCGGATGAAAACCTGGGTTCCACTGTATTTGTATTCAAGAGCACACATGTCCAGAGCACAAAATTTTCCCTGTATAGTGTGTCTTCTAGAAGTGCTGTGCAGGTTCATACTCATTTGTTTATTTGAAATGTTGCTGCTTCATGGAGAATGTTTCAGTACATTGCCTTCAGAAGAAACAAGCTACTTGGACTGACTTTCCTATACTTGAGGAAAGTGAATGTAACCTGGCATGTTTACATGAAACTAGTGAAACATTGCCTTCATCTTCCATCTTGAGTATTTTATTTTCAGTTCTTTTATCAGTTTAGCATTATAGTAGAGCCTGCATGAATAGTGATACTAACAGAGTTTGCATCCATAGCTGCTTCAGTGCTCTGGCTATCAATAAAAATGCTGGCCATAGTGTTCTCGAGAGTTATCAAAGCTGACTGAATTTGATCAAATTCTCTGCAAATGAACTGTACCCACTTTACTGTAAATGATATTTCAGTGGTTCTGGTTTTGTCTTCTTGTCAAATCAGGCACAGTTTCCAGTCAGTCTGAGCTGGAGATGAAGCCGTTGAAGGATCTGAATGGTCTTCGTCAACTATTTAGCTCTTGGAAATGTTTGATTTTTATCCATTTAAATCAGTGGTCATATAGAACCTTGAGAATGGGAAGAATTCAGTATGACTCCAAGGAAGGGAAGGATAAGTATAATTCCTTGGATCAAGATCCCTTCACCGGTATCAATTCACTTCATTTGAGAGAACACTGTTTGAACCCTGCTGTGCTTAGTTAAGTGCATCTTTTGTTCATCAACAACCAACACCATCAGTCTAGAAGCAATCTTTATTACCATCCATTACCAGACTTATCGGTGACCCTCGAATTATACAATATATTTAACTTATGGTAACTACTACTGCACAACATCAACACTATCCACGCCCCGATGGCATGGTGGCTAGCGCTCTTGCTTCACGCACGGAGGGCCCGGGTTCAATTCCCGGCGGGGCTGAAACATTTTGAAGTGTTTCGTTACACACACACACATACATACAACAGGCTTAGTGTCTAATCGACATGTGCCTAGGACAAAATGGTAACTATACCTACCAGTACCATCACTACCACCACCAATGACCAAAACAATCCACTATCAAACATGGTATGGGGTGCATAATGAAGATATTAAACTAAACTATCAACCACCTACTACAAGATACCTAGTTGGTATTCTGTATATTTAGTGTCATGCTTTCCTCAGTACCTCACTTCTTATTAGTTTAAAAAATTGGTCCATTCAGTCAAATTTAGATGATTTGCTATTTCCTAGGATGCCTTTGGATACCTACAAGTCATATAATATCCACTCTCAATATCTAGTCCTTCCCAGTTGAGTAGGTATGTATGTGAATTAATAGTTACTAGAAATTTTTCACAATGTGTATTCAAGTGTCAAAATGGACTCTTTTATCACAAGGTTACAAAATTCATATACATGGTACCTCGGGTTATGAGCTTAATTCGTTTCAGAAGGCAGTTCGAGTGCCGATACCGAATGAATTTGTTCCTATAAGGAATAATGTAAATTAGATTAATCCATTTCAGACCCCCAAAAATACACTTACAAAAGCACTTACAGAAATACACTAACATAAATGTTCGAGTTGGGAGCTGCTCGTATGTCGAGGTGCCACTGTATAACGTATATTTTTGTTTCCCCACTATAAGCAAGCAGAGGGTAAAACAAACTTGATAAATAAGACAGAATAGTAAATGTTGCTAATGTGTCTTTTTCAACCATATGTCGGTACTTTATACCATTCATAAGTGGATAAAGCAAACTTACAAAGAAGAGAAGAGCTGCAATAACTGTAACACCAACAATGCTGCAGATAACAATGATTACAATAGCAGAGGTACCAACTGAAGCCTCTTTTTCTTGTAATGGGTCAGTGTTTGTAGGACCACGATCATCGTGCTTAGCTGTCATCAACTCCAACTGTGACACCTAAAAAAGAGGAATAATTTTAACTTTCATGTCTACATAATTAAGGTTTTCTTGTGATATGGCAAAAAATTTAATCACTGTCTTTTGCAGAAGTCTCTCGTATCATCTTAAGCATATTAATAAAAAACTGACCTTCGGTTTCAGGTAGGTCAGGTCTTCACTAATTTTAATGTCCATTGGGAAAAGTGGAAATTGCTTAGTCAGGTTAGGGTTGATTTTGCCAGCACTAGTGACATAGAAGTACACGTTTGTCTTATTGTCTTCAGATTGAGGATGACTGTGTTCATCAGAAGATGGTTTGTGCACACTGCAATCTGGCATGTTGAAAAACTCAATTTCATGAGGCTCCACATACCTGCAGATGATCAGGCAAGAAGCAGGAAAAGGTAAAAATGTGTTTCTACTAGTTTGATTTAAAAATAAAGCAAAATATAAGTACTTTGGGTTGATATTTTCTATTTCTTTAACTATACATGGGAAATTGTCATTGGAAAATATTTAAAGATTTTCATATACTATTAATAATGATCTCTGACTATCCTTTTGTACTATTTTAACTACTGTATAAAACTACAATATTAAACATACAGATATACTAACACTTTTCCTTCCAGATGCCGACTAATCCACTGTGAAAGCAGTGAACGGAAGTTTTTCTTGTGGTGACAGAATTCTCCATTACTGTAAGCTACAAGAGCCCTGATGAAGGGAAGCTGACGCTTGACCACAGTACCATTTGACAGTGTTTCTAATGTAGTGAGAGATGGCGTTGTCTCTGTTAGGGGTCAGAACATTTATAACTAAATAAAATAGACATATAGGGCTGAGCTATTCAAGACCATATGTTTACCTAAAATGTCGAGATTCTAATTAATTATCTTGAAAAATTTTGAGTTTGGAATATATTAATAAGAAATATATTTTGTTGTACTTGAAGCAGGTAAAGTACACATTAGCAGAATAACTAGCAATGATATTTTTCCATTATTTTAAAAGCAACTTTTGACCAAAAATATTTATAAATACTATAACTAAATAACATCCTACAATAAGAGACAGGTTAAATACAGAATTATTTGGTGAACAAAATAGCTGTTAACAGAGATGCAAGCTTAACTCAACTCTCGAAATTGCAAGCTTATTGTGACAATGTTTTATGATAGGAAATGGCAACACTAGCAGGACTGAAAGCAAAAACGTCATGAGAATGCAAAAGCACTGTCATTCATAAAAAATGCAAACATTAAATGTTAAATAGGAAACAACAAAACTTATTTTGGAATTACACAAAGATCATAGAAAGCAGTATTAATGTAAACTGCTGAAAGGTAATCAGAGAAAATTAAGTAATGTTCATTCCAAGTACTAATGCATGATGTTTTCCTGTGTTCTAATACAATTTATAAATTTTGCCAAATATGATCATCAGCCATTTCGGTTCATGACAATAATGCAATGACATGACTCATTATTATAAGGTGGCTCTAAACACGTATTAGTCTTTTAATTTCTGGGGAATGGGTCAGTCATGTTAGAAGGGAAGGGTAGTTCTAATTCTTTGAACCCTTAAAATAGTACAACACTTCAATATCATCAACATATTAAAATGTATATTTTTATTACACAGATCCTACCAGTTGGGGTCATAAAGGTGGACACTTCACTTGAGGATGTTGTGGGAACCGTTGTGGTGGTGGTGGTGGTAGTGGTTCGTGGGATTGTGACTTTAGTTGTGCTTGTCTTTGTTGCTGTAGTAGTAGAAGTAGGGGATTTCACTGTTACAGGTGTGGGAACGCCAGTTGTTGACGAGGAAGACGATGGCCTTTCCACTGTTGTCGATTCTTTAAAAGTAGGAAAAGAAACTTATGTTGGGCCTAAAAACTACTAGAAATTTCTGAAACATCAATCCAGATAAAAATTAATGACATAATTTGATTTTATTTAAGATCTGAGAACTTAATATTCAAAGGTTAACTATACCTCATGTTTCATTCAGTATTGCATTTGAATATAATAAATTTCTCACCCTTCTCAGGAGATTCTCCATGTGTGCCACCTTCAGTACCTTCAATGGGTTCTTCTAGATGTACATGTGTGGAACTTTCAGTTGCGACACCTATGGCTGTCGGGGCAACCAATATTTGTGAGTCCAAGTTAGAGCTAGCGAAGGAAGTGGGGAGAGTAGCTACAGATGCTGAGGACACGGGGATATCATGGGTAATTGTGGATTCTGAGGACTCTAGCAATACAGAAGTAAGTGGGGGTAATGAATATTTGCTTGTTATATCAGTTGTTGATGGGGTAACTGAAACTGGTATGCCAGAAGAGCTTGGGAATATTTCTGGAATAAACATAGTTGGGAAAGAAGGTAGTTTTTCTGTTACTATAATAGTGGGTTCAGGGTTTGTCTCTACCACCGAAGATTTTTCCTCAGAAACAGCAGAACTGCTTGAGGGAGAGGTTGATACAAGTTCTGTGAATGTTGGAACCAGGGGTATGGAGGTATGTCCATCCTTCAATGGAGTGTAAACTGCTGTAGGGAAAGCAATAGGAGAAGATTCAACTTCATAATTTTCAATCACACTAGAGGTTAAATATTCATCTAGAACCGAAGGTTCACTAAGCATGGCACTGTCTGACTCGCGGCCATTTTCCTGTTCAGTGGTGGTAGCAAAGAAATCAGAGACAGAAGTAGAGGGTGCAGTTTCTGTGCTGAAGTCATCAAACGGTGCAGTGTGTGTAGCAGTGCTCTCAACTAATGCAGTGATAGAAATTGGGAAAGGAATGCTGCTAATATCAGGCAATATGTCACTATTTTCAGTAAAAATACTAGGTTGAATAGTTTCACTCCTGATTGGTGTAAAACCACCAGTCATTTCAGGGGACAAATGAGAAGCATTTGCAGTAATAAGCGTTATTGGAGTTAAAGAGGCTACTGGCACACTTTGAATAGTGTTTTCTGTTGATTCCAAAACAGGCGTCCAAGTGGCACTATCAGTCAGAGGTGTCACTTCATTTACTTCTGTGAGACTGACCATAGATATTGGTTGAAATATTGTTTGTGAAGAATACGGAATTTTACTCTTTGAAAAATCGGTATCTAAATTTACGCATCACTTGAGGCTATTTCTATAATCTCGGTAACGAGAGGTTCAAAAGTAAAGTAATCTGTAGTGTCTTCTGTAGGAAAGATAGACAATGAGGCAAGATTAGGAGTGGTGTATAATGAATCCTCTGGATAAGGAGTGAAAATAACATCTGTTAAGCTGTCGCTTTCGAGTGTGGGCTGGACACTAATATCTGCTAAAGTTGTTGTTGCTGACTGTGCGAAAGTCTCGAGTATTTCCTCAGTGCTAAGTGTGGAAGGAGTAAGGGTAGGAGCTGGAGAGACTTCTGATTCTAATGCTTCAGTTATGTTCGCTTCGTTGGGAAATATGGAAGTGACAAAAGCAGTAATGGTATTGGAAGCTGGGGTAATGGCTGAAGATGTTGGCTGCGTGCCTAATAGCTGTGTATTTACAGTTCGAGAAGGCGTTGACTGCGATAAAAGCATCCACAAAGGGGTTCTAGAGCTTGCAGCCTGCGAAGTACGTATAAAAGTTGGCTTTACACTACCCAGGGCATTTGTTCTTGTAGTTGTTACTAGCCCACTGCCACTAGCAGGGATGGATGGAGTACGAGCAGTGGTGGTGGCAGAAGAGACAAGTTGTAGATCATCTATACCTGGTAACACTGAATCAGTGCTAGAAGACTCATCAACAGAAACATCACCGGCTGTCGTGGACTCATAGTAATCGTCATCTCCAGGAGAATCTAGATGATCCTGTGGAGGTTTTTGTCCCGTGGTTTGTGGGCTCAAATCTTGGGCTTCATCAGCAATGACTGTTAAATTATCACCATTCAGTTCACTCCCTACTATCCCATTAGGTATAGCAGAAGATAAAGAGGGAGTAAAGTCTGAAGCTGGAGTAGCGGCTAGAGTATGAGATACGAACGTAACTTCAGCTTCTGCTAACATTGATGAATGCGAATCGGATAGTGAGGGGGTGACAGTAAATGGTCTTGCAGCTTCAAAAAGTGCGCTGGATTGCAGTTCTGAAATGCTTGAGGATAGTTCAATAACCGGTCGGTTAAAGTCGGGTTGAGCAGAAGGTGAGGCTAAACCTGACAAACTGAGGTCATCTTGATCAAACAGAGGTCCTGGAACAGGTGTTGGGGCAACTGAAGGTAGATCAAAGAAGTACTGTGTGACTGGAACTTTGCTTACTGTAAACGATGGTAAAATTGAAGGCACTTGTGGAACAACAGAAGAAACTGAAGGAATAGCAATTGCAGTTGGTGGAGGGTCAGTTGGGAATCTTATTGTTGGCCTTCGTGATGGTCTACTACCATTATCCAAAAGATGCGAGGGCCAGTTAGGCAACCACTCGTCTTCATCAGTGAGAACACGAACTAATGATGACGGTCGAGTAAATGCTACAGACTGCTCAGGAACTGTTGGTGTGAGTGATACTTCTCCAGAGAATATAATGCGGCGTGTCAGCTGGGGAACAGCTGTAGTGCTCACAGTTTCTTTGACACCATCTATCGTCATCTCGAGATCAGTGGGAGATTCAAAATATTCCATAACTCCCGTTCTCTTGTTAAGTCTGTCATCGTGAAGAACACTAGAATCTGTCGTAGCTTCTAGTTCATCTGTTAGGTCATCGAAGTCTGGAATGGTAGTATCTTCTGCAGGTTTGGTGGTAGTTGTGAGATCATCTGACATGAGAGCGTTATGGCTCTCTGCATCTTCGGTCGTCTCAGCATCATTAGTAGCATTAATAAGAGAGTTGTCATTATTTTCTGCTATACTGCCAGTTCCATCCAAGTCTCCGATGAGGAAGGAATTGGCGCCCCCAACGCTCAGCTGTCCTTTCACAACTGTAAATTAAAACACATTTAACACATGATAATGGCAAACCAAAATACAATATAATGAATAATTTGTCAGAAAAGCTGTTAGTAATTAACACAATATATGCTTTTGTATATTTTATCATCAACGATCACTTCATAATTAAATAACACTCCAATTAACAACAACAGTAGTAGATGTAATAACAGTATTAAGAAAATTAATACTAGAAACAACAGGTACTACAAATACAGGAATAGAGACAAGAACAAGAAAAATAATAGCAAGGTGGATAAAAAAACAAAGTATATTGGATCAGAAAGTATATAGGATCATCAACAAGTGGAACTATAACAAAATCAACAAATAAAATTAACCTGAGTATCAACAAGAACATAATAAGATAAACGTTAGGAGTAAGATAAATGCTTAAAAAAATAAGGACTTAATCAAAACAAGAGTTAGTGAATCATCTGCCCAGTTAATCTATATTTCCATGCCACTGGATTGTCGTAAATATACAACTGGCACACGACTATCAAGCAATATAGTAGTAGTTAATTATACCTTCCCAGCTCGTAAGGTTTGGGGCAAAGCCACGTGAACCCCTCATTCCAGCCTCTGTAATGCAGTATGTTTCCGACAATCTTCCAGACGTTTACAGGTCAAAACCCAAATTCCAATTAGAGTTTACGCTTCCAATCATAATATCCGCAGTTCTCTTTCAAACTATATTTACGTGACTAATGATTATCCAGAAGCCTGCAGGACAAGACCCGCATTCCAATTAGTGCGTTACATGAACCGACATCCACTCACGTATCCAGTTTGCAACGAAGACCGTGGATTGACAAGTCATACCTTTCAAGGACGCTGGAAAGACGAGAAACTAAATATATTTACTTGTTACATCCACGGCCATTACAACAGAACGTAAGAAAACGAACGAGGTGGGTCACTAAAAACCGGATGCATGCTTCACGTTCAATGTCTCTGCAGTCATTAGTTGGTCCCGCTCCACCACCTTACGACCATATTTATATTACGCCTCGAAACTGGTTGACAGGAAGTGGTTAAAGGAGAAGAAAATATCACGATTTGGCTCTTAACTCTGTTACGAAAACTCCTCTACGGTGACTGGAAGACTATTTGTGTAGACAAGGAAAAAAACGAAGAGATCTTGTAAGGGAAGCAGAAAGAGGGAGAGTAAGGCTGGCAGATAGACGTATGGTATTGAATAACTGTCAGGAAAAGAAGCCCTTAACTTATTAAGGTTTACAAGCTAAAATAGCTAATGACATTTCAGCTGTTATTTCATATTTGAAATATGCAGGAAAATCCTAATAATATTATTGTGATATGTGATTTCAATAGATTGTGCAAAGCCGTTATTAGTATAATTACTTAGATTTATCATATTGATAGTTTACGATAGACAAGTTGATGAATAAGACATGCACAACACTTGGGTATCTTTATTTCTAAGATGCCCATACGCTACTTAGATTTAATGCACTAACTAAAAGCAATATTATAAAGAGCTCCTGTTAAAGTTAATTTTACCTTGTTTAATAATATTACATTTGATGTACAGTGCAAATATCCCATCGATAACTTGATCTAGTACAAAGTATATTGTTCAGCTGAAGTACTGAATACCGAAGTTTGTAGAAGAGTACCTGCCCAGTTTAGCATACTTTTACATGCTATTTCCTAAAGTTAAAAAAAAAAAAAAAACTCGTCAATCAAAACAAGTTTTCTTGGTCTAAAGAAACTCGTGGAGACATTTTTTTTTTAAATTAGTGCTATATAATTTATTGAAATTCACTTCACAAGACTACTGAAGAAAATCTCCTTTTGAGGTCGAAACATACAAGACCTTTGAAATACCGTACTGTCTTATGTTTGTACCAGTAGCTAGAGTTCACTACACTTGTTCGTACTTGGGGCAAAAGCCACACGCATGAAATCACATATTGCTTTAGATGAGATTCGTATTCCATTTTCGATCCCACTCTAAACAATGCATTATGTCACGGCTACAAGCAAGAGCATACCTCAATTTTGAGTTGAATAGCGTGATCCCGGCCATCTTGCCTGTAGCCAAGAGAGCATTGAAGAGTAGTTCCTGTATACTAAATATGAATCATCGTCACAAGCCAGTTCTAGTATTTCTTCTAACTTCTTTTTAAGGAAGCTGGTTGTCAGAATGTTAGTTATCTATACACACACAATATATATATATATATATATATATATATATATATATATATATATATATATATATATATATATATATATATATATATATATAGAGCATAGATCTGCTTACATTTGGTCTGTTCTATACTTTTTACTGATTTTCATTTATATGCTATGTATAGTCTGATTTTAATTAGAACTATGTATATCCACTGACGATATATGTAACGTATATATTTACCGAGTTATTTTCTATTACGCATGTTCATTTACATGTTATATGTAATGCATATCCAGCTAATTTTTCTGTTATATACTGCGTATATTTATACTTTCCCTTTAATATTCTAAATATAGCCCTCTGTTGACATACGAGTATATTATTATTATTATAATCAAAAGAAGCGCTAAACCACAAGGGTCATACAGCGACATACGAGTATAACAGCTGACTTTTTGAACTAAATGATGTATCCACTGACTTTCATATAATGTTAGCTGTACTAACATGCCTGTTTTAAATTTAATTTATTGATTAAGCTAATATCTGCATTTTTATAAATATGTTATAAATTTTCAGGCAATAATGTTGAGACTTTTCTGTTATATCTCTAGATGTTATTCGTAGACTAAAATTATATTTACATATTGTCCAACAATTATAAATGCAAAACATTTATGTATACAATTCCCCTCCAGGGAAGTTCCTTGACGCTGGTGAGGGGCTCTTGATCTAGGGAATTGGATCTGTGTTCCAGTTCCCTGAATTGAGCCTGAATACCTTCCATCCCCCTTCCCTACAGGTGCTGTATAATCCCTACGCTTTAGCGCTCCCACATTATTATAATACTGTATACAATTATTGTTGTTTATATATTTCAGTCAGGATTCGACATAAAATGGTTTATTAACACCCTGGTATTTATTTACTGCTATGTGAACAGGGACAATTAGTGTGAGGAGACTTGTCTATAACTCTCACCTGGCTTAAACAAATACAGAAAAAAAACGGACACTATGGACAAGCGTCAGAAGGAGAGGCCAAAACATATCTGGTGTAATAAAGGGGTAAAAAAGAGGGAGCGAATTTCTCCCTGGTATTTCTCAAGACACTTGCTGTCCATGTTCACCCATTAATAAAATGGGTACCTGGGTGTTAGTCGGCTGGTGTGGGTTGCATCCTGGGTTAAAATTGACCTAATTTGCCCGAAATGCTCTGCATAACAAGGGGGTTTCTATATAGTAGTATGTCATTGATGTCAGCTAGGCCTGTATACCTTGTACATGTACTTGTATAAATAAAGATATTATTATTCCTTTACTTCCCACTGCACTTTCACCCAGCCCTTTCACCCTGCTCCTGCCTCTTCCCCCTCCCTCTCGTCCCTTCACCCTGCCTCATTATCCAACCCCTCCACCCCTTCTCATCACCTTGTCCTTCCACACTGTTCATATCCTTCACCAATTCATTACTGGGAGTGTAGTGAGGCAGGTGAGGAAGCGCAGGTGTGAAGCGACACATTCAGAGGTGGATGACCTACGCACGCCACACCTACCAAGGCTACGTACACACAGACTTAATGGGAGAAACATGCTGAGGTAGCAATCGCGGTAAATTATTGTTCTTGGGTAAAGGACAGGGTACGAAGGTGCAGTGAGAGTAATAAATAAAACCAATATTACTGGCCATTAAGTTGTAGACAGTCTAAACAAAGACGACAAAACTCTTAACTGTGAACGCATACAACCCACATTTTAACATAGAAGACTTTTACAAAATAATTAAAGTCTCCTCTCATATTCGTCATTTATTTAAAGTGGCCAAGGTCCAAGGACAGAAAAGACTTCATTAAAGGTGTCCTAAGTCAATGAATTCGTGTCCATTTTACCTCAGTTTGTCGGCAGTCATTTGCCTTCTTGCAAGATTAATTAAGGGATTATTTAATTTAAAAAATACTGAAAAAGGACCCATGAAAAGAAAAATAATAATATACCTTTCACTTATAATGAAATAGACTAGTTTATGAGGCTGAAACTGAAAATAAATCAACCAAATTTCCTAACATGACTTTTATTTCTTTATCAACCACGTCGAGTATTAAGCCATTAGGGAAACAGAGATGATACAGATGAAAAAGAAATGAACGAAACACTGAGGACACATTACGATTCTGTGTTCAGCAGAGGTTGACAACCCATAATTTTTTTTCACGAGTGCAACACAAAACTATTAACATTTCTGACAAGACTCTAACCTCACCTGACTTTGCAGAAGCCACCTTTGATATCATGCTCTCTGCCCCAGTCCCAGGTGTATGTACCCTTGTAATAAAAAATTGCAATATGCAACATTACAAACATTAAGTATCTTATAAGATTCTAGACAAACGTCATCCCATAAGTTCTATTAATCATTGAATGAGCCCCATACCACAAAGGTAGCAATAAAGTAATAATAAATATAGACTGGTAGCACTAACATCACTTGTTCGAAATAAATGAAAGTGTGTTGAGAAAACCGATAAACATAAGGAATCACACATATACACAAACCACATCCATGTGTGTGTAGAACAGGACGCTGACTCTCGCAACAACTGCATTAAATGGTTTCTCAAATATACTCTACTACTACTAGCAAATTTCTAACTGATTCTGCTAAATAAGAGCACCATTAATAGAAGCGAGAATGAAGATAAAGCTATTTTTTCTGACCGTATAAATTCAAACGCCTTAATTATTGGAATCTCGTTGAAATAACCAGATAAGAAGGGAATTCGCTACTGGATGTTATAAAAAAAATGACAAAATGAGGCAGCATGTATGATTTTAATAGAAAATGCAGAACTATCTGCTCCAATTTTTGTCTGTGGGGATGACATTAAAAGAAGGCAAATAGAGCCAAATGGTAAACAGTGTGCTTGTAATCAATGTAAGTGATAGAAATGATTCTTCTAACTATAGGCTGTCTCACAGACAAACGCTGTAAAATTTGTAGAAAAACTTTATTAACTTCTCCGTAACAGCTAGTTCATGATGCATCCTGCATACATTCTGTGGATAGGAGCACAGGAATACACAAAGCCTAGGAACTTGGAACGTATATAAGAGAAATGCTAGTAGATTGTGGGTTGAAGAATTTTAGTTTCCTATGGTTAAAATGTCAAACAATAATCATGGAAATGGCTGAATCAGCTAACCTTCGCTTAATATTCAGCCAGAGAGAAAATGACACAGGGAGGTAGAATATGAAGTACCTAAGATAGCAAGAGACGAATGCACCCTGATGTTTGACCACATACCAGAAGTGTAAACAAGAGAATGGAATAGAGGAAATTTGAATAAATTATTATACTGAATAAGCATGTATGAAAGAATGCAAGTGTCCCTTTCGGGAATACAGTGGGACAACGAAATGGAAAAAAAATCAAAAGACATAATGGATTATTTAATCCCGAAATTCAAAGGAGCCTCACCCAAATATATACCACTAGAAATACACTCCTGGCCAGTGGCCTCTTTCCTTTTTGCAACCCTCTTCTTAAGTCCTCCCTCCCCCACCATCATGAACTCGATTCCTCTCCGTCCACCATTAGGAACTCGCCTCCACTCTCTCCCACCATCATGAACGCGCCCCCATCACTAAGCAACCTGTTCCCTTTCCCTCTTTTACTCCCCTAACTCTTACACATCCCTCCTCTACCACCTACTAACCCTGTCACCGACGATTTTAAATCACATAATTTTAACAAAAAACTAAATTCACCTCCGTTTATCCTTTTCCTTCCTCTCCGTAACACTTTTCCCCTTCCTAACCGGTTAACCACTGGCCATGTCAGAAAGTTCATCAGAATCATGTATATGGACACTGAGAATCGAAAGTAATATCCGAGTGAAGACATACACTGGAAATACTAAGTCCTGGAAACTAAGAAAGCTATGATTACAGATACAATTTTCCAAAAGACTATTGCGTAATGATTAAGTAGAGGCAGAAGAAGTAGGCTATGTACTATTAATCGGAAAGAGCTGTGTTTTCAATATAATTAAATTCTCTTATTGCAATGACTTCACTGATTACTTAACTGGAAAGCTAACCACCGAAGACTTCTCGGCGTTAACAGCTATTATAATACACCACAAAGCGACAGAAGAACCATGCGTGGATACGTAGCATCAGTAAGGAAGCAATAACTATGAGGCAAAGAATACATGAAGCAGCAAGCATGACCAAGCTCAGGGTCCAAGGAAGTTTCAACCTTCACTGCTAGCACTAGGACTGCAATGAGGCGCAAAGACTCCAGTATACGTCCCAGAAACAGAAAAGAGCTCTTCGTATCAGCAATGAAGAGATTCGGAAGACAGTACGTCATGAGTCCTGCGACAGTGAAAAAGAGCTGATGAACCAGCGTGAATGGATCTTAGTATTCTTTTCCTTTTATTAGAATACAGATCAAATGAAATATGGAGTTTCAGTCAGCACAAGCGATCACCGAATACTGACATATTAATACCTAATAAGAGTACAGCTGAGAAACTCAGTTTACAAAAATGAACATTACGAAGGAGTAAGACATAGCTGAAAAGTCACCTAAGAAAATTACTTTTTTAACCGGAAATGTAATAAACCTCAAACAAGTTTGAACTGACTCACAAGAAAACAAAAAGCACAGGAAGATCCCTTGGCAAAATTCAACTGAAAATGAAATGATACAAACCGCAGGCACAAGAGAGCTTGGGGGAAAAAATGAAACAAAAACTATGACAGAAATAAGAAGCACGAAAGGAAAAATTCTAGACAGACTCCTCCAGGACTCTCCACCACATACGTGCGATCAGTCCTGTCAGTGGACAACACTCTGGAGAAACATATTGTGAAACTATCAAGTCAAATCGTATACATCACGACTGGTGCCTGACCTGAGAGGACCGGACGACTGGGTTGTTTTAAATAAATGGTTGAAAATTTCATGACTGAAAATTGCTGATGTGAACAAGCCTTGTTTTGTGGGTCTGTAGGCCTACTATACAGATTTATTTTTTTATTATTTTTTGAGGCTTGAGAATGTATCTACTGAACTTGATATGTTTCGACCTACATGCTTTTGTCTCGGGTAGTTAAGAATACCCCAACAATTTTGTTTTAAAATGTATAAAGATTATTAACTTTTATTTTTTAATTATTTACAAATGCTTCACGTATGCGTAAATACGCTGAAAAATAAAACAAAGAAGAAAAAAGCTATAAAAATAAAACGGCCAGTAAAGTATTTTCTTGACCGGGTTACCTCAGGTAATTAGGAAACTTCCTGTTAAATTTCAACAGATAAGATATGATAATATTTCTTCGGATTTTTAACCCCGGAGGGTTAGCCACCCAGGATAACCCAAGAAAGTCAGTGCGTCATCGAGGACTGTCTGTCTTATTTCCATTGGGGTCCTTATTCTTGTCCCCCAGGATGCGACCCACACCAGTCGACTAACAACCCAGGTACCTATTTGCTGCTAGGTGAACATGACAACAGGTGTAAGGAAACACGTCGAAATGTTTCCACCCGCCGGGAATCGAACCCGGGCCCTCCGTGTGTGAAGCGAGAGCTCTAACCATCTTCAATTAACTTTTGAAATTTAACTTGGATATTACGAAATATTTGAAAATTAACTTGGATATTACGAAATATAAAAAACTTACTATGAGTCAGTAGAAAGAGGAGGTGTAGGCAGAGCCATCTAGTGGCTGGCGGCGTCATTGTCGTTCTGCAAGAAATTAAGCACGTGTTATTTTGAGAACTTTCTATAATTTATTGTATAGTATATTAGCTTGTAAGATTTAAGGTCCATCGATTGCTAGTGGGTCCTACCGAGGGTTATTTAAAGATGAATTAATATGTACACTAATACCAATGATAGTTTAATCCAGAAAACAGGGCTTAAAGTTATCGCTATGTACGTATATACACAAAGATACACACCTCTTTATGTATATAACCTTCACATACATGCATTATACACATGGATAATGCATGTCCTGTTTCTGCGGTCGGTCAATTGTTAAACGAAATTATTCAGATTTTTTTTAAAGGCTGAAAATTAACGAGACAGAAATTGTATTATGTTACAGTGTCACGATGGAAAAAAAAATATAAATTATATGCTGAAAGAAAAAAAAACAGTAGTTCAATCTCACAGACACACTGAAAAATATGAAGTATGCGAGGAACTCGATACAAATTCCGAGCGGGGACACAACGAAAACAATAAAAGAGCATAAAATCGTTAGAACAACGCATCAGATTTTCACTTTGCATTAGCCTGAGGAGACGCCTACCTAGTGCTGACTGGAGTAACTCAGCTCGGAACAGATGAGAAGTAGCGGCCCTAAGTTCCTCGCTTGGTACCACTGAGAAAGGTAGGGAAGATATACATTTTTTTTCGGCAATTAACACTAGGGACATCACCTGTACGGATAATACTCCGGAGGAACTTATAATGAAGCCCCTGCCCAGAGATAAGTCACGGTTTGCACCCAGTTCCTAAGTTAGGTTGTCCTATATCCATAAGATGTAAATTATATTGCAATAAATTTTATTATAAACCTGTTCGTAATATTTGATATATATGTTGTGCCGAATAGGTAAAGCTGGTCAATTAGCAAGAACTCATTTAAATTTAAGTCCTTTCTAAAATTTTATCATACGTTTAAAGGTATATTTTTTTCATTTATGTTAAAGATTAATAATTTTGTACCAAAAGAACATTAAAAACTTACCTAACCTTATTATAACAAGCGTAATTTAATTTAGTCTAATCCAACGATATGTATTTTAGACAAGTTTACAATAATTTAATAACAAAGAAACACAATGAAATATATTTTTTTCGTTAGGCTCAGAATGATTTTTGAGAAATTATTGCATATACAAATTTTCGCTTGCCTTATTCGACAAGAAGAGCATTGTTATTTAAGCCAAAATCGCAAGTTTTACCTATTCGGAGCGTGCATTATCTTTGTGAGCCGCTCGTTGGATGTGTCATAGATGTAATTTTGTCTCTAACTTTCTACACCTACTACTAATAGACACCAAATTATATCGAAGACGACCTGTCGAATAATATTGAATAATATTGCTAGTATGTCATTTCGCAAAATGTTGTACAAGCCGCTCATGCAATACATGCTTTACAGAAAAATATCTAAAAAAAAAAAAAAAAGGATAAACAAGAGGCAAAAAACATTTATTGGCTGAGAAGAGATTAAGAGACTTTGAACCTATATTATCTTGAAGGATAAAGATTGACTGGGAGATGACCAAAGTGTACAAATTGTCTTATGAAGAGCAAAAGCCCACCACAAAACTAAAACCCAATGGGACAAAAGCTTCCCCTACCTTACCAGGAACGAACTCTAACCAATTGATTCAATCAGTGTTAGAAAAGAGAAAGGAAATTACTTGCTATAAACAAATAGATGAGCGCAGCAAGATTCCAAACAGTGTTATTTGTGTAAATATTTTGAGGGAATTTACAAACAAGTTAAACAGATATAAGAGCCAGAATGGTCGAATGTGGGTAATACCTGCTCAACAGGTCATCTGCCTACATATGCTCTGCCCCACATTCGCAGCAGCAGGGTTTTGCCTGCTGGTGCGGGTGGCCTCACCCACATTATCAATGTGGGCTGGTGCGAGTGTTGGTTAAGAAACCATTTATTGGCTTGGAAATTATTTTCTTCTGAGGACCTGTAACAACTGTCCTTGGTTAAAAGTAAATTCAAACGATACTAGAAGACAAAGATGCTCGGAGGAGAATATAAATAGTTCCAATATGTACTTTGCTGAAGTCTGCAGAACAGGCGAAACGTTTCGGCAATGAAGATACTCAACTGATGCACATGTGTTTTTACTGATCTGCTCAAAAGACTAGAAAAGGGTGGTCGGAAGTAGAGAGAAAATGAATAAAACACAAGATTAAGAGGAATAATGATTTTGGATTAGAAAGCGTTAACTCGCTCTCTGTGCTTCATGAGACACTCGGAGAAGAGAGCGAATGTGAAGTGACATGCATGAAAATGTTAGCACAAGCTAACCTTAACCAGTGCTTGGAGAGGATAAGTGCAGTGCCACTAGACACTCCAGACTTGTCCTATAAAGAAGAGAAGATGCAAACAAGAATGAGAAATAAGCTTCGTTAGTAGAAAAAAAAAAGTCGCTAAACTGTCCAAAGGTTTCAGACTTACAAGAACAGAGAAAACCAGTTAACGTAACAAAAGTACTGAGGAAAAATTTAGAGCATAATATAAGTGAGGGGGGGGGGTAAAGAGAGAATGAGATAGAGGTTAGGTTAGATAGGTTCGTCAGGAAACAAGACAAGTGTTTTCTGACAATTCTCTTAGTCGTATGATGACCTGCAGAATGAATGAGAGAGAGCCATTGGCAAAACATAAATTACCCTAAAATAATTTTTTTTCCCTATGCAAAATTCAAGCAAATATAACGTCTCTCTTGCTTAAGAGAAACAGAATTACTCTTATTACTCGAGAAATGCCGAGGACACAGTAAGACTGTGCTAAGTGAACCACTAAAGTCTCACCGTCAGTGGCTACCATCTGCGAATTTCCTATTAGAAGCCCCTAAGCTCTGAGGTAAAGCGCTGGACCTGTTAAACTCGGGACCACAGTTCGAACCCCCCGTCCAAATTTCTGTTTATTCACGGACAGTCGTTCATTACGATTTAAACTGAGTTCATATAATGAAGCAAATCAATTAAAAAAATTAAGATCAACAGTGCTAACATCACATAGTGGTGAAAACTTTGAAAAAACGCGAAATCACAATTATACATTCCTGAATAACATCTCTCGCTACTGACTGGAAATTACGATATAGTTTTGGAAGCACTAGAAGACAAAAAAAAATATCTGGACGCTATTGATAAAGTAAGTCTACGATCAACTTTTCTTGTCCGTCAGGAAACTGAAACCGAACCGAGTGCCAGTTTATTCAGGCTTTTCATCTTCGCCTTAATGCAGCATGTTGAGTTTCAGTCGTTCTTATCAGGGTTAAATAGTTTATATTATTGTAGAGCACTTCGTAGGCATATCTCTCATGATTACTTAAGCTTTGACAGAAACTCGTGAACATAACCAGCATTGTATAAATTGCTGATAAACATTAGTGCATTTCTTATCCAAGTGCCGTACCGGCCTTCGTAAGTTAAAATCTCTTCAGCCTTGCACTGCGGCGGCAGCAGGAACTTCCTTGTAGAATCTTAGACAGTTGAATGGGCGGAGACACGGACGGACGAATGCACAAATGGACACATACACGTAAAATCAATACTTCAATAACACAGCACCTGAGTAAAGTCCACATCCAGTCAACCATACAAATCTGCCAACAGATATGTATCTAAACCAACAAAGATTACAAAGAAAGTCCGCATGAGCTGAATCTTATAAAAGCTGGAGAAACGGAGAACACGAGAAGATATAATCACGATAAACAAAATTCTCTAGAGGAGAATAGGCAGCCTATTTTCATTGTCAAGGAATTAAAGGATCAGGAAGTGCAGGACAGAAATTGAGCATTAAGACAAGTCAAAGACGTGAAGAATCTCTTTTATAACGCTAGGGTTAAAAGAGAAGTGGTACATGAAGCAGTCAACATCGTGGCTGGAACAATTCGCCCATAACTCTCACTCACACATTAGAGAAGAAACTTCACACTTTTTGGTCCGTTCTCGATCATTATCAAATTACATAAAGGCTTAGGACGAACTGAAACGTCTATCGTTTCCTCTTCAAAGTGTGGGCTGTCAGAAGTACATGCTGATTAACAACATAGTTGATGCTAAATTAGTTCACATCTTTTAAATATGATAGGAGACACAGAGAGGCTCCAAAATAACTGACTTCCATCGAGGTCAGGAAAACAACCACTAGAATTCCGTAATAAGTTAAAAGTAGTATGTGAATAAGGGATGAAATGAGAAGACTGGCTGCTGACTATAACTTGGGAGGAGAGATGCTACAGACAACGGACAAGAAAAAATCTGAATATAAACATCAAACCAAAGCATATCACCGTGGCCCAGATAAATTTCAAAGGCTAAATGAACAAACTATTTATTTGGCTGCAAATTCTTGAAACCCAGAAAAAGCAGATACTAGTCTACCTAACGACCCGAAAATTTGAAAGTGTCCTCTTGAAGCGTATATGGGGACGAAATTGTGAAGACTTAAAGACACGAATTGGTAGTCATTATGTGAAACTTACTTTAACCAGTCTGACTGGAGTACACTTTGGAAATCTAAAATCCTACGTCCTTCTAAAGGTATTTGATAAATGCTTCTTAAAGCAGTTTGTAACTGAACGAACTAAAGAAAATAATATGCTTTACCCGAGTCTTGCAAATAAGACTTGAGTGATAAAGAATAAATTCTGTGTTTTCGGAAATACTTAGGAAAAAGCCATCATAATTATATTATTTTTAATACATCCTGCAAATAAAATGAGTGCAACGCATTTAATGCCCAGATTCTCGTTCAGCCAGGATTTAGGGATCGCAAATCCTGTTCTTTAATCTTAATTCAGTTTCAAGATATGTTAATTTAGACAGGATGGGAAGAGTGGGTGGCCTACATATTTTTTTTAGACTGCAAGGTCATTAACACGGCACGCAGTTAAACTAGTTTTACAATATGTAGGCAGTGTGTTTCAGCAGATAAGGAAAACATGAGAAATTCATGACAAGAAGTGTTGTGGTTGTGTTGTGTGTGGAGAATATGTTATAGGTGTGTGAGGAATATGAAGTGTAGGGGAGGATGTGTTGTAGGTATAACGGTAATGTGCTGTAGATGTGTGGGGTGAGATGTTGCAGGTTTGTGAGGGATGTGTTGTAGGAAAGTCTGTAGGAGAGGAGCGTAGTATATCTGGGTGAGAGGTGGGCAGACAAAGTGGGTTGGAGTATAGGTGAGATGACTGTAGGTGTGGTTGAGATGGTGTGCATTAGTTAGGTAGAGATGTTGGTCAGATGGGTGAAGGGGGTGGGGACAAGTGGGCTGGATGTGGACTGGCAATAAGGGGGAGGGGGGGGCCGAGGAGTGCACATTTCCTTATTATCTCCGGGGACACACTCACCCACCTGGACCATGGTCAGAGGGATGTACTTGTTGGCCATGGTGGTCCCGTAGCTCGGTTGGTAGCGCACTCAGCTCAGACACTGAGGTCCCGGTACGGGTGGAAACATTGGAAGAGTTTCCTTAAGACACCTGCTGTCCGTGTTGATTTAGCAGTAAATAGGTATCTGGGTGCTAACCGACTGGTGTGGGTTGCATCCTAGGAACAAAATTTATCTAATTTGCCTGAAATGCCCTGCATTACCAGGGGCTTTCTATATAGTATGTCAGTGATATCAGCTAGGTCTGTGTAAGTTGTATCATGTACTTGTAGAAATAAAAATTATTAATATTAATTCATACTTAGATTGTGATTTCTAGGCGTGTTTATGCATCTGTACTCGCCTAGTTATGGATGTGGATGTCTAAAGTATCTTCCTGGTTCAACTCTGTTATTCAAGAATGGCCAAATATTTTTCCGAACCTTTTGGGTTCGATCATACCAACACTCAACACTGTGTATAGAATCTGTTTTCTAATATTCCTCATTCAGATCGTTCCACTTCCTAGCCACCCTCATACTGAGGAAGTACTTTCTGACGTTCGCTGTGTCTCCTTTGTATCTTTAGCTTTCATCTCTTCGCCCATATTTCCTGAAGTTGAAGACCATGTAGTCGCTTGCGTTTAATGAAGGTTTACATTTTAACTTCCCTATACCTTATATCCGAGTTGCAGATTAGGTCCAGAATTGCTGATTCGTGACTATCTATCTTTGATCTCTTCCCTCTCTCTAATCTGATATGGCTCAAGCCGTGGCGGCTTGACCAGTCTTGTAATCCATGTGAGCCATACTGATGTTGTTCGTCATTAGTTTTACATTTTCAGATGCACATAGGACTGTTAACGTATTTTTGGAGTACACCACTTATTACCCTCAACCATAATCATATCTCTTGTTGCGCAGTCACTCTTATCTTCTTTAAGACATCTTTAACTAATTGTATTATTTTTCCTGCATTCCGTGCAACAATTAAAATTTACACGGAGGGGTTTAGACATGTCATTATTTTTAGTCAGGAAGCATTGGCCTCACTAGCAACTTAGTCCGGCTGGAGGCACAGTGCGTGTGTCACCTTCATTAACATCATGAGCACTCGAGCTTTTGCCCCAGAATAAGGCAAATAACTGTCAAGTGATAATCGGACAGCTGTTTATTGCTAGGTAAACATGTTCAAGGGGACTTGCCAATGTATCCCTCCATCAAGAAATCCAAATCGGGTCCTTCCAGTTCCTCGTAGACTATATTAATCAACCTCATGTCACCTGAGTTATTACCGTTTCTGTTTGTGTAGAGGAACGTGGAAGTAGAAAACCTTAATTGGTGGATAAGGTAGCAGTGCAGATATAGAAAATGTGTTGGAGAACAAGCTATGATAACGATAATTATTATTATAGTTATTTGGAGGTACTAAACTCTTAGGAGGAATGGAATGTAACCAGGTTCGATCCAAGGAAGTAGAAGACAGCTCCAATTTCATGGATCATGGGGTGATAGTGGTAGCACCAAAATGTGTGCTAGAACTAAACCCACTTCTCAGACTAGGGTAAAAATTGTAACTCGTTATAAACTCGAATCATTTGGTCCTCGCTTGCAGCTGGTGCCTTCGCTCTCATCCTCTCTCTTGTCCACGTGTGTCGCCTTTGTGCAGTGTTGGGCAAGTGCACGTGATGAGGACTGAGAAGTATGTGTGCTTTTTTATTTGTGAGGATATGTGCACACGGTTCCGTACAACTCCGAAAGACTCTGCCTCCCTCATTTGGTAAGGGTTGAGGAGAATGTGTGCCTCTGGATTTGTAAGGATACGTGATAAAGTCAAATAGACTGATTTGTGATGGTAAGCGTGTTCAATGAATCTAGTGGTTAGTATGTTAGCATATTGGGGAGAGGGAAGTTTAATGTTGAGACTAAGCGCGTGCTTTGAGTGAGTGCTCCCAAGTGTTGTTGTGTACTCACCTGTGTGCCGACAGGAGTAGTGTACTCACAGAGAAAGAGGGAGAGAGACGGGGGGGGGGGGGTAGGCGTGGAAGATCCACTAGGATCCTGACAATCTTGCACTGGTGTAACTAATACGCTAGAATATGTTTGCGAATGTTTTACTTCCAAGATTTACAGAGGTGATTACAGTGATTGGTGAGCGTATACGCAGCTTTCTTAAATAGAACTGTAGCAATTCTGGAGTATGAAATTTTGTATATTGCTCCAATTGTAATTAAGGTCGTCATGCTCTGGTCGTAAATTGTGCAAATGATGTTTTGAATTAGATCCAATTTGTATATCGACTATACAAAATTAGTGCAATAATTAAGTTGGGGACATTAATAAAAGAGATTTAGAAACTTGTGAAAGTTGTATGCATGGGTTTAACATTGACAAATGTAAGGTTTTAATTCGGGAAAAGGAAAATAAGCTGCAGAACTTAACTAAATAATGCAAAACTTACTAAAATATAACGAAAATACGGGAATTTTAGTGACCATCTTGTTAAATTTAAGCAAAGTTGTGTTAGATGATCCTTTCTCAGTTTATAACGCCAATGTATTATTTTTTCATGCCCAAGAATCTTTAATCTATAAGAAATTTTGTTACTAGAATATATAAAAGCCTATATACAGTTTTTATTTCCTGAGCGTCTTGTACTTATTAAAGCGTCGCAATGTACCTATTTAGTAATTCTTGATCTCGTGCAACCAAAATTTCACAATCCATTTCCGACAGTTGTTACATTGGCTTAGTTATTTTTGCTATAAGAAAATCGGCAACATTAGCAGTTTTTCTCTTTCAGTTCCACACACGGTTTAAATATTTTTTTTGGTTTGCTAGTTTCTAAATTAATCCTAACTTTAGCATTACATAATAAAATTTCTTAACTAAACCAGAGTCAACTATGTTGCTTTCCTAGGTGGTTTCACTGGCAAATTGCAGCACTACAAGAAAGGTGGATGACTACTAATATATCTCTCCACCTTTCAGTATTTCCCGTTTGCTTTATCAAACATGTTCTTCTCATTGGAATTCCCAACACCGACTATTTACGGAATCTTCTAAGTACTGATCGGGGGAGGGGGTGAAAACCTAGTTCCGGTAGGCTAGCGGATGCTCATCCACTTAATAGATTATTTGTGACCCTTGTCGTTTAGAAGCCTTGTTATTTCTTCTCATACTAGTTTCTCTGTCAAAATCTGATGGTCGATAAACAAAAAATGATTGTTTTTTATGTTCACTATTCAAATTATTTCAATAATTGCCAATTTGTTTTTATTATAATCATAGTGAAGTGTTAAACATGTAGAAGTCATACAGCGACTGAGGAATGGGAGGCATTCAGGGTTGATCCAAGGAAGGGAAGGGTAGCTCTAATTTCTTGGGTCAAGAGCCCATTGCTGATATCAAGAGCCTAAAAACATGATAGCCACAGCTTTTCTTCTCTTCACTGTGTGAGTGTACATGTGATGAGTGACTACCACATGCACTCACGCTATCTAGAACTCTCAGCTTCACTGCCACCACCACTCCCACTCTCGTCGCAACACTCCCACTCTCGTCGCAACACTCCCACTCTCGTCGCAACACTCCCACTCTCGTCGCAACACTCCCACTCTCGTCGCAACACTCCCACTCTCGTCGCAACACTGCAACCCTTACGTTATTATTATTACTATTATTATGGGAAAGCGCTAAACGCATAGGGGGTCATGTATCCCATGGAAAATGAGCTATAATCATGTTTGTTGCAAGCAAGGGTTGGGAATGTGTACAATCAAACAAAGTTTCGCTCTCAACAGACCGTTCTCGAGAGCAAAACGTTGTCCAAGTACAGTGTTGTCTTGTATATTTTTAGCTTTCTTCCCACTCCTGTCGGTGTTACACTCTTCAGGGGTCTGGTAGCTCTGATTCCTTGGATTAAAACGTCAGCGGAATCAAGGGATCCCTCCCCCTTGATGCTGCGTTGATAGAAATGCAACAGCGTCACCACAATTATGACAGCTTTGCTAGCAATGCAGCTACAGCATCACCACAACTACCAAAATTTCGCTAACAACAGAGCTACAAAGCAATCAGAATTATAACAGTTTTACTAACAGTGCCCTTACCACAATTTTAACGAGTTGAAGAGGCAACAGTAAGCAAATCACCACAATTAACGCACCATCCATCACGAAGCTAGCTCCAGTACCATCACGATGCCAGGAAGACAACCACCAAGCCACCACAACATCAACACCACACTACCCCAACACAACATCCACAACCATCACAATATAACATCGACCGCGACACTGTTTGCCCAACACAGGAAGCCACGACAGCAACCTCTGAGCCCTCCATATGAGAGAAAGTTTCATCAATAGTAACTACGCACCACCACAAGTTACACAGGTGAACGTGGTTTGAGCACACTCCATGTACCACCTCTCCGTATTAGCATTGTGCCCTATTGTATTTTAAGCCGGTATATTATAGATTATTTTATAATCTACCGTAATTTGTATATTGTATGATCTATAATACATAGCACTTAAGTGACAGAGAAAACTACCTGGAGTCTACCTGGAGAGAATTCCAGGGGTCAACGCCCCCGCGGCCCGGTCTGTGACCAGGCCTCCTGTTGGACCAGAGCCTGATCAACCAGGCTGTTACTGCTGGCCGCACGCAGTCCAACGTACGAACCACAGCCTGGCTGATCAGGTACCGACTTGAGGTGCCTGTCCAGTGCCTGCTTGAAGACAGCCAAGGGCTTGTTGGTAATTCCCCTGATGTATGCTGGGAGGCAGTTGAACAGTCTTGGGCCCCTGACACTTATTGTGTTGTCCCTCAACGTGCTAGTGGCACCCCTGCTCTTCATTGGGGGGATGTTACATCGCCTGCCGAGTCTTTTGCTTTCGTAGGGAGTGATTTTTGTGTGCAAGTTTGGTACTAATCCCTCGAGAATTTTCCATGTGTATATAATAATGTATCTCTCCCGCCTGCGTTCTAGAGAGTACAGGTTTAGGAACTTCAAGCGTTCCCAGTAGTTGAGGTGGTTTATCGCACTTATGCGTGCGGTGAAGGTTCTCTGCACATTTTTAAGGTCAGCAATTTCACCCGCCTTGAAAGGTGCAGTTAGTGTGCAGCAATATTCCAGCCTAGATAGAACAAGCGATCTGTAAAGTGTCAACATGGGCTTGGCATCCCTGGTTTTGAAGGTTCTCATTATCCATCCTGTCATTTTTCGAGCAGATGCAATTGCTACATTGTTATGGTCCTTGAAGGTGAGATCCTCTGACATGATCACTCCCAGGTCTTTGACATTAGTTTTTTACTCTATTGTGTGGTTGGAATTAGTTTTGTACTCCGATGAGATTTTAATTTCTTCACGTTTTCCGTATCTGAGTAATTGAAATTTCTCATCATTGAACTTCATATTGTTTTCTGCAGCCCATTTAAAGATTTGGTTTATGTCTGCTTGGAGTCTTGCAGTGTCTTCAACGGTGGACACTGTCATACAGATTCGGGTGTCATCTGCAAAGGAAGACACAGCACTGTGGCTTATATCCCTGTCAATGTCTGATATGAGGATGAGGAATAGGATGGGAGCAAGTACTGTGCCTTGTGGAACAGAGCTTTTCACAGTAGCTGCCTCAGACTTTACTCTGTTGACTACTACTCTTTGTGTTCTACATGTTAGGAAATTATAGATCCCTCTACCAACTTTTCCTGTTATTCCTTTATCACGCATTTTGTGTGCTATTACACCATGGTCACACTTGTCAAAGGCTTTTGCAAAATCTGTGTATATAACATCTGCATTCTGTTTATCTTCTAGAGCATCCAGGACCTTGTCGTAGTGGTCCAGTAGTTGGGACAGACAGGAGCGGCCTGCTCTAAACCCATGCTGTCCTGGGTTGTGCAATTGATGGGTATCAAGATGGGTGGCGATCTTGCTTCTTAGAACCCTTTCAAAGATTTTTATGATATGGGACGTTAGCGCAATTGGTCTGTAGTTCTTTGCTATTGCTTTACTGCCCCCTTTGTGGAGCGGGGCTATGTCTGTTGTTTTTAGTAGCTGCGGGACGATCCCAGTGTCCATGCTCCCTCTCCATAGGATGTTAAAAGCATGTGATAGGGGCTTCTTGCAGTTCTTGATGAACACGGAGTTCCATGAGTCTGGGCCTGGAGCGGAGTGCATGGGCATGTCATTTATTGCCTTTTCGAAGTCATTTGGCGTCGTGGTGATGTCAGAAAGGCATGTGTCTGTCAAGTTCTGTGGCACTCTCATAAAAAATCATTTATGTTTTCGATTTTCAGTCTGGTTAGTGGCTCGCTAAAGACTGAGTCATACTGGGATTTAAGTAACTCACTCATTTCCTTGCTGTCATCTGTGTAGGACCCATCCCGTTTAAGTAGGGGCCCAATACTGGTTGTTGTTCTCGACTTTGATTTTGCATAGGAAAAGAAATACTTAGGGTTTCTTTCAATTTCATTTATGGCTTTTAGTTCTTCCCGTGTCTCTTGATTCCTGTAAGATTCCTTTAGTTTTAATTCGATGTTTGCTATTTCTCTGACTAGTGTCTTCCTACGTATTTCAGAGATATTGGCCTCCTGTAGCCGCTCCGTTATTCTTTGCCTTCGTCTGTATAGGGAGCGCCTCTCTCTTTCTAGTTTGCATCTTCTCCTTGGAAGATGGTGGTGGTTTAAACTTTATTTAAGATTGGCTTAAGTCTATTCCCAGATATATTTAGATCAACAGTGCGTTTAAACAAATAGCGCGTTTAGACTACCAGGTGTGCTTAGATCAAAAGCGTTTACACTACCAGTGTGTTTAAACTAACCCTCAGATGCATACTTTTACTGCATCATGGGGGCAGGGGTTCAAGCATTCTCTGTTCTTTGATAGGTGTTTATAGATTCGAACCTATACACAAACATTGGTTCTTGAGTAGCGTTTCGCCGGGCCTGAGAATCAGACTGGGACTTCACATGAAAAAGAATGGAATGCAGGTGGAGAAGTGAATTTATTTTCAAGGGGGAGGCGTAAACCTCTTACGGGATCTACAACGTCTACGGGAATAGAACGTAATCAGAGCCGAGCTGCGGGAGTAGGAAAACTCTTGGAATCCATCAGTGGTATATCAAAGGAAGAGTCATAGCACCACGGTACCCTCCTTAAAGGAAAGGAAGTGTAGCAAGCACGAGGAGGGAAGCGTTGTTTATAAACGTAGTCGGTGGTGACGCAATGGCAGGCAACACCAGTCCCCACCGTAACCATAACAAACACCTGTCCCCACTGCCACCATCACAAACACCTGTCTCCACCATCATCTTTGCTACCATCACCGCCATTCTTCACCACAACATCCACGCATCCTCCCCACCATCACCTCCACCACCACTAATCTCCACAAGGAACACAACCATCATCAGTCTTACACTGTGTGAACGGCACCGTCACACCCACAGTGTGAGTGTCACTGTTACACCTACACTCACCTCTCACACACATTAACTGTTGTTCTCTTATAATATAACTAAATGAAGATGCGCATTGTAATTTCCTAGAGGGCTTCTCTCTCGTCTGTGATTAAATTAAAGAATGAAAGGAAAAAGGAAAAAAAGGAGAGGAATGGGTAAAGCTGGACAGAAAAAAAGGAAGGAGCGAAAAGAGGAATGAAGAAGAGGAAAGAAGGAAGGATGGGAGAGGAAGAGGAAGGAAAGTAAGGATAGTGCAGCCATATAGTGTGGAGAGAATCTTCTCGGAAAGAGATAGTGACTCATGAAAGCTTTTCTCCCAACTGCCAGGTAACTACCAGACCATGCATAAACTCGTCCTTACCATGGATCGATACCCACACTCATGTTCGTGTTCACTGCAAGTATCATGCAGAAAATAAAGACGGAAGAGGATTGTAAGAAAATGCAAGGCGATATAAACAGATTGTAATGTTTATGAGTACCTATACCAATTTCAATTGTACCGAATCCAATTTCTTTACAATGAATACGCATATACCCTGGTATTTTTGTTATAACGAGAAATCTGTAGCCTTTTTATGATAGCTTCACATCATTGTGTTTCTGATTGAAATAGCTGATAGAATTCAACCCTGCCATTAGGAAAGAACAAATACCTGGCAGTGCAGTATCAACCAAGTGGGAAAACTCTGCTTTCGACAGAAAGGCAGAAAGATTCAGGAATAAAATCACAACCTTATCCCGGAGTTGTTATAAACATGGTAACGTTTCCAGTATAATACAAGAATACTCTTCAAAAGATTCAAGAAGACTTCATGGCAACATAGACCAGCTACGTGATACCAGTACTGGAACATGAAACACCAGCATGGAATGGACAATTCAACAGCATGGAATGGACAATTCAACAGCATGGAATGGACAATTCAACAGCATGGAATGGACATTTCAACAGCATGGAATGGACAATTCAACAGCATGGAATGGACAATTAAACAGCATGAAAGAAAATTCGAAATGGTTGAAAGGTTTACTACCTGGCTAGTCCCTGAGGTATTACTATTAAATTATTATTATTATTAAGGGGGAGCACTAAACCCGTAGGATTATGTAGCACCTGTGGGTGGGATGTGGAAGGTATTCAGGCTTAATTCAGGAACCTGGAGCACAGATTCAATTCCCTAGATCAAGAGCCCCTTACCAGCGTCAAGGAACCTTCCTTGAGGGGAGTCCTTTAGGTAAAGAATTTGAATTATGAATACTTAAAGAAGTGAACATCAACACCGGAGGCATGAGAGAACAGACACGACATGACCATAATCATAGGCACTGATGAGGTCAATGTCGATAGACTATACACAAATAACCCGCACATATGAGAAGCTTATGATGAATCGGACCGACATGGGCCATTAATTACACACGCCCGACAGACTGACAGGGATGGGGCCTCTGCTGGTGGACACAAATTTAAGCTGAAACTCAAAATTATCAAGAAGATGTAAATAAAGTCTTCAGGTGGGGCGGCAGTAAACAAATAGGAAGCAGTGCGAAAGTCGTAAATGTTAAAAATTCCAATCACTGTTAAAATGCAAATACGGCACAACCGTTGGAGTTCAATCCCCGCGAAGAGTACTATCTCAGAGTTCACAGAGTTCCAATATTGTGGTTATATCCCAACCCTATCATTATTAGAAATTTATTAGAGGGTACCTAATATGACGTTTATTAGTGGTTTTAAAACATGTAAATTAGACACAGTCGTGCCGTAAACCCCAGCTAAAAAGATAAAAAAAAAGCTCCTCAGTGTATTTATATAACTACATATTACTGATTTATCCTCATAACGCTGGCAAAGTAAGGGAAAAGTAAATGCAGAAAGAAAGGAGAAAATTAAGGGTTTATGACTTACTTTGCAGGCAGTGGGTCGGCTTTAGGCTGGCATCTGGGAGTGTTTCTTGGTCTGCTTGGTAGGACGCTCTGTTAGGGAGGGAGAGATGCATGATTTACCCAACGTTATGAACACATTACTTACAGGGGAAACATTACTTACAGGGGAAACATTACTTACAGGGGAAACATTACTTACAGGGAAAGCAAACATTACTTGCAGGGAAAACATTTACAGTCAACTCATTACTTTTATAAAAGGAAAAAAAAAGCATAATCTACAAAGAAATAAATTTTAAAACACAACATAAACTAGTAAAAATAACAGGATAACTTAAAAAAATTATCTTCAGAAATTTTAACTGAACACTAACCTGATAATGTGTCTTGTGTTGTTTAATTTTCTTAAAAGCTACCAAATTGCAAGGAACTAAATTTAGGCACCCACAAAAACACTATACCCACAAACCTTTAATGTCAGCGTTTGAAAAAAAAATGCTACACATTCTGCAGTTCAATACGCCAAAAAAAAAAAATATGAAAAAATGGTAAATATAAAATACAGAAAATATCAAAATAAAAATTACAATCACACAAAAAAATGTTTACTCCTATTCTTGGATCAAATATACTGCATCAACTAATAAACATTTTTAAAAATGACAGAATATCCCCGAGGATGCGACAGGTACCTCGAAGGTCATGAAATCCCCACTAAAAATGAAACACACAAAAGCATTATTAAACTGTTTAAGTTTTTCTGCAGTCCGCGGAACGCCACAAGTGAGTGAGTGAGGCAAGTGTGCCCTATCCTCAGTCTTTAGTGTGTGGTCAAATATAAAAAAAAGCCAAACATTTTAGGGCTCACAGGGCCCGCTACTTTCCAAGGACATGCTGTACTGATGGCAGGTTGTAGAGGAAAGGTGGGTGGTAGGCTTGTATATAGTAGTATAGTGAAGTATGGATGAATAGGGATATATATGGTAGGCATTGTGGTGAAGAGCGGTATAGAGCTGTTGAAGCGTGGTAGGAGTGATTGGAGCGTTGTAGTAACGGTGGAAAACCATGACGAGTCGAGGAGTATACATGAGAAAACTACCTACATCCTCAAAATTTGTCACAACCTCAAATTTCCACATACTAAGTTCACGCACATTCTCCAAGCTCCGGCACACCCATCTCACACCCTCCAAGCTGCCCGACCTCGACCACTGCTCGTAGTTACTGTAATCTATAATCCATTCATTCTTCTGGTCAGTAATACCAATCTACAACACTATAATTTACAAGAAAACATAACATTATTCGTGACCATATTTTTTTCAATACTTTCTATAAACTCCAATACTTTAGCTTCCAGAGGTCTCCAATCTTTAGCAGTCTCCAGCTTCGAATAATCTGTAACCTCCACCAATCCAACATAAACGCAAAAACCTTCAACAACCTTTCCATTCTCCAAAAGTCTCCAATCTCAAGCAATTAAACAGCATTAGTATAATAAGGGAGGGGGAAGTGTGACGGTCAAAGCAAACAGTATTACTGCAGCACACGCTCTACAGCCCCTGCTTCACCTCAAAGAATAAAAATACGCTAACGGCGTGCAACACAAACACACAAACGGGGTGAGATGACCAGTGTGCAGTGAAGACCTGCTTAGCTTACTATCTGTTCTTGGTCTACCGAGATTGCAAGGATGTCTTCTCTGAACTTGGAGCCACTTTGAGTACCTTCACATTAAGGCGGAACTAAGCCATTGAAAAGAAATTCAGTGGCTTAGAGAGAAGTGCAAGGGTCATCTCTAGAACATAGATGAGACCACTTGTAACAATGATGGTACCTGCTACAATGAATGGAATCTGGTGGAAAGGACTGAAACTGAAGATGAGTAAGGTCCAAGAGACTGCTGTTGAAACTGCAAATTCCTTCTCTTCTCTGTGCTGCTTAATGAGTGTGGTAGAAGTAAGAATGTTTTTCCGAGGGATTCTAAATTATATTAAGAAGACCCATGCCATTGCAAAACAGATGAATCTAACAAAGGGTGAAAAACTAAAATAAAGACAAATATTCCACAAAACTGCACGCACACTGTTGCTTATTTTGCTCTATTATAAAATAGAGTTAAATAAAAATTTAAGAAGAGTATGGCAGTTCATTTATCATGTTAAATGTATTCAAGAACCATATACTGTGAAAACCGTTGAACAAATTATAGAAGGTTTCATGGCATTTTCTCTCATAATTATTGGTTCCATTATAGTAGAAACAGTCTTGAATTATGGTCATATTACATTCATGAAAAAGTGCTGAATCCGTAGACCCATACATCGCCTGGACTAATGGAAGTCAAATAGATTGTATCCAAAGAATGTGAGTAGTTTCAATTCCTTGCATTAGGAACTCATTTGCATCAAGGAACTTCTCACTTTTCATTGAAGGAAATTCAGGAGGAAATAGATATGGCTAAGTTGTTTGTTTTTGTTTATTTGTTCATATTTACTATAGAAAACTTTAATCTCCATTGTCACTGGCGACCATTATAAATTTTTACCATCATTTCTTTTAAAAGTAAAGGTACTTGGTTCCGTAGGACATACTGGCTACAAAAGTGGCTTGGAAGTTATCTAGACGCAAACAGCTGGTACCTTTCGAGGGAACTGCATCAGAAGAGCTAGGCAAGCCAGAGAGAGCAGTCTGGGGACCGGATATGTTTTGATATTCATAAATGCCAGGGATAGTGAGTTGTGCTATACAATAACAATTTGCTGATGAGACAGAACTAGGGAGCAAAGTTTCCACATTCCTTGAACGTGATAATGTTAATGCGAAATAGTGCATATAGGAAACAAAATGTAATTATATTGAAACTACAGATAAATAAAGAGAATCTAATTTGAAATCAACCAGATATTGCAGTGGGGAAGTAATAAAAAAAGCAAATATAATCTTAGGTTTAACGTGGAAAAAAGACACGTTTCATCAATAGGACTGATGAAGCCACCCGGGGCGAAACGGTTCCTTTTAATAAATGTCCTGAATTGGTACATCAATCTTGTTTCTATCCGAGATTGTTGTGCTCATTCTGTACAATTATTGGGAAAGTTTTTTTTTAGTATATTGTATGCAGGCTCAGTTACCAGGAAGGATAATGATGAGCAGGAGGATTTCAAGCGCCGAGTGACCTAGATCAAGACGTCAAGCGAATAAATCCAGTTAATAAGAACAATATATATTCAACAAGGGCTAGAAGGAGACCTTATTGAAAGCATTTAAAATTACCAAAGAACATTCAACTATAACATAAAACAACAAAAAATACACAAATAACAAAAATAATGCCCAATGCAACCAAAATTACAAGTGCTACTACTCTAAGTATTAAAACAGAAGCAGTATCAATAAGAGTACTAGCAGCAGCAGCAGCAGCAGCACCAGCAGCACCAACAACCATTATTGTGTGTACTCACCTAATTGTACTCACCTAATTGTGGTTGCAGGGGTCGAGACTCAGCTCCTGGCCCCGCCTCTTCGCTGTCTGCTACTGGGTCTCTGCTCTCCCTGCTCCATGAGCTTTATCATACCTTGTCTTAAAACTATGTATGGTTCCTGCCTCCACTATATCTTTCTCTAGTCCATTCCACTTCCTGACTACTCTGTGGCTGAAGAAATGTTTCCTGACATCCCTTTGACTCATCTGAGTCTTCAGCTTCCAGTTGTGTCCCCTTGTTTCTGTTCCCTCTCTGAAACAACCTGTCACTATCTACCTTGTCAATTCCCCGCAGTATTTTGTATGTGTGTGTGTGTGTGTGTGTGTGTGTGTGTGTGTGTGTGTGTGTGTGTGTGTGTGTGTGTGTGTGTGTGTGTGTGTGTGTGTGTGTATGTGTGTGTGTGTGTGTGAAAGACAATACAAACTTAGTCTCTGTTGCCGGAAAGTTTAAACTCTTGGAATGTCCACGTGCCACTGTAGCCACATCATAGGCCACTAAATACAGAGCTACTACGTCCAGAACTACGACCAGGAAACATGTTAGTACAGAACACCAACAAAAGGGTGTCGTAATCACTGGAAAAAAGTGAAATTTGACACTTAAGAATCATCTGAGATTCATACATCATGTTCTTGATAACAGGGAAGGGAAGGATTACTTATTCTTTGGATCAAGAGCCTGTCTCCCCAGTGTCAAGGGATCAGAACTAGAAAATTACAGCACGCCGCTCCTTCAACACCAACAAAGGACCAGCAACACAGCACCAACACCGCAATAGCCCAACTATCAATCAAAACTAAGATTATCTCTCATAACACCATCCTGTCACATCCGTTACTAAACACTGACGCTTGAGAGTGGCATCCTCCCTAGCAGCACCAGTACTCATTTTGTAACATATTCCAATCTAACCTCGTTATACCAAGTTATTTTTATTGATTTCTAGCGTTGATTTGTTAACGCTTCCTAGGAATTTACAAAAACACTAATTTTCCATCTTATAGGTTACGTTAGGTCTGGATAGGGTAGGTTTGGTAAGGTTAGGATAAATTTGTTTGGGGTATATAAGTATATACAAATGAATATTTAGCTACAAATAAACATATTAGTCATTTCCAAAAAAAAAAATATACATTTACGTGAGTACCAATAGGAAGCGCTTCTGTCTCGCGCTCACCTGACGGAGGATCAAGCCTCCATCACGTCTTGCGCTGAATGACCCACATGGATTTAGCGCTTTTTACGTATTTATGTATTTACAAGAAAAAATAAATCCTCGACAGTCTTCAACTAATAATTTATTCCAAAACGCACCTTATACCAATATTCATTCTTTTTATAACATTTTTGTATGAAATTATATAATTTCATACAAAAATGGTATTCCTTCCATAGTAGGGATGAAGTATTGTGCCCATCGGCAGTACAATATCGTACTACCGTCAGCAGTAAATAACGCAACACTCGAGGAGTCTTCCGTTCATATTTTAGCATTTAGAGTGTAGATTAAAGTTACCGAGACATTTACTCGGTCTGCGTGCACGTCCCATTGGAGATAAAAATTTAACCAGTAACTGACAATTTTTCTAAAAAGTAATTTTGAACTTTCCAAGAAGATACAGTGATCAAGCGATTATACTTACGTTTCAGGAAGATACGGTTGGTATACGCTGTGCTGATTGATACAGTTATTCTTGACACATTCTAAATAAACAATTCAAATATTTAACTCGGCAATCGTGCCAGGAGTCACGGCTATTATTAATGCATTCCAGGTAGATTCAGTACATCAAATCACATTTCAGGAAGGCTCAGTGACAACCATTTCTACCACATTTAATGAAGACGCTCTCATTCCAGATATAATTAAGAAAGTCAACTAGTCAAGGCAGATTCAGTGACAGCAGGGCAATTGAGAACACAGATCCCGTTGATTATTATGTAGGTTAAGGTTCAGTCCCGGGGCACTATCACACCGCTCCATCGCCGTATCCCAATCACCGTAACATCATCATCATAAGTCTCACTATCGTAACCATCATCGTAACCACTTTACCGTGACTTCATCACCGAATCCCCATCGTTATAGCCCTCATTGCTATAGATTCCATAGACGTAGCCCCATTACAGTCATACCTCCTACAATGTTCCCATTACCAAGTTGTTGTCGCTGCATAGTTTAAACTAAGCAGCTCAAGGTTGGAGTCCCCGTCTTATTATGCATGTTCAAAAGCTTGAAAATTTGTAATTGTTGTTAACCAGATTAGCGCCCAGAGCTAAGAGAGGTACAGTATGAGAGACTAAAGGAAATGAACGTGATGACACTGGCAGAGAGGATAAGGGAGACATGATTGCGACCTAGAAAAAACGCAAATGAATTAATAGATGAAAGATAAAACATACATGGATCCCAGGGATGTTAGGAAGTTTTCATTCTTAGGGTAACAGAAAAGTGGAATGAATAGTTTCGGAAGCAAATTTCATACACAGTTTTAGGAATATTTATGACTGGGCTAAAATACAAAATAGCAATGCCGATCTATGAAGCGGCGGAGCCAGGTCTCGACCATCCCCGTAAACAAATCGGTACAAATTGTCAAGTACACACACAATGACCGATAAAATTTTCATGTATTTTCATGTGAGCGCATTGTCTGATGACTAACTTCCGGAGAGATAGAGAGAGAGAGAGAAAGATAAGAGAAGCCACCTGCCTTGTCAACGGTCAACAGGAGCTTAGGAAGACAAGAGTTAGCAACGGATTTTCACCGCTCCACGATGCTAAAACAGTAAGAAACAAAGGTTCAACGGGAATCAAGGAAAGAAAAAATAGAGGTTCAAAGGACTTTAAAATGACGAGAGTAATCAACGAATTCAAGTGGGTGCCTTGATGCCGGTGAAAGGATCACGATCCAAGGAACTGGCGCAATTCTCCCCATCAATGGAGTGATCCTGATTACCTCCCATTCCTCATTCGCTACAGTGTATGACTTAGTAAGAATTTTGCATGTTCCCTATTAATAAATAAATAATTAATAATGATAATGGATCATAAATTGAGCTCTTTAATATTCACCAATACTAATCAATGGGATGCATCAAAACCTTGAATAAAAAATGGGAAGCTGAATAATTTCTTAGGTTTTTAACCTGATAAATTATTCAACAATTCAGGGGGGTTCATTAAGGCTGTATGCCACAAGTTTACCTCCAGCAAAGATACTTGAATCCCCTGATATAGGGATTAAAGTAAACTCGCCGGCCATGAGAGATACACCCATCCTAAATGTATATGCAATACACTGTTGCTCTCCATATACTCATCAGTAATGGAACTCCGCCCATGTGCAAAGTGCCTTAATGATTTACCCATAAGAAATATTGGTTTATTTACAGTTCCAGCGAGCTTAGCTTCAAATAATTTGTTGGAAGTTCACCGTATGGTGACAACAGCTAGTGACTGATAACATCGAGTAATGGTGACACGAGAGAGAGAGAGAGAGAGAGAGAGAGAGAGAGAGAGAGAGAGAGAGAGAGAGAGAGAGTGTGAGTGTGAGTGTGAGTGTATGTGTGTGTGTGTGTGTGTGTGAGAGAGAGTCCTTGATGACGCAGTTGCTTAGGTAATAATCATTAGAATGTAAACCAGCTGTCACTAGCATCTCTGCCTTCCTTGCTAATGGGCGCAGCTAGTTAGAACCCGACCTCAGCAGCGCTAGGTAGCAAGTTAGAATTCGACCGCAGCGCAGCTAGTTAGAACTATCTGCACCTTAGCTAGTTAACTACTTGGGAGCAGATAGCTGGAA
>WNWK01000118.1:402500-440000 GCA_009830355.1 Cherax destructor | reverse complement strand
ACTTTCGAGTGCATAAATACAGTCTTGTATTTATGTTTTTGAATTGATAAATAATCTAACTTTTATGAAGAAGACAGATTCCAGAGCAAGCTTTTATTGGGACATTCGCTGAGTGTAGAGGTTCATCAATATCTAAGCAAAGCAAAATGCTGTCCCAATAATAGCTTACTCCACAATTTTTATCTTTTCAACACATTGTCGGCAGTACGCCATGTCGATCCATGCTCTTACATTGATGTCTTTTCTTTCTTATGGATATTGTTTTCATTATTTCAATTCCGAGTTTACTGACTTCTTTACTACCCTAACAATATAGAAGAAACCATTTGGATAAACATTTTCACAAGGAGAGAAGTTTGGTTTTTTACCTATTTTATATTTTTCTAACCAAATTTTCTTATTTTTAATCGATCAACGTCTATCTCTTCCAATGAAGGGCTCTTGATCCAATAAATTGGACTTAACCTCCCATTCCTTCCATTGAACCTTTTAAATGCTTCCCATTTCCTGTGCACTAAAAGACCTCTACGGATTCAGCACTTCTTCCTGAGTAAAATAAACAAAACCAACGTTTTTGATAAAAAATTCAAAGGGTTTTTAATTTCCATTTTTTATGTCATGAACTCTCCAGTCTCAATTAAGCCTTATTGTATGGCACAAAGTATTTTCCATGTAATTATGTTTCATTTTAATCCACATTTCTTTTCCCGTGATGTTAGTTTCGAAGAGACTTTCCTCTTAGATTTTGCTTTCGGCTTCAGTTTAGTTTCAAACAAGTGTAATTTCTTTAGTTTTCCTAATTGCTATTTTACATTTGTTAGTATAGAACATACCACAAATGTAATGGCATATACTTGCTAAAAATGTTCCATTCCAGAGGAGAAATTTTTATTATTTGAATAATACACAAAGAACACAATATTATGAATTTTTATTTGTGTTGCATATTGTCAAACTTTCTGACACATGCACATTATGAGCCTCCACATTAATTTCGACCCTTTATGGCATGTAAAAACATCGGTATTAAGAAAATGCAAGTTAATATTTTGTAACTTTTAGTAAAATTTCATAAAACTTACATGATTGTCGATAACGCATCAAGCTGTTCAAGGTTACTGTGTATCACCTATTGAATAAATTCGACATAAATCCTAAAGATTATAGTCCAATAGAAAATTTGTGGTACAGTCTGAAGGAAACAGTCCTTAGTAGCCAGTCTTACAACATGGAGGTCAGAGGTTTTGCGTGGATGGTCAAGTACGCCACGCAAGAAGTCTGAACCTGGCGGCTCCTCGATGTTATCAACACTGATAGTGTATGCATAAATAGGTACAACATGCATAATACATATTCTATCGATACATAAAAATGAATTACGTTGCGTTTACAGCATACAGCATGAGGCCATCTCTATTATTAATAGAGAGAAGTAACTCAACGGTAGAGCTCTAGGTTCATAGCGAAAGTTACCTGGGTTCAAATCCCCAGGTAGGACGAGTCGCCTGGACAAATTTATCTACATCTGCTACCCATGTTCACCTAGCAGTAAAGAGGTTGCATCCTAGGGGATGGTATTATACCATAACTTGGGCTCTTTGAAATGAGGTAGGATAACAGTTCATTGCCAGTAAATTAAACTGTTTAAATAATCGAAGGATGCTGTGAGAGGACAAAAACTGTTGATAAAATAACTGTAAATAGAACATGTAAAAAAGTTAACATGCGACTGCACTTTAACATTTTTGTCAGAAGGGGTAAGACAATGTCCCATGAATAGTTCATCTACTTTTTTAAGTAAAAAGAACTTGCAGAATAAAGAAACGCATATTTGAAGAAACACTTATTTGAGTTGCAAGTTTGGAAAAAAGTATTGTTATAAATGATGCTGTTCCTGTAAATACGAATACACAGTAATTTCTGATTGAGGGAAATGTCTGTCAACTATTTTACAGTGAAAACAATACGCAGAACAAATTTTGTTCACTGACACAGCGTATCGTTATGCCGACAACCCAGGCGTTATTTTATATTAAATGCTATCTACAGTTATTCCGCGTTTATTATATTGTCATGACAACTGACAGGGAGTGCGGCCACAAATATTCAGACTGATCCCATTACATGCAGACAATTTAAGAGGGAATCCGGCATGAACAATGTACTTTTAACCTTAACTAAAATGATGTATTAATCTCCATCTAAAAAAAGCAGCAAACTCATATTAATCACTCAGTGCCACAGACGCGTCTTTATTTTTCAAACCGAGCAAATATTTCTGTCTACCTCTTTGCTTATCCTTCTTTGAAGTGCATTTCTCCACAGCGTTAAACATAACTATGATATTATTACTAATATTTTTACTCCGTCTCCCCAGCTATCACTATCTTCAGTATATCTCCATTATCAGCAAATTAGCAATTTAACCATCATTATCAAGAAAATTGTTAACTATTATGATCATTGTCTTCAGTGATTATCATTATCACTCCAACGCCCTGTGTTGTCACAATGTAGGACGCGATTAGTGGATAATTAACGTTACGGGAACTTGGAGTGGAACCAGGGCGTCGACGGAGACGCATTGTTCTGTCGTCCTCTCACAATCTTCGTCGTTTCGTCAGGCAGTAATACCATGTTTATTATTCTCACCGTGATAAATAACCAGGAGGCTAGAACTAGTATTATATTCATGGTTAAATCACTAAACTCCAAAGGGTCATACTGCATCTGGAGAAAGGGAAGCAGTCAGATTAAGATAAGGAGAGGCTCAAAATAGATATTAAACTAAAAAACGAGAAACGTTATAGAGGGCCATTAAATCTTATGAGGGGACTTGTTGCGCAAGTCCTGATAGTGGTCAGGGGGTGAGGGACGTCCAGCTGGTACAGGGAATGACCCTGTAGTGAGGAACAGGTGGTCGATGTAAGGCAGTGAAGGTCAGGTGGTCGATGTAAGGCAGTGAAGGTCAGGTGGTCGATGTAAGGCAGTGAAGGTCAGGTGGTCGATGTAAGGCAGTGAAGGTCAGGTGGTCGATGTAAGGCAGTGAAGGTCAGGTGGTCGAGGGAAGGACAGAGGAAAAGGGGGCATGGTTGTGAGACCCTGGAGACAGGGGTCGTCTTCATTAAGTGGTAGTGGTGCTTTGAATCTTTTAATACAGGTTTTTATCAGATGACCTGCTTAATGATTAGGTATTGCTAGTGTACCTCTTCTGGGTATCAGCATAGGGACACCAGCTACACCTAGCGGTTGCAGCCAAGTCAAAAAGAATCACTATAATGTTTTAACATTAATAGGAAAGATAATGAGGGAGAGTTCTGACAGACATCACTAATAATCAAATATCTGTGCAAAATAAATGCCGAGACATTGGATCAAATCTGATTAGCTCCTTTTTCCAAGGCTATGTATAATCGTTACAAATTTTAAGCTTCCCTATCAAGATAATCTGCATCAAGCAGGAATTTATTCCTCTTTATATAATTATGATAGAGCTGAGAGAGCAAAATTCTGCATTTAAGACGTTTTACTCTGCCTTAGTCAAAAGGTCCCTCTTTCCCTAGGGTGACACCTACTCGTTGTAAATCCTCTGAACTTTGAGAATGAACATTTATCTCGTTTAATAGCTTCTGATACCTGATGCGAGACGCTTCTGTGGCCTCCTATACACACCTGCTTCACGCCACGCACTTGTTCCGTCTCGTATCGATCCCAAACCAGACTTTATACTTCCATCCCCCAAAGCCACGCCATTCTCCCCCCCCCCCAATCTTTAACATATCGCATCCTCCATTCCATTTCTATACCGCCCAACACTACTCCATGTCACTCCTATGTCACTCCACACCTGCGCCACCCCACATCTGCCTCTTCTGGCATCGTCACCACATCTGTTATATCACATTTTCTTCACACACACGCTCTCATGGGCACTTTTATAATCTTGGTGAAGAGTAAACATCCTTGTCTTCAAAAGAGGAGACATTGACACTTTGATTCGCTGTTCTGAGAAACCGTGTCCTTGTTTTCTGCTCTTCTTTGTCAATCTGTCTCCATCTTTTTGTCTTTTTTCATTTGACTTCTATGCTTTTGTATGCTTATCTATATCAATCTCCACTTTTGTTCATATATATGTTACTACTCACTACTACTATTCTACTAACCTCACAAGCTGATTCTTAGTCTTGTGGACAAACACAGTAAGTAGGTACTACTTACTGTGTTTGTCCATGTGCTCGTCTATATTTTGTGATTCTCTGTGTACACCCACGTTACCCGTCATGTATTCATAGTAGGTTAAAGATGCAGTCAAACGTATTATTTTTACACTTGGAAGTCGGATGCTTTGTCTTGCACTTTAAGCACAAAGGTTAAAGATCAAAGTTACATAGATATGATGCCACTTCATACTACCGACAGAGGCACTAATGTCCGTGCCACGAGAATACCCTTAGCTTTAATTGTGTTGTGAATTATTATGTTCATGGCGAAGCGCTAAACCCTTGTGGGTTATACAGTCCCCTCGGGAATGGGAGGAGATGAGTATTTGATCAGAGAAGGAGAGAGTAGCTCCAATTCACTGAATCAAGAACCCCTTTATCAACATCAAGGTACCTAACCTCCCTTAAAGGGGTATGTCGAGGAAGCTATTTAACTGGTCCGCAACACTAGTTATTTAAACAGGATTATCAAACACTTGTATATCCAGGGAGAAGGGTTGTTTGATAAGAGAGGATAGTTCCAACTATTTGGATACAGAGTCCCTCGCCAGCATGTAATCAGACTCAAGGGAGCAAGTGCACTTCCTCGTGTGAATCATGAGAGTGCTAACCCCGAGCCGTCACTAAGGTCGTGTAGGAAGCAAGGTCAGGCCAGGAGGAGAGACATCAAGGATACAACAATTAGGTCAATGTGCAACAAGGGGAAGGGAGGAGACGAGCCATGGGTGGTGTTGGGTCAAGGCTTCTGGTGGACTCCCTCACCCTTTCTCTCTCTCCCTCCCTCCCTCCCTCCCTCTCTCACCTACACACTTACAGGATTGTATGGAAATATTTAATCTCAGGGCGATTGAGAAGTGGAATGACTTGAACGAGGGAGTGATGTAGGCAAACTCAATACACAGCTTCAAAAGTAGATATGGTAAGGCCCAAGAGAGCAGAAATCTGATGCCGGTTAAAGTAATCTCGGAGTCAGGGCCAGGAGTCGAGTATCGACCCTCCCAAACACAAGTCGGCGAGTACAAATCGGTGAGTACACGCAATCACGCACTCTTATTCCCTGGTTTACTAGCAACTCACACATTCCCTAGCTTTCCATTACCTCCGTCCCTCCATCCACCCTTTCCGCCCTCTCCCGCCACCACCAATCAGCTGACGATCGTGATAGACGGAAAGGGACTGAGGTAAAGATTTGAAGAAAGCCAGATAAATGCAATGGTAGACGGATGGACGTATGTGATAAAAGATTGATTCCAGCACCAACCCTGAGAAACACGATAGCTGCTGGTGCAGAGCTATTATAAATTACAATTAATTATTATTCACCTGAGGGAATAGACAATCAGAATCAGCCCAGATCCCTTCCATGGCATCAATGAACCTGTGTTGAAAATGGTATAAAACACCGACAAGTTGATAAAGACACAAGTGCAACAGTTAGATATCTTAATTGTTGGAACGTTTCGCCTGAAGAAGCCTACTGTGTAGGTGCTTATCTGCTGAAATGATGTTGGTAACGAGAGATTACTAACGAATTTCTGTATTTGGTCAGGGAGGGGGTCTGTCAGGCGGGGGTCTACTGTCAGGCGGGGGTCTACTGTCAGGCGGGGTCTACTGTCAGGCGGGGGTCTACTGTCAGGCGGGGTCTACTGTCAGGCGGGGGGTCTACTGTCGGCGGGGGTCTACTGTCAGGCGGGGGTCTACTGTCAGGCGGGGGTCTACTGTCAGGCGGGGGTCTACGTCAGGCAGGAGGGTCTACTGTCAGGCAGGGGAAGTATCTGCCGTCAAGGGGAAGTATCTGCTGCCAGGCGAGGGGGAGTGTCTGCTGCCAGGCGAGGGGGAGTGTCTGCTGCAAGGCGAGAGGGAGGGAGTGTCTGCTGCAAGGCGAGGGGGGAGTGTCTGCTGCCAGGCGATGGGGGAGGGGGAGTGTCTGCTGCCAGGCGAGGGGGAGTGTCTGCTGCCAGGCGAGGGGGAGTGTCTGCTGCCAGGCGAGGGGGAGGGTCTGCTGCAAGGCGAGGGGGAGTGTCTGCTGCCAGGCGATGGGGGGAGGGGGGAGTGTCTGCTGCAAGGCGAGGGGGGAGTGTCTGCTGCCAGGCGATGGGGGGAGGGGGGAGTGTCTGCTGCCAGGCGAGGGGGGAGTGTCTGCTGCCAGGCGAGGGGGGAGGGTCTGCTGCAAGGCGAGGGGGGGGAGTATCTGCTGCAAGGCGATGAAGGGAGGGGAGAGTGTCTGCTGCCAGGCGAGGGGGGGAGTGTCGGCTGCCAGGCGGGTTAGGGGGAGGGGTGTCGGCTGACAGCACCCTAAATTAAGCAACAGAGCCTCTACATACAAGCGAGATTTACGCAATGTCTCCCTATTTTTAATTTTTTTTTTCACAAACTACTCTTCCATTTTATATTTATTAGGTTGTAAGAGGAATGACAAGAATGGGAAGATAAAAGGCTGGGGTAGGACACAGGATGCGAGAACTCAAGTAGGGAAACAATAGGCAAAAAGGTCTTACAACTTTGGGTGGACATTGATTTTTTTTTTTTTGTGACAGTAACGAGTGCGGTGTATGTTCTCATTCTACTCTGCGAATACGAGTTAAGGCAGGACAAAACAAACGAGAATAAGTTACGCAAAGATCACGGCCAGATGGGCGTTTCAGCAGTCTACTCTCTCCATCCTCGCATTATGAACAGAGAGATGGGGGCGCGGGTGAGCGCGTGTACGTACACACACACGGTGGCCTGGTGGCTAAAACTCTCGCTTCACACACGGAGGGCCCGGGTTCGATTCCCGGTGGGGTAGAAACATTTCGACGTGTTTCCTCACACACACATACACACACACACACACACACACACACACACACACACACACACACACACACACAACAGGCCTAGTGTCTAATCGACATGTGCCTAGGACAAAATTGTAACTAACACAATTGAAAACAATGGAAGTTTGACTACATATTCCCATGGATACTGAAAGAAGATTGATGGACTCACACATTGACTCAAGGTTGAGGGACTGATTACTTCAAACTTCTCATCTTCCACCATTCTTCTCTGTAATGGACTGAAGAAGCCATTGGCTGGCGAAACGTTTCCACACTAATGATTTCCAAATGCTGAACAAGTGTCTCATTCTTCAAAAGAGGAAGCATTAAGAATCAATAATTTCTTAATACCTGGAAAATACCAAAGAGTAGAACAGCTTGTAGAAACCACCATGTTTCTACAAGCAGGGAAATATTTAAGAAGCACTCAACTACAGGTCATTATTACTGACATGTCTATTCTTCCCGAAGAAAGAATCTCAATGCTGTGGCTGGAACAATTCACAACGAACCCACAATTTTGAAAGGAAGCTTTAGATGACTTGATAATGGTCAAGTACAGACGGAAATGTCTAAATTGCCGCTCCAAATTGTGGGTTAGTTGTGAATACTCCCAAAGTACTTGAGAAGATAATCATGAGAAGGTTGGTAATGCACCTGCAAAAGAGCTTCCTTACCCAGCAAGAACCTCATAGCGTTCTATGACAGAATAACAAAGAGTACAAGAACACATCTTTTAGAAATGTAGGAAGGCATTTAGAACAGTGCTACTTGAAGGACAAGCTGGGTGCGTGGAAAATGACTCAGAAAAATTCATAAAGGACATAAGAGGGCAACGGTAAGGAAGGAATCAGGATGGGAGAGTAACAGGTGAAGTACTCGAAGGGTCGGTTATATCTCTTGTTTTTTTTTAATATACCTAAATTATGATCTGCTAATGAAGAGAAACTAGCAAAGAAAAATAAAGAGTATAAGAACATAAAAAAAAATTGAAATATTGCAGTTTGGAGGGGAATCTGAGCTGTAATGTTGCCCCGCCTCTGGCAGGGCGGTGATTGAGTGAGTGGTGAGTGTTTCTTCTTTTTCGGGTTACGCTGCCTCGGTAGGAGACGACCTGCGTGTTAAAAAATATGAAGAAATGAATACGAGAGGACGTGGACAGCCTGCAAGAGTGGCCAAACGTGGGGTTACTGGATAGAGAAGATGGAACAGAGATGCGGAATACAGACTAGAAGGGAAGAAAATTAAATAAGAATATATGCCCAAGGAGAATAATCCGGGAGCTATAATTACACCGAATACATCACCAGGGGTACATATAAACCGCAACAAATATTTTTTGATAAATCCCTATGCTACTTACCGCAAATAAAACGCGTTTTTTTTTTCAAACAAAAAGTCTTTGGCAATCACCCTGCGCCTTATATGCTCAAGATCAGGGTCAAGGGTAGGCTTTGGGTTACGCTCTAACAGTTTTTTACTAACGTTACATTACAGCTGCTTGGAAACATAGCCTTATATGTCTTACAGGCTCTTGCGCATTATTTGCCGGAAAATACGGTATGTCACGCCTAATTCAGAAAAAAAAAAAACAAGCATGGAGTCAACACTTTTCAAAACACTTTCAGAAAAAGGAAATTTATTTCTACCTAATCTGGAACAGTGCAGTTTGTAATGTGAAAGAGGTTTAACAATGCTGGGGGAAAAAGAGGAAAGATTAACAGGAGGATTAACAGAGACAAGATGCGTGTGCAGTTTGAAATTAAATGCAGATATATAACAAGGCATAAAAAGAAGCTAAAACCCAGTTGAGGCACAGGGACCCTAAGAAATACGCCTTCAGTCCTAGGATGCTAATCAAGTGAAATGAGTAGGAAGATTCCATACACAGTTTCAAGAGAAGGTATCATCTATAAGTCCCAAGAGGCCAGAAACTACTAATGTCAGCTATTTGAAAGGTCAAAGGAGAGGGCCAGGAGCAAAATCTCGGCTCTGTGAAACAAGTCTGTGATTACATACACTTACGTCTGTGCCTGAACATGTGCTTAAGTCTTATCTGCTTCCCTTCGTGTTTTCTATCGGGACGTTTAAAAGATATTTTTTTATTTTATTCACCACTACAATCACTTTTCCAACCTCCACCATGACCACCTCAACCGTGACCACCTCAACCGTGACCACCTCAACCGTGACCACCTCAACCGTGACCACCTCAACCGTGACCACCTCAACCGTGACCACCTCCACAACTTCTGGAAAGACATCTACTCGACGACTCATGGTGAATATTTAATTTGTCACTACATACCTAGAGGGGAGACGACCCATGTGTTGAAAAGAGAATTGACAAGGAGAGTTTACCTAAGCAATCATTGGGTAGAACACAGGTGTCTAAGTAGCTAACGGGCCTCGTATTTATGGCCCGCAACCCACCTGCGGCTCCCTGATCATTTGAGGCTCGCGAGCCACCTGCGGCTCCCTGATCATTTGAGGCTCGCGGGCCACCTGCGGCTCCCTGATCATTTGAGGATCGCGGGCCACCTGCGGCTCCCTGATCATTTGAGGATCGAGGGCCACCTGCGGCTCCCTGATCATTTGAGGATCGCGGGCCACCTGCGGCTCCCTGATCATTTGAGGATCGCGGGCCACCTGCGGCTCCCTGATCATTTGAGGATCGCGGGCCACCTGCGGCTCCCTGATCATTTGAGGATCGCGGGCCACCTGCGGCTCCTGGCCCATTTATTTATAGCTCATGGTAATATACTGTACCGTAGCTCATCCTTGTGCCGACAGAAATTTACAAATTCCAAAATCTTCTATTTCTCCTTGGCACCCTTGTTTGACTTATGACCTGTTGTCCTAATTTGCTTATTTGCTTAATTAGCTAAAATTTAAAGTAGAAAAGCTGTAAAACAAGTGAAAATTAAAACGTTAACGTTTAGTAAAACGTCAACAAATTTACTTTATTAACTGAGAAAGGGTTATGTGGTGGCGTGACTGCGCGCACGCGCACACGCTCACTGGGAATGCTGTTTGTAAGGTAAAATATCAGATCATCGACACATGAGCTGGAAGGCGGTCACCACCTGGGTAGTGTCGTGTGTTCAACCAATTATGCTGGCAGGTTGTGTTTCAGCTCTTGGCCCCGCCTCTTAGCCTTTAATCTACTGGAGTTGTGTGTGTGTGTCGGTGTGTACTCATTTGTACTCACCTATTTGTGGTTTCAGGGGTCGATTCATAGCTCTTGGCCCCACCTCTTCACTCATTGCTACTAGGTCCTCTCTCTCCCTGCTCCATGTGTGTTAGTCATCATTTTGTGTGTGTGTGTGTGTGTGTGTGTGTGTGTCAGTGTCGGTCGGTGTGTGTCAGTGTCGGTCGGTGTGTGTCAGTGTCGGTCGGTGTGTGTCAGTGTCGGTCGGTGTCAGTGTCGGTCGGTGTCAGTGTCGGTCGGTGTCAGTGTCGGTCGGTGTCAGTGTCGGTCGGTGTCAGTGTCGGTCGGTGTCAGTGTCGGTCGGTGTCAGTGTCGGTCGGTGTCAGTGTCGGTCGTGTCAGTGTCGGTCGGTCGGTGTCAGTGTCGGTCGGTCGGTGTCAGTGTCGGTCGTGTCAGTGTCGGTCGGTGTCAGTGTCGGTCGGTCGGTGTCAGTGTCGGTCGGTCGGTGTCAGTGTCGGTCGGTGTCAGTGTCGGTCGGTGTCAGTGTCGGTCGGTGTCAGTGTCGGTCGGTGTCAGTGTCGGTCGGTGTCAGTGTCGGTCGGTGTCAGTGTCGGTCGGTGTCAGTGTCGGTCGGTGTCAGTGTCGGTCGGTGTCAGTGTCGGTCGGTGTCAGTGTCGGTCGGTGTCAGTGTCGGTCGGTGTCAGTGTCGGTCGGTGTCAGTGTCGGTCGGTGTCAGTGTCGGTCGGTGTCAGTGTCGGTCGGTGTCAGTGTCGGTCGGTGTCAGTGTCGGTCGGTGTCAGTGTCGGTCGGTGTCAGTGTCGGTCGGTGTCAGTGTCGGTCGGTGTCAGTGTCGGTCGGTGTCAGTGTCGGTCGGTGTCAGTGTCGGTCGGTGTCAGTGTCGGTCGGTGTCAGTGTCGGTCGGTGTCAGTGTCGGTCGGTGTCAGTGTCGGTCGGTGTCAGTGTCTGTCTTCGTCCGTCCGTCGTCCGTCCTGTCATTATTTATATTTAAACTTTTCCTCAGGATGCAGTGCACGACACTTCCTATTTACTGCTGGTACATACTCTAATACCTGCATATCGAAATTACTACTTATGCACTCAAGAAGCTTGGCAGACGCTGCAGGATACTTCCAATGGAAAGTAGGGGAACGATGAATACAAAAGAGAAAATAGTAAGTGTTAATTAAGGGACCACGACTCTTCAACACTTTTCCTACACGCTTAATTAAGGTGCATTAGCTGTTTTCATGAAGGACTCGACAGGTTCCTCAAAACAGTTCCTAATAAACCAGGTTGTGGTGCAAACGTTGGACTAAATGCGGCGGGCACTGATGACTTTATCGATCAGATCAGCAACTATGAGGCTTGGTCTGGTACCGGGCCGCAGGGACGGTGACCTCCAGAAGCGACTCCAGGTAGGTAAGTAGGTAGACTACGTGAATAAGGACAGCAGGTGTAAAAAGACTTGCCTAATGTGATGTCCTGCCCAGGAATCTAACCTAGTCAGATCCAAATGTTTCGTAAAAACTACTACTGACGCTCCGGTACTAATGACTCCTAGTAATATGATTAAACTTACTACTCGCTCAGCCCATCAATATTTTTAATCAATTAAAAAAAAAACTTGTCAGAATTTAAACCATCACTCGTCTAAATATTGTAAAACGTGACAATAAGAATATATTTTGGGTAGAGTCTGGTATTTACTCTCTGAACTTTAAGTTTCAGCAAGAGTTTAATGGAAACTGGTCAAGGTGTACCAGCCCCACCCAACACCCACCCTCTTTTCTTATGTGCAGTGTTTCAACTCCTCCTCTCACCCCCACGGCAGTGCCTTCAACCTTTCATTTTACTTCACAGGAAGTGCCCAAACTCTTCATCTCACCCACCTAGACAGTGTCCCTACACCACCTTCTTCTCTCCTCATAGGTAGTGTCTAAAAACCCTTTCTTTTACCCTCCTGGCTAATACCTTTACATCTTCTCATCTCCTGATAAGTAGCCCGACACCACCATCACCTTGTCACCGGATGAGCAGAAATATTTCGTCCTCCAATCAATTGTTTTCTCATTTGATCTTTGAAATGTACCTCAGGCCTTGAGCACCAAGCCTCGTTTAACAAGCGGCATTCTAGCCTCTTACTGACCGCTCCTCTTGTCTATCTCTACAGCCTCTTGATGGCCGCTTACACATATCCCTCCAACTTCTTCATGTCATATACACCCACCCACTACACTACACTAGTCCATCACACCTTGCCATCCTTCGTGATGTATAAAAGGGAAACAGTTAGCATTTATACCCTTCTGTAATTCTCATACAGAACAAGGTAGCAGCACAAGGCTGATGTATCCAGTCTTGAGCAAGAAAGCAAATCAACAGCCTGTGATACCAGGCCAGGACAAGTGGTCTGGCTGAAAGCTTCCTCGTTAAGTCAATGCAAGTGTTATTTGTGTCAAGTTTAAGAGCGAGGTCGCGTGTCCTGGGGTGGGGAAAGGAGGTTATGACTGCCTGATAGTGGGTGACAGAGAGGGAGTATAATTTATCTGCCTTCCTGATAATAGGGATGGTTTATTTTACTTTCATTGGGTCAGGATTGTGGTCGTGATGATGGTCGAGGAAAAGATTGCAACGTTTCGCTCTGAAGTCGTGAATGTAATTGTTTGTGTTGAGGGCGATATAGTTCTTGTGGTTGTGGGTGATGAAATGTAGGTGTTGTGGTAGTGAGTGTGATGATAGTGGGATGGGTGTGGTAATGGGGTGGGTATTGTGGTGGAGGAAGGTGTACTCACCTATTTGCTCACCTATTTGTGGTTGCAGGGGTCGAGTCATAGCTCCTGGCCCCGCCTCTTCACTGATTGCTACTAGGTCCTCTCTCTCCCTGCTCCATGAGCTTTATCAAACCTAGTCTTAAAACTATGTATGGTTCCTGCCTCCACTATGTCGCTTTCCAAGCTATTCCACTTCCTGACAACTCTATGACTGAAGAAATACTTCCTAACATCCCTTTGACTCATAGGAGTCTTCAACTTCCAATTGTGACCCCTTGTTTCTGTGTCCCCTCTCTGGAACATCTTGTCTCTGTCCACCTTATCTATTCCTCGCAGTATTTTATATGTCGTTATCATGTCTCCCCTAACCCTCCTGTCCTCTAGTGTCGTCAGGCCGAGATAGAGATGCTGTGGGTGTGTAAACAGTTTACCTCAGAATTTATTGCTCTTGTATACTTTAAAAGATAAAAGTGCGGGGGAGCAACACACATTTTAAAGTTATATTAACTGAGCTCTAATAATAGTAATTCATATTATAATTTCCTTCGTTATACTGCCAAGGAAATTTCTTCTCTGTTCACGATTAAAGATTTACAATATTCCTAGAAGATAATCTAAATTACATACAAGGTTGGAAATTTATTAACTTGCACCAACGATATTGGGCATGAAAAATCCGAAATCTTAAATCGATTTCTTTATCGTGGGAATCATCCAGGAACTTTCTAATTTTTAATCTCTACGTGAAAGGTTTTGGAGAGTGGAGCAACACTAGCCGGCCTACTTGCTCATGCGAGGCAATTTATTTATGACCATTTATTTTAATTCGCGTGCCTGACGCATTTTTTATAATTCCCTATAGATTTTCCTTCTATGATGCTACTTGGCAGTATGTAGTAATAATTTACATGAGTTGGTGTGAAACTAAAGCTGACCTACATCTTTCCTTAAAATGAATTTTACCAATAACATTCAAGCGTTACGAGTTCTTGCTCTGATGTGATAGAAAGTAGTGGTAGTAGTAGTAATAGTAGTAGTAATAGTAGTAGTAATAGTAGTAGTAGTAGTAATAGTAGTAGTAATAGTAATAGTAGTAGTAATAGTAATAGTAATAGTAATAGTAATAGTAGTAGTAATAGTAATAGTAATAGTAATAGTAATAGTAGTAGTAATAGTAGTAGTAATAGTAGTAGTAATAGTAGTAATAGTAATAGTAGTAGTAATAGTAGTAGTAATAGTAGTAGTAATAGTAATAGTAATAGTAATAGTAGTAGTAATAGTAGTAGTAATAGTAATAGTAATAGTAGTAGTAATAGTAGTAGTAATAGTAATAGTAGTAGTAATAGTAGTAGTAATAGTAATAGTAATAGTAGTAGTAATAGTAGTAGTAATAGTAATAGTAGTAGTAATAGTAGTAGTAATAGTAATAGAAATAGTAGTAGTAATAGTAGTAGTAATAGTAGTAGTAATAGTAGTAGTAATAGTAGTAGTAATAGTAGTAGTAGTTGTAATAGTAGTAGTAGTTGTAATAGTAGTAGTAGTTGTAATAGTAGTAGTAGTGTAATAGTAGTAGTAGTTGTAATAGTAGTAGTAGTTGTAATAGTAGTAGTAGTTGTAATAGTAGTAGTTGTAATAGTAGTAGTAGTTGTAATAGTAGTAGTAGTTGTAATAGTAGTAGTAGTTGTAATAGTAGTAGTAGTTGTAATAGTAGTTGTAATAGTAGTAGTAGTAATAGTACAATTAGTAGGAGTACTAACACATGTAGAAATAGTACATATAGTTATTGTACTAGAAATAATACGTGTTATAGTAGATAAATGGTTCAGAGAACCAACAAGTTGGTGATTTGCGACCTTTGTGCAGCACTTGGAAGCTTTTCGCCAACAAGTGGCTCCATCAGTCCGGTACAGAAAAGAATGGTGGAACAGGAGAACAAAATTGAGGTAATCAGTCACTGAGCCTTTAGTCGAAGTGTTTAGTTCATCAGTCTTGATTAAGATTGATGGATTTAAGTCCGGCTAATCGGTTTCCCTGAATCCCTTCATAAATGTTACTTTGCTCACATTCCAACAGCACAAGTCAAGAAAACTACTTGCCTCCACTCACTCCTAACACTCACACACTCGCTTGCTGGAAGTCTAAGCTTCTTGCACACAAAACCTCCTCCCTTTCCCCCCTCCCTCTAACCTTTTCTATGACGACCCCTACCCCATCTTCCCTCCATTACTGAATTATACACCCTCCAAGTCATCCTATTTTGTTCCATCCCATCTAAATGTCCAAACCACCTCAACAACCCTTCTTCACCCTTCTGGATAATACTTTTAGCAATATCGCTCCTCCTAATCTCCTGGCTACGAATTCCTTGCATAATATTTGCACCACACATTGCCCTCAGACACGACATCTCCACTGCCTCCAGCCTCCTCCTCGCTGCAACACTCACCACCCATTCTTAACACCTATGTAAGAGTGTTCTTATCATTATACTTTCATACATTCCCCCTTTTTGTCTCCATGGATGACGTTCTTTGTCTCCACAGGTGCCTCTATGATTGTCTGTGATAATACATTTGTGTGTATGGGTTTAAGTACTCTAACCAATTCTTAAGTAACCTACCTTAGGTTTGTAAAGAAAATAACATTTGTAGAGTTACAGATAACTAAGAAACTGATGCAAGGTAAATATACAAAAACTCAGTCCAGTATAACAATCTTGTAAAGACTGTTGACTCCAGCAGCTGGGACACAGCCAACACAAATGCGGGAGAAGATAAACCAATTACCCGTGCTTACGTTGAGCTGCGGAAGTGTACCTGTCGTCCCTTACTAGTCTACACTTTACAAGAGAGGGATGGAGGAAGGCAAGCGGGCGGTTGGGGGTGAGGGAACGGCATGCAGTTGAAGGGTGTGGGGACAAGGGGCGAATAGGTACGGGAGAGAGATCTAAGGGTAGGGCGGAAGGGTTAGAGGGAAAGATAAACAGGCGGAGGGACGGTAGGGATGAGAGAAGCAGTGAAAGATACTTTCATGTTTACCTGGTATTCTGTATGTGTTGTCTTGCGTCTCTGGTGTGTGTGTTTGGAGCTGAGTGTATGTGGCAAACACACGAGGTTTGAGACGGTGGACGGCCTCTGCGGTTAGTTGTGCTCATTTTTTTTATTTTCATATATTGTGCTTCTTTCTTATATTCGTATGTCATCATCGTGAGATGGGAAAATAATCAGAGAACGTCATCTTCCTTCCTCTCATAAGACCCAAGTGCGTGTTACTGCGTAGGTTACACAAAACAATCAAAATCGCAGTCCGGCCGCACTTTCACGACTCCCCGATGAGAGAGCATTTGAAGAGTATGACAATCCTGTGAAGAACAGTGTTTCATCACTATGCCGTGCAGGAGTTGCAAAAATCAGGCGCGGCTTGGCCGGAAATGGTGGTATTTTGGTTGTTAGGAGAGACGGGGAAAAACAATTCTTGGTATGGGAAAATTCCTTTCGGTATGGGTCTGTCATATGATGACATCCACTTCGTGAAGATTTTGGTCATTTGACTGGCCAACCACGTAAAAAAATAGGCCATAAATTCCCGTTGCATTGTAGGCCGTGATCTGTATTCGTCACTGGACAAGTAACTCACATGTAAGTCTCCCAGCTGATATCAGGAAGTTCTTATAACTTTTGTGGGAAATTAAGCAAACACTATTGTGCCAAATAAGTTCGTTACGTTTAAGGTCTATCGACTGAGTGTAGGTGAATAAAGCTTCATTTCATGTGGTCAGTAACATAAAGAATATCGTATTTCCTGAAATAAGCAGTGAAGCTCATCCGAGAGGCATATACACACAGCAATGTACATGTCCGGTGGAAAATTTGTACAAATAGAAGAAAGCAAGTGGCTACTGTAGACTCTTTCCATGACCCCCAGCAACTGTAAATGTCGAAGTTGGCAACCTTGTAACGGTAGTGTACACAAACATGCAAGGGAGGAGTGATGTTAATTTACCGCTAGCGTTAACTTTTTTTCTTCAGACAAATAAACATCACTTGAAAAAGTTCCTATACCTTTAGCACAACGATTAATATTAAACCATGATAATAGTAAATAAACCTTGATAAGGTTCATCCCAAAGACATTAACTGGCTCTAGGAGTAAGTGACATTTTGAGGAAGGTTAGATCGACAGACGTCACACCTGACTCATAACACACCTGCACTCCGGCCTTCATTTATAAAGTTGAATTTACAGAATAAGAGCTGTTATCCTTCTTCAATTCATTTTAGAGCACAGCCTTATTTAGCTATTGAACACTATCACCCTTCCCCCTCTCTCTTATCTCCAGGATGCGACCCACATCAGTCAACATCCAGGTACCTAATTGCTGATAGGTAAACAAAGGGGCAAGAGTTGTAAAGAGCCTTGCCCACTGTTGTACCTTCAGGTAAATGCACATCTATACATTCATGAACATTACCTATGCATTTAATATATTGAAATTATTTTCGTTAGTAGCTATAACGAAAATATCATGCTTTAGAGTATTACACACAATATATATACAGTACTAGCAGATATTAACTGTGCCATCAGGCACAGTTAATATCTGCTAGTACTTGAAGTACCTGATGTGTAAAGAAAATAAGCCTAAGGATACCGTTAAAGTTAAGTACTGTACAGATACAAGAGATACAAGGTATATGCTAACTTTATTTAAATTCAGTTTCTGCACCGAGATATGTGCAGGAAGCTATGATTCCAGCTAATGTTAATTTCAATACATATAATAATTACCCTAGATATAATGTTTGTAATTATTAAATTTCTCATACTTTATCCCAGTTATAAACTTATGAAAACCCATTTTAAAATGGTCTTCAAAGATGACTAGTTCAGCTCAAGTGAGCTAAGGAATAAAACTTCCAATGTTAGAAACTAGACACAGGCTAGATGCTAGAAGGGTATCAATAAGTTGACCTAGTATTCCCAAGTAGATAATTTTTGTTAAAGCTATCGATTTTGTATAGCACATACTTCCCGCCTGGTAAATAAACACAGGTCTCTGCATACGTGAGATGAGAGCTCTACCACTGAGTTATAAGTCACTTCATAATCTTTCCCTAACCAAATCTAGGCACCTCCTCTCTTCCCATTACCTCCTTTCCCATAAAGTCAGTACAACACCTGCTTCCTCGTCTACCCCCCTCCCCTTCCCCTTCCCACTCACTATTTGCATCACCTGCCACCCACCTAGTCAATCCAACTTTCTCTGCGCAACACCTTAAGCCTCTTTATGTTGTTTAGATATTTAATTCGAAGGTTAGCAATATCTGCATCTAGTGACTTACGTTAAAGAATGTGCATGACCCAACACAAAGAGCATAATTTTGAACGCCCTGAAGGATATATATATATATATATGAAAGTTTCCCCAACGAGTGCCACTTTTTTTTAAATTGGATACATCAACAGTGTGCTGCTGCCTTAGTCTAATGATAATTACATAGTAGAAACAAAAGCTAGCTATGTTTTACTGTTATATTCCATCAGGCTGGGTGGGGTTCATACAAGGTTTTGAAATCTGTCACCCTGAACTGGGAGCACATCGTCAAACATTCTAGCAAGAGTTTATCAGCTACGGGAGTTCGAACGTTTACTTCCAGCATACCTGGAGTTATTATCACTTGATAATTACAGTTTCTCAGGAGAGACTATCCCAAACACAGGAGAAATGGATGCCACATCATCAGTGACAGTCAATAAAATGGGAAGTGTCTGCTGCTGCGGCTCCTGTTTCTCACTGACCAGAAACTAAATCATTGCAGTCCAAACTTTTACCCCGGAAGCAGTCTTGTTTGGCCGCTTTCCGTCACTCAAATCTTGCATTTCTTTTTTTTATTATGGAATTTATTTAGGTACATATATCTACAATACAGGAAGGCACTAAAAAACAGTAAGGGGAATTCTACTAGCTGATGTAGGCAGGTTCTACTGTTCAAGGAGTGTCTTGATACTGGAGAAGAGCTCAATATTCAAGGAATTGGACCTACCCTTCCCTTCCCTTGGATAAATCCTGATGGGTCCCCCATTCCCCAGGTTCTGTATTGTTTAAACGAGTTTAGAGAGTTTCAATAATAATAAAATTAAAATTTTCTATTCGTAACTCTCTCTTTCTATATATGTAACTATATAATATTTTTAAAGCTACCCAAAAGAAGAATACCATTCTGATGTGCAAATAGCAATATAAATAGGACGCACAAAATATATGTCCAAGCCCGAACTAGCAACGGCAGAACCAAATGTAGAAAGAGTATATAAAAATAATGAAGTTTATTATCGTCTCCGTGGATAAGAAGTAATGGTTATAACTATGACCATAATTTTTAAAGGGGTGGATCGGTCAGATGACCAAAAGCTCCAACGGCGGGTCATCAAAGGACTAAGACCCGCGTCAGGAAACACTTGTCCTGTTTCCTGCCGAACCTTGCCTAACCAAACAGTCTCCGTGGGTGTGGTTCAACAGTCAACAATAAAAGTGATTCCTCCATATATTTATAAATGCCGAATTATCAGTTATTATTGATGAGTGAAATAAGAACGAAGGAGCGTTATGGAACACTTACTGAACCATGCAGGACTCGGGAAAACATGAATGACTTACAAGCAGTATGGAAATAGATGACGTTTAGCTTGGGCAATCAAACTTTGTTATATCTCAAGATTTTATAACGCTTAGTACCCAAGGGAAAAAAGTATTGTTTGTATGTCTCCTATGTGTCTGATTTTATTCCACCTGAACCCAGGAGATCCACTCAACCAAAAACTCTTGCTAGCATTTATCTATCTTTTTTGAAACTACACTATGATCTATGACGCTGCTTATAAGTGTGTCCCTTCGGGTGAAATACATAACCAAATAAATTGTTTACCATATCCTAACATTCTAAATTTATCCTAATTTAGTATTCTGATGCAAGCTTGGTTTAGTATTTTCTACACCATATTTGTTTCTTTTATTTAGTTCTGTTTTCCGTTTATATACTAGTCATATCCATATTACCTTTACGTCTTTCAGAGAATAAGTTCACAAAATATATATTTTTTGAAAAACGTTGAGAATGGTTATTTGAGAATTCAATCTGCCTAGATGGGCCAGTAGTCCTACTACAGCGCTTTTTTTCCAAGTTCATAAACGCAATTATGTTCATTCTGTAATAGGGGAAATCAGAAATATGTTGCATAATCCAAACGAGGCCTTACTAACGATATATACAGTTCTGTTATAACCTTGGGACTTGTTATTTATACTTCCCGTTATGAAGTCAATAAGTCTAGCTGCTTTATTGCTAACACTGGTGCGCTGTTGTCAGGGTTTCATATTCCTGTTGACCAGAGTCGAATGTCTTTTTCGCACCGATTTTCACCGGGATCCATATTATTTTGTTTATAAATGGTGAAGTTGTTTCGTTTCTCCATGAATATCTTGCGTGCTCTATATTGAATTGCACCAGCTAGGCTTGCAACCATTAACTTTCGCAAATTATCCTGATGTCGAAGAGGAAATCACAATATTGTGACAATTCACAACTAACGCACAAACTGGAGGTGAAAGTGATCGTCATGATCTGTCGAGAAGTATTTCAAGTCACAATTAATTAAGAAAGTGAGAAAGCCAGAAATCAGGTCAGTAGAAGAAAATACCAGAAGACAAGTTATGTGAAGAGACCATTAGAAGAGACCAGAAATAGCTCCGGATGTTCCTGTTTTGTTTTGTTTTCAAAATTTATTTGCCGGTCTTTTCTTGTGTCTTCCGCTAATTTATTTGCTGCAAAGACATCACTATGAGATGTGGCAAGATTCCTCGTTGCAGCATCTTCACACCACAACTTAGGTACGAACAGAGTACATTTCAAGCTTCATACAGCAGTGAGTGTAGCTCAGGTAAGTCAGTGGTTCCTGCTGCCTCGTCCCCCGTCTAAGGATCGGTCTACTCAGTCAGTCATTATCACAAAGACATGTGCCAAGGTTTCTTTCCTGACGAATAAATTAACAAACTTCCTGGAAGGGCCGCGTTAACGATATGCAGATCTTCGCCTCTGAACTATAGTGGCCATTCTAGCCCTTGACACTAGCCTCGCTATTAAGTTGAGCAACTGAACTGCATCTACACCAAAAGTTTTCCAACAGTGTTCTAGATTTCAGTCAAAAAAAAAAAAAGCAACTGTTTTACATACGTATCGTCCTGCCATTTACTTGTTCTACCGTCGCCTATGTCTTCACCTCTCTCTTACTAACTGGCGAATATATTTAATTAGGCAGAGTATGTCTCATGATTAGCGGATGATAATTGAGTTCCCATTACTCCTGCGGTCTTTGACTAATAAAGGTTTAGCGCTTCATAAGTAAATTTATAATAATGTGGATAAATATTTTGGTTTAGACCTTGTTCTTCGTGAGAGTCAGATGTGCCACATGACCCTGACCTGGGAAGGATAACCTCGACTTGGTTAGGTAAGGCCCTCCACCGTCCCAGTATTATTACTATTATTATTATTATTACAATCAGATATAAGCGATAAACCCACAAGGGTCATACGGCACCGACATTTCCAGTGGCCCACCTATGCCAGCATCATATTGTCAACCTTTATCTCCCTCCACGGAGTGTGCTTTGGTGCTAATGAAAGACTATGCTAAGAATTTGAGAAACCTTCAACATCTTTGTGTTAGTCCTGATTACTTCCCATTCCACAGGTGTGGTAGAATGGGTTTAGTGCTATCATATAAATATAAAAATACTCAAGCTTGACTTCAAGATAAACTGCAGAGAATAACAGACCGAGTGTTATCACTAACAAACGATCAACACCACAGACAATGGACTGGTTCGTTAAGCCAAATGCTGGGAGCCTTGGTCTGGGACCGGGCCGCAGGGGCGTTTACTCTCGAAACACTCTCCAGGTAAACTCCATATGAAATAAGACCTGCACAGTATCAAGATATTTGAAGGAGGAACGATACTACGGGAATGGCTTCTTCAGTCCTGTGTCAGACAATTGCGTAAGACGAAGAGCACCTTACCTTGGCTCCAGACAGACCCACACTTTATAAAGAAAATTTTATTCGAGGTGAGGGTTCGGACCTAGACTGTTACCAGAGGCACTACCAGAGGCACTGTGGGTGTCTAAATGTCAATTCACTTTTTTTTTTTTTTGACGAAAACTTATTACCTCTCCTACACTTTAATCTCGGACAATATTTAGCAATATATTATGAAATATTATATTTACAGGGAGATGCGCTAAAACAGGACATAACATCGCCTGGGAAAATGAAGGTAATCAGACTCGATCCAAGGAAAGGGAGGACAGGTCCATTTCCTTTGATCGAGAGCTCCCTCACTGGCAACAAGGCATCTCCTTCCCCCTCCCCCTTGATAGGGAAGTACAAGTAATAATCGCACATATCTGAACGTTTCCTGATTACGCTCAGCCACCTTACTGCCAGACGTACAGAAGCCTTCATATTTAAATTTACATATTTTCGTTACATAAGTTTTTAAAAGACCTAACCCAAACCAACCCACCTAAATCTAACCCAGTCCAACCCATCTCAATGCAGTCCAACAAAATGTACTTCTAACTACAGTGAAGTATAAGATACTTTCGTAAATGAGGTAATCAGGTTTAGTCAGAGGGAAAGGAAGCACTAGTTCCTGAGATGACGCCCCCTTAACAGCTGGAATAAGAGAGAGGAGACAGAGGGGGAGGATATAGGGGAAGAGGAGAGAGAGGAATAACGGGAAGTGAACAGAGAATGAGGGGGAAAAGGGCAGAGAGAGAGGAAGAGGGCAGAGAGAGAGGAAGAGGGCAGAGAGAGAGAGAGGAAGAGGACAGAGAGAGAAGGAGAGGAAGGAGAGGACAGAGAGAGAGAGGAAGAGGACAGAGAGAGAGGAGAGGACAGAGAGAAGAGGAAGAGAGAGAGGAAGAGGACAGAGAGAGAAGAGGAAGAGGACAGAGAGAGAGAGGAAGAGGACAGAGAGAGAGAGGAAGAGGACAGAGAGAGAGAGGAAGAGGACAGAGAGAGAGAGAGGAAGAGGACAGAGAGAGAGAGAGGAAGAGGACAGAGAGAGAGAGGAAGAGGACAGAGAGAGAGAGAGGAAGAGGACAGAGAGAGAGAGGAAGAGGACAGAGAGAGAGAGAGGAAGAGGACAGAGAGAGAGAGAGGAAGAGGACAGAGAGAGAGAGAGGAAGAGGACAGAGAGAGAGAGAGGGAAGAGGACAGAGAGAGAGGAGAGGACAGAGAGAAGAGGAAGAGGACAGAGAGGAGAGGAAGAGGACAGAGAGAGAGAGGAAGAGGACAGAGAGAGAGAGGAAGAGGACAGAGAGAGAGAGGAAGAGGACAGAGAGAGAGAGGAAGAGGACAGAGAGAGAGAGGAAGAGGACAGAGAGAGAGAGGAAGAGGACAGAGAGAGGAAGAGGACAGAGAGAGAGAGGAAGAGGACAGAGAGAGAGGAAGAGGACAGAGAGAGGAAGAGGACAGAGAGAGAGGAAGAGGACAGAGAGAGAGAGGAAGAGGACAGAGAGAGGAAGAGGACAGAGAGAGAGAGGAAGAGGACAGAGAGAGAGAGGAAGAGGACAGAGGAGAGGAAGAGGACAGAGGAGAGGAAGAGGACAGAGGAGAGGAAGAGGACAGAGGTGAGGAAGAGGACAGAGGAAGAGGACAGACGAGAGAGGGGACGAGGACAGACGAGAGAGGGGACGAGGACAGACGACAAAGGGGATGAGGACAGGAGAGAGTGAGAGAGGGAGTGGGACAGATAGACACGAGCACATTACCAACACCTGGTTAATGACATCACATGGGGGAAGTAACAACAGTGACAACTGATACAATAATCTCTTAAAACATCACCATTTTCATGAAGACAAGGTACGCACTCACATTATTAATTACAATAAAGTCAAATATACGTGAAAGATATTTAGGTTTGAAAAACTTAATACCTTATTTAAAAATTCAATTGAATGTTGTTGGTGTTTTAAATCGTCTAAATATTTTATTACAGACGTGTAATGCTGTTCATTTCTTCAAAATGATTGATACATAAATGTTTGTTAATATATGTTTAGCGTTTGACGTGCGTAATGATCGTAATTACTATAATTATATTGTTATTTATAGAGAAATGCTATGCCCGTAATTTATTACCTCCTGTAATGGACAGTAATCAGGCGTGATCGTAATATAATAAAAAAAGAAGCGCTAAACCTAAAAGGGTCATACAGAGCAGTGGTGTGATCGTAAAATGGGGGTGATTAGAACCAGTTATTCCTTATATTAACAGCTGTTCACTACCATAGAGGAATCCCTGAAAGGAACGTATTATTATTACTACTACAATGATAACTAAGCGCTAAACCCACAAGGGTCATACAACTTATTAAAGGAAAGTAATGTATTAAAATCTACTCTTGAGGCCTTGTATGGACGTTTCCTTGTAAGAAACATTTGTATCAATGCATCTTATTGGAAATTATTATTAATTACATTACTATTATTATTATTAATTATTATTTTCATTAAACGTTCATTGCCTCACCTTACTGTGGCAGCGCGTAATGTGCCAATATCAAGTTTAAAAGTTCAGTATTCCAGCTGTTCTGTGGTTGAACACTTGACGTAGAGGCAGGGAGTGGAAGATATAGAACAGCGGGTGTAAGCACCCACGTCTCGTTATCTAACAACGTTTTCTTACGACTGTCTTTCACTAACGAGTGTCCAGGTCGAGCAACAGCTGCCTGTTTGCCCTCACCCACTACTTTACACTACGATATTTAGTGAGTCACTGAGTGAATGGATCAGCTGGGTGCGTGTTGGTGCTGAGGTGGCGTGCGGTATGCTCGCTCCCTGGCCCTCTTCTCCCCCCCATCCACCAAACATACCTCGCGCTGAGAAACAACAAAAGGGATTATGTTTTTATGTTGCTTATTTTCGAACGCAGAGGGAATAAAGGGAAAGAGGAAGTGATGCAATTGTGTGTGTGGTTTACCAATAACCCCCAATCTTTCCTTTGCTTCCATAAATAGTCGTACACTGCAGTGCTTGTTGCAGGGCTCCCACTGACCCTGTCCTTTTCCCCATCAACATCATCATGACAGCGCCCAAATTCAGCGTATGGCAGCGTTCACTGGCGTAGGATGCGGTGCGGACCGTGGCGTTAAGACAGTACGTACGCTTCCTAACGCAGATGTACCGGTGTTAGATATTGTACGTATCACACGTTACGTACAATAAACGAGTACGGGACAGGCTGTACTCACCTAATTGTGGTTGCAGGGGTCGAGACTCAGCTCATGGCCCCGCCTCTTCACTGACTGCTACTAGGTCCTCTCTCTCCCTGCTCCATGAGCTTTATCATACCTCGTCTTAAAGCTATGTATGGTTCTTGCTTCTATTACATCACTTGCTAGACCATTCCACTTCCTGAATACTCTATGGCTGAATAAATACTTCCTACAGGACACGCCGAGCCTGGGACACGCCGAGCCTGGGACACGCCGAGCCTGGGACACGCCGGGAATAAATAAAAGATTCACCCGGCAACCAGTCCCAAACCGCTGCTTCCTGTTGCCTACCACAAACGTTTGAGATAATTAGTGGGAGGTCTTTAATGATCTTTTTCCTCCTCTTTCGCCCTGTTATAATTTGCTAAATTATATGAACCACCTTTCACGCAATGCAACGCTGTAATGCATCCTGTAATAACAGGAATGTAAGCGGACTCTATGGGGAAATGAACTGAGAACGTCTTAAAGAAAAAGAGATCAACAGAAGAGTGCATTTCTAGCGTATACCAACAGTGAGCAAAGAAAACAATTCGGGTTACGGTATTTTATTGTGAGGACGTTTTGATCCCTTGTGGACGAAACGTTTTCACAATGAAATGCATTGTTTACACTCTCACAAAGGGAAATCAACCTATCCTAGTCTAACGAAATCAAACTTAACAATGGAATGGAATTTAACCTAATAAACTTAACATAATTTAACTTATCCTGACATAATCTAACTTAAATATATAAAATAACCTAACCAATAATAAACTAATCCAACTCAAAGCAACCTAAAAGTTGCTATTGAAGCCAAGATCAATGGATCTGTCTTTAAAAATCACAACATAGGTAGTTTCACTAAAAATAAAAAAATATGTGAATACATATTTGAATGCTTTGTACATACTGCACATACGCATGCATATTATATATATATATATATTATATATATATATATATATATATATATATATATATATATATATATATATATATATATATATATATATGTAAAACAAGAGTCGGGGAAATTGAAATATGCTTGTTTTGCATTGTAAAGATCGCCTGTCTGCAATTGCAAACAAACTTGAGTATCTTATGAAGAGAGGCATCTTTTGTAGTTTGCACTTCAATACGATTAAAGCAGGTTTCTAAGACAATATTTAGAAAGACGAAATACAGAAGGAAATGGAGGAATAGTTTGTGTGTTTGTGTGTGTGTGTGTGTGTGTAGAAACAGAAGGATGGAACGAAAAAGAGAACTCACATCTGCATTCCCAGCTGCACAAGACAATCACCTAATACACTTCTCCAAGACAGACAGATAGACAGTCAAGAGACAAGCTCATACACGCAAGCATGCAAAAACAGACATAGACACACATTAAAATTACCTTCAGGGAAGAGCGCTAAACCCATATGGGTCATACAACTCCTGGGGGAATTATGAGGCTTTCAAGATCGACCCAAGAAAGAAGAGCACAGGTGGAATTCCTTACATCAAGAGCCTCTCGCCGTCATTAAGAAATCTCCCTCGAAGGGACGTTCGGACCCGCCCTTCTCTCCCCCTCCCCCCCCACACGGAGTTGATCCCGGAACCTTAAGGTGGAAACAACGATCCCCAGCTGTTATAATCATATACCGCCCCGGGTGCAGCAGTGTGCTCTCAGGCTCATGAAGCAGAAACGAAACCCAAGTAGCATACAGACTTCTGTCGATTTCGAAGGAACATTTATCCCGAGTTATAAAACAGTACGAATAAAAGGGAAAAAATAAATGGGAGAACAAACCTCATGTGATGCGAGGTTCAAAACCAGACTTCTGGTCGAGGGGGTTTGTTTGGGATCCCCCATCCAGCTACTGGCTACATCCAGCGCTAGGTCAGCAGAATAATACTGAAGACGAGCGAATATGAATAAAAACACACTGACTAAGCACAAACACCTCATCACCCAAACAATAAAAAAAAACATGATTTGCGCTACAGAAGGTCGCGCCGTCACTGAAAAATAATACCACAAGTCAACCACTTTTACCGTGAACTGTCCAAATCGGGTTATCCCGCAAGGCAGGCAACGCTGCACCTCTTGTCATGACATGTCAATAAGTCAAAAATTGCACAAAAATAAAATATATCTTCTAAAAATTACCCAACTCCATTTAACAGCAATAACACTGAAGTTTAAAGGTAGAAGCAAGGGAAGGAGTGAGAAGAACGGAGGGCAAACGGTAGTAGTTAAGTCATTATCCATCTCAAAAGGTTCAGTAACCGTACTCAAGAGACTGGGGGGTCACGGTCTTTTAGGGGTTATTTAGTAGTAATAGTAGTAGTAGAAATAATAGAATAGTAGTTGAATAGAAGCAATAGTATAGTAGAATAGTATTAGTATTAGTATAATCATTGGAAAGCGCTAAATTCGTTGGGGGTTATACAGCGCCTCGGGAATGAGAAGCAATCAATGGAGCAATCCATTGTCCTTGCATGGGTCTGTGTGCGTTTGCAATCAAAGAAAATCAGCTGCTGTGATCTAAGTGATAGGTCCTCGTCATAAAAAGTCCAGCACTCAGTATTTAAAGTTTTAAACTGGCATCCTCGTTCTTAGAGCAGGTTCTGACTGCTTCTGTGGACACCTGAACATATTACCAAATTACCTAAATTACTTAAATGAAGAGAGAATTTGTGAATTATGTTAGACCACTGAGTCACATGTACTGAAAAGCTCTCGAGTAGCTTTGGTTATTTAGAAAATGTGTAGAAATAGAAGAGGTTTTTAATTTCCGTCTTTATGAGCAGGGTTAATACACGTCGCACCCGACAAGGCGTGACTCCGGTGTTGCACAAAAAGTCAGGTGATGAACATCGAGTACCTTCGAAATCGTGGGTGTGGTTAAAGCTGTGTGAGGAGGGGGCTGCTGGGACTGCTTTCCTATGGTTTCTGAGGTTGTGGAGGTGGGGATGCATAACTGTATCTATATAGGTGTTTTCTGTGCATGCGTGGCTGTGTAAATGTGGTAATTAATGTGTATGTAGTACGTAGCCACGGCTAGTGGTGACGTTGGGTGATGTACCAGTGTGATGTTCATAGGGCATTTCTCCTCCAATTTATATAGCAGTTTCTTATACAATAGTGTGTCAAAGGCTTTCTTACAGTCGAAAATGATACAGTCTGCCCAACCCTTTCTCTTCTGCTTTATTTCCGCCATTCTGTCATAAAAAATTTACTTGATCTGTATGAAGAAATTTGTCATCCAGTAATCCCATATTAGTTGCCTCTTATAAATTTATTTCTTTGAAGCTATATATACCCATCTATTCTCACCCTATATTTATTTCTCTGAAGCTATATATACCCAATTATTCTCACCCTGGTATTCTCCCCTGCTTCCCAGTTTTCATGACCATACTCTTATTTGAGTCGAACTCCAGTAACCATTAAATTGACAATCTATGAGCTCTTCCTTTAGCCTCTTTCTGTCCTCTTAAATTCATATTTTTCTCGGTAGCTTTTGTGTGTGTGTGTGTGTGTGTGTGTGTGTGTGTGTACGCACCTAGTTGTGGTTGAAGGGGTTGAGTCACAGCTCCTGGCTCGGCCTCTTTACTGGTCGCTACTAGATCACTCTTCCTGCTACATGAGATTTATCATACATCTTCTTAAAGCTATGTATGGATCCTGCCTGCACTATATCACTTCCCAGACTATTTCACTTCTGACATCTCTGTGACTGAAGAAATACTTCCTAACATCCCTGTGATTCATCTGAGTCTTCAACTTCCAACTGTGATCCCTTGTTGCTGTGTCCCATCTCTGGAACATCCTGTCTCTGTCCACCTTGTCGATTCCTCTCAGTATTTTATATGTCGTTATCATATCCCCCTATCTCTCCTGTCTTCCAGCGTCGTCAGCTCTATTTCCCTTAACCTCTTCTCGTAGGACATACCCCTTAGCTCCGGGACTAGTCTTGTTGCAAACCTTTGCACTTTCTCTAGTTTCCTTACTTACGCGTGTGTGCGTGCGTGTGCGTGCGTGCGCGTGTGCGTGTGTGTGTGCGTGCGCGCGCGTCCTCCCACCTTCCTCGAGTTTGAGTTTTTATATACTCCCACGGAGAAAGCTGGGAAAATATTTCGAGATCGTCAGTGTGAAGGCTTTACCTGGGCTATCTGCGAGAGGGTTAAGGAACACTCATTATACCGCATACATGTATGCTTTAATATATACATGAAGGCACATATCTCAATACCCACCAGAGGAAGGAGTTTCACCAGTGCCTACCTGCTGTCCCTGGCTGCTATCATTACTACCAATACAACTACTTAAACTATCAGTACTAATCTACTACCCCTAATGCTCTCTACTACTACTACTACTACTACTACGGATATAACTATTTACAATACTTCCGCTGCTGAAACGATAAAGATGATGGAAACTTTCCAAAAATAAGACATAAGAAAATTTTCCCCTAATGGGGCACTGTACCTGGATAACATGCCAATGGGGTACTGTTCCTGGATAACACGTCACTGGGGCAGTGTACCTGGATAACATGCCAACAATAATATATCTTTATTTCTACATGTACAAGGTATACAGACCATAGTTGACATCAATGACATACTACTATATAGAAAGCCACTTGTTATGCAGAGCATTTCGGGCAAATTAGGTCAGTTTTGTCCCATGATGAGACCCACACCAATTGACTAACACCCTGGTACCCATTTTACTGATGGGGAACATAGATAACCGGTATAAAGAAACACGTCCAATGTTTCTACCCTCGCCGGGAATCGAACCCGGACTCCTTGCTGTGTGAAGCGAGAGCTTTAGCCACCAGACCACTGGGCAATGAATCTCGATAACCGGCCAACTGATCGCTGTACATGCAGGGTAGCCAAGCCAATGACCAAAACAAATTTACGAATATATGAAAGACATAGGAAATAAAGCATTGATGTAGATTGCAATGATTTACTTGCAAAATATTTACAAAATTTGACAAAAGAGGTGGGGAAAGAGGTGATAAAATGAGACAAAGTGGCAAAATATGTGACAAAATGCGATAAACGTGAAATAACATGATAAAATATGATAAACTGAAATTATTAAAAAACTTGTGACATGTCTATTACACCTTTTCTCCGACAATGACAATAATTAATTATTATTAATTAACAATTGTTATTAATTTCAGGGAGAAGCGATTGACCAGCAAGCGCCTGAGTAGTAAGAGGTAATCATTGTTGATCCAAGGAAAAGGAAGTTAACTGTCTCCTTGGATCAAGAGCCCTCTTCAAAATGAAGACACTTCCCCTACATAGAGAAGACTTGTGCATCATGTAAAATCTGCCCACTGGACAATAAACTTTTCCTTGAGTATGAAAACAATATGTTGTCTTGTCCTTAAGTATGAAAACAATATGTTGTCGTGTCCTTGAGTATGTAAACAATATGTTGTCTTGTCCTTGAGTATGAAAACAATATGTTGTCTTGTCATTGAGTATGAAAACAATATGTTGTCTTGTCCTTGAGTATGTAAACAATATGTTGTTTTGACCTTGTGTATGTAAAGACTATGTTGTCTTGTCCTTGAGTATGAAAACAATATGTTGTCTTGTCCTTGAGTAATGCAAAACAATATGTTGTCTTGTTCTTGAGTAATGCAAAACAATATGTTGTCTTGTTCTTGAGTAATGCAAAACAATATGTTGTCTTGTTCTTGAGTATGAAAACAATATGTTGTCTTGTTCTTGATTGTGAAAACATCGTTCATGACAATGATGAGTTGCAGGTAAAAGTTGTCTATATGTCAAGGTAAATAAAAAATAAATAAAACATCGTAACTAACACATCGCAAGTATCCCCGAAATAATTCTGTGTAACACAGAGACGATGGTTTGTTTTTTCTTGGAACTGGACCGAGTTTGAAACGTGGTCCAATTTTAACTTTTGTTTTGTGGGTTATTTGGAGTAACAGTAAAATATTTTATAATTAGGTCAGAAATATACCAGTGATATAGTTGACTATGAACCACGAAGAGGTTGTAAGAACAGTTTACAAATCTCTTCCCAAATACATTTCCAACTACATAAAGAGTAAGAATAGCACATGTGCCACAGTGAACAAGTCGGTATATATCGTGTATGTAGTGACTAAAATCACCGTACCGAAGACCGCGCCGAGAACCTTGTACACACTACTTATGTTCTCACTAGCCTAACAGCAGCTGTGGTGAAGACATTGGCAACTGTACCTGAAGCTCTACAACTCAAGCCGTCTCATGCCATACACCCACACGTAGTCCAGTAAGGCAGCGGTCGCTGTGCCGTGGCTCATCAATGGCTAAATATCTACCCCCATGTTTCTCCTTCCACGCCCTTCACCCTCAATCTCACAGGATCACTACCTAGTAGTACTCTACTTTTTTTTAAATGAGTTGGAAACCTTAACACTAGTTAGAAGTTACTTAACAATTTATAGGTTAAAATTTATCAAAGATTCGTGTCAGGTGAAACTTGTCCTGTTTCCTGACGAACAAAAATATTCTTCTACTACTACTACTATAAAATCACCTCCACCACTACATGTGCCTTTAAACACCACCGAGACAATGGAACATATAACAAACACTAGCGGCAGGCGATTCGTTTTCTGAGGAATAAGCGAATACAATAACAACAGATCGACTCCGAAGAGTGAAAGTTGACATGCGGTGCGAGCCTTTTCCAGATATTTTATTTGAAAGTTTTATTATGAATTCGTTGCTAAACCTGTAGGTAAAAGTTTAAGGATTATAAAGACGCACAGTGGGTACAAGGACTTGACACAAGCGTCCTATTGAGCAAGTTACAGTAGTAAGAAGTATTTGAAGAGTGCAATTTGCCACAAAATTAAAAGTGAAAGCAGTAATAGTAGTAGTAGTAATAATAATAATAATAATAATAATAATAATAATAATAATAATAATATTAATAATAATAATAATAATAATAATAAGAATTACAACAGAGCTTGAACATTTATTTAAAAATTATATAAAATATTTAGCTATTTCTACTAACACGTTCGGTTTTAACTTAACACACCACACCTATCTGTTAATAATATTACTAATGTTATTAATATTCACAGAGGATTAGGAAAGGAAGAGCAACTTCAATTCCCTGGATCAAGAGACCTCCCTTAAAGGGTGTACAAAGCAGATAGAAAAGGCCCGCCATTCAAGGCCCGGGAATGGAAGGCAATCAGTTTTAATCCGAAATAAAGAGAGGGTTGCTCCAACCCATTTTGTCTACAGAAGTTAATAGGTTACAAAGACCAGATTGGGTCACGGGACATACCCTAAAGCGCTCCTTTTATTAGGCAATCTACAGCGGAAATGAGTTACGTATGGCAGATAGAGTTGAGATATTTGTTAATATGTATTTGTGGAAGAAATATCTGGATATTTCTAAAACACTTTTGAGGTATCTGTCTATGTGCTTGAATATGTTCTTATTCATAAATATAATGAAGCAAGTGGGAATAGCTCTGCTGACACAGTTACATCTAGTTAAAAGTTATATCAGGAGATGTAAATGGTTTATGTAGGTATAATATTGAACAACATTTGTGTCCATGTTGTAGTGCGATATAACGATAATGATTTAAGTTCTTATTGGTTTGTATAATGACATGCTGACACATTATGGAGCATATGTACACTATGATGGTAGCCTAAGTTAAGCTGGAGTTATTTTTCTGTTACTTTCACCAATTCTTCGGTTCTATTATGCATCTGAAGACCAGTTTGAGAGCAAAACAACAGAAGTTAGAGTCTGTTCATAATTTTGTCATACCTGTCCCTCAGATCCTGGAGACCAGCACAAATTAGCCACGCGACAAATTTCTATAACATCAGTAGCATCTTCATAGGTCATAAAAATATTAAAATTATTCTTCACAGATGATTCAAGGTTCAGGAGAGTGATGAGTCAGATTCAAGGCTCAAGAGAGCGAGGGATCAGGTGCTGCCCTATTTGCATTTATAAAATTGAGTTCAACACGTATCGGGGAAGGACAGAGCTCGCTTCCTGGTAGAAAGAACTCTTTATGCGGGAATTTCCTGCTGGCTGTTAGAAATTCCTCTCTTGGAACACACCTCTAAGAACATTTAAAGTTGATAGAGCAACAATGTAGGTATTAATACCTACTAACACTTGATTGCAAGGAGTATATTAATTCATTTTGGAGGATGGGAGCGAAATTATTTATGCAAGTCCCACTCACCAGGTATGAAGTCTGACTCAATGATGACTCTCCCGTATTTTAGTGATACCTGTACAACAGAAAATAATCCTATTTTTATTTATCAATAAAACCTTTAAAGCCTTCTGTCAGACACTATAATGTAGCAAGCAAGGGTAATCATAATTAAGCAGTTTTGTAATGAATGCAAAAGACGTCCTCGTACCAATTATGACATGTGCCTCATTCGTGGTGTAGAAACATGTATTAGCAATCAAATCTGATTGCTAATACAGAGGGATTACAAAACCTACATATTCCTACATGCTTGCATATTAATACATACTTGCATTTGTTTACATGTTAGAGCTGAGTGCCATCTTGCAGTTGCATAATGCGAACTGCGCCACCTAGTTGAGTACAGATTAAATATTTTTGTTTTCACAGCTGATTAAACCTAGGTAGTACATCGGGTATTGGTATATCCAGTGGAGTGAATTTCTAGATGAAGAGGAACTCTAAAACATGTAATGATTGGGTTGCAAGGGCACAGTTTAGAATGTTAAATAAGGTTGGATAGAAAATCTTCCTGTAGGACAGGTATCGTTTGACTCAGGTGTCACTGAAAAAAAGAAGATTCTCTGTACTCTTAAGATCCAGCAGAGAGGTCATCTACATACATCCATTCTGGCAAGCTCATTTGTAATGATCAAAATCTATGAAAGGTGGTATAACAGATGTCGATGTGCAGGATGAGAAAACTAATGATGTTAGATAAATGGACACAGATGCCGTAACGGCTTGACAAAGCTCCTGAAGAGCGAAACGTTGCCACAATAAAATGTCGCATTAGTTGCATCTATGTCCATTTATCTAACATTTTGTCTGTAATTCTACCATTATTACCAAAATTAATGATGAAAAAAGCACACGCAATCCATTCATTAAAACATAACAAGGTAACATAAAGTTTCTAATTTTAAAGAAGATACTGTCCATACTTATTAAAGTTTCATCTCGTGCACATAGTGAGATTTTAGAGGAATAAAACATTGTTAACTAAATTTAAAAATGGGAAAAATATGACTTTTCTCCAACGAACCAATCATTAAGTCACTTATTTTTTTAGCTCTAGCAGGGGACTTTCTGGCGCTAGACAAAGTAATATATGTATTGTAAATATTTCGTCTTCATGGAAGGTGGCGGTGATATATCATAACTTAGAGACAGAGGTGAGATCACAGTCAGTAAACAGTACGTGGCATTCATTTTCCTTACGAAAAATAAAGACAAGTCTCTGGTATTATGTTTAGCAATATTTTAGTCTGAGTGACAAGGAGGAGGATGTTGAAGCTGGATCTAAACGTCATGACATTAATTTCTTCAATGAATGTAGATGATGAAAGTTCGAGACCTGTCCAGTGTTGGTACTCTATTTTTCTATTTATATTCTTCTACTTCTGACAAAACAAGCTATAGGGTCAAGTACCATTAATAAAGAGGAAAATATATTCTGAAAGTGTCAGCCTAACTGAAGCATTGTTCTTACTGTGTGCTTGACATTATCTAGGACGCAAGTTTTAATTTCCGAACTCTGCTGATATCATGCATACTAATGAACACTGAAGCGGGTATAGCAATGAAAACTGCAGCAGGTATGTTGAACACTCACTGCAACAGGTATAATAATCACTGCAACAGGAATAATAATCACTGCAACAGGAATAATAATCACTGCAACAGGAATACTAATCACTGCAGTAAGTATAATGAACACTGCAACCGATATAATAAACACTGCAGGAAGTATAACGATGAATGCTGCAACAGGTATAATGGTGAATGGGCACAGGAGTTGGCATCGAACCTTTAAATATTATAATACAAAAAATTACGACTAAAAATTCTTTTCATTTTACTTTTTTTTTTTTTTACTGTCTAGCCGTCACCTTTGACCTTCAGCGCCGAGGACCCATGTAGTTGAACTGACCATGTGGGAATGTTGTGAGGAGGGAACGTCGTGAGGCGAGGAGGAATCGTTAGGAGGAAGGAATGGCTGTGAGGAAATGGCCAGTCCATACTTGGCTGAGTACGTCATCTTTGTTGGACACGGAACGACAAATGAAGAAGCAGCAAGGTCAAAGTGAGCATTAAACAAATATGTGAGGTGTGGAAAATAGTAATGAAAGGTGAGGGAAGAAATAGTGTGAAGTGAAGGAAGTAAAGAGAGACAAGTTCGTGAGGGGACTTCGTGGACTGCCTACGCAACCAAAATGACAAACTGAATAAATAGTGTGATGTGAGGGAAGGAGTAGCGTGAGGTGTGGGAAGGAGAGGGGTAAGTCCGTGAGCAGTGAAGGTGACCCGGACCTTGAGACTCCCACTCTCACACACAAACACAGGAAGGATTTAGGGGGGTTGACTGCACCAACTTCTGTCCGCCTTCCCCATCAACCTAAAAAAAAATCATATACAGATAGAATAATGTGGAATGGATGAAAGCGTGGATGGTATAAAAGTATAAAATTTTATTCACAACAAAAAACATTAAATTGTTCCTTTGGCTAAAGATAAGCGTGTCCCCCATCTCAAGGACATGATTTTGAAAGAATATATCCAGACAGGGACAAGGAAAGGGCACGCTTGGATCAAGTGCTTTCACTGAAGCATATGATTGGTTGTTCTTCCATTGAGGATAGGAACGCTTTGTTGCATTTATGGATGTGGCTGGTCTTGCAAATATATGGAATAGAAAAGATGATTTTCTGAAAAATGAAGTGTTTATGAATATACACTCGCGATGCTGCGCTTTATGTGCCATTAAACACACTAGTTGACTTGTTTCCCCCGTCACCAGTAAGAACGATAAGGAATTAAAGACTGGACTCCAAAATGAAAATAAGGCAAATAGAGCTGTGGTGAAATAAGGAACATTCGAGGAAAAAAGAGTCACAAATATTAAGGAATCAGTGGAAAGAAATTTTTTTTCAGGAGATCCAAAAATATTTTTTAAAATGAGGAATGAATCAGATTATATCATTATATTTATGGAAAGAGAGTTAAACCTGTAGGGGTCATAGAGCACCTGAGGAAATGGGAAGCAATCAGGTTCGATCCAAGAAAGGGAGGACAAGTCCAATTCAATGAAAATTTTCATTGATGGATAATGGAGTCTAGTAGTGCCAACTTAACTTAAAGTGTGGGTATGAAGCTTGATCTTTGAATGTTGCAGTAGAGAGTCTGGAGGCCCTGTATGCTTATGCAGTGGGTTTAGGAAAAAGAAAATTAGAATACGGTATGACTGAAAAATTATATAATTTAGGGAACGATGAGGCAAGTTTATTAACAGTGTGTGTGTAAATCTTCGTTAGATGAAAGGTAGTGAGGAGGATGCCTCAGAAAGGGACAGGAGAAAAGAAGAAGACTGAGACTTGTTCATTCAACTGGCAAGAAAGCGTTTGAAAAATGATGGAATGAAATTTTATTTTGCTTTTTGACTTTCTGCTAGTGAACATGGTCATATCTATGAAGACATTCAGGAAAATTGGTTAGCGAGACTTTGAGAAATTTGGATATGGGGAATCACGGTGCCTGCACTCTGAATGATGGACTTGTTGTGGTCCGTTGGACCATTGGATCGTGATGTCCGTGCATTTCGAGGTAGTGAGAGATTTTGAATATTTAGGAAACAATCATCTAGGGAGGTACTACCGCTCGGTCATACGAGCGTGAAATGGTATCCTGTTAATATTTTTCACTCCAGTAGACATGCAGGTGATTTTCTCTCATGTATGATGACAAGCAAATCTTACAAGCATCTAATCACATTTGATATATGTTTAACTATTTTGTGTTTTTCAATTATTTGTATTGCTTAAGTGTAATTTTTTTTCCATGGGAATAAGAGGCTAGTTACCCGTTTCTTGTATAGTTACTAAAATGAAAAAAATAAAATCTTGCGTTTTCATTTGCCTCGTTA
>WNWK01000118.1:285000-397500 GCA_009830355.1 Cherax destructor | reverse complement strand
ATTTACCTAGCCGTTTTTGTCAGAGTTGAACTCAAGCTGTGTATCAATGGCATTATTATCCTACAAATCTGTTAATAAGACGCAATGTGCGGTTTATGGCATTTTACTGAGAAGACATTTCGCGCAGAGGTTATCAATTCTATGAGAATTGGTTAAATCTGATTTATCCACGCCGTTTTAGCCCTTATATCTTTCAAGCTACAATTTTGGTTGTTAAAGCAATGATTTTCTTTTTTGTAATTATCTCGATGTTTGATTTGTATCATATAGATTTTTTTTTCCTATTCTCGTGAAGGTATTTTTTCCCTTTTTTATCACTATCTGTATCTCTTCCAAAGTGCGGCCCAGCCCTCGAACCCCATTAAATACTTTTATTTTATTACATCTAATAGGTATAAGGTGTATGATAAACTCTTAAGACTCTCCCAAAGCATTACGCATCCGGTAATAATTTGCAATTCACTCATATTTTGTAGCTATAAAGTTATTCTCTCTTGATGAGCTATTATTGAGCGCCTATAACCAAACCTTATTTAGCAAACTTTTACCCAACAAATGTTTTTTCCACGCGTCTTTAATAACATTAAGGCAGTTCATTAACAGCTACTATTGTTAATGAGCCTAGATTAATAACCAGCCTAAACAGTGACAAAAATACCCGCATCTCTATAACAATCGGCTGACTGGGTGTAGAACTCTCAGCTGAGTGTATAACGAACAGCTGACTGGATTTATGACGAGCACCAAGCGCAGCTGACATCAAATTCTGGCTTCCAACTCACCTGCGAAAGCAAAAAAAAAAAAATTAACTGTCAATTTATGAAGCATTTTTAGTAAGATATTTGCACACAAAATATATTTTAAATGAGTAGGGCATATTTTAAAATTCCGAGGATAAACATGCAACTTTAAAGAATAAATTTTCCGCAAATAAACCCTAAAAATATGGAAGCAAATACTGTTATATAGTATAATTAAGTTATTATGTTTTAGAAAGTGGGGAAATGAATTCAACTCACTAAGGTTCATTATACACAGGTGAGGGTGGTGGAGGGTGGTGATGCCTATCACACGGTGTGCGGTACGCTGGGTGAAGGGAAGAGGGGAGACTGGAATGGAATGATGGTGCGAGGAGGGGAGGGAGAGAGAGATGGAGACTGGGAGTTGGGAGGGGGATGGAGGAGGGGGAAATGGAGGGCGGGGATGTCCCCATTTGTAAGTGGCTTGATTGTTTGATAGCTAATCATGATATTTTAGTACTTTTTTTTTTTTTTTTTTTTTACTACAATAACTTCTGCTGTTCGTGATAAATTTTCAACTAAAATATATTACATAGAATAACAAATGTAAAATAATAGCAATAGTGTACAAAAAATACAATTATGATGGTGTGATAATATAATTACAATAGTAATATGTCAATTGTAACACAAACAACACGCTATAAAAGAAAGCAGTTTAACAATAGTATTACTGCCAAGAGTTTTATCAAATATTACACAAAAGACGTTCCCTATGCTACAGAGACGAGCATCTTGGTGACCTTAAACGAGAATCAGCATCCTCATGTATGTATTTAGATGTAATCAACATCTTCACCTCGGACTTCAGATGACACACCTATATATTAGTCTTCAGATGAGTATACATGTTTCCTTCGATTTTTGAAGTGCTTTAAAAAGAATACATTAATTTTCTCATTAATTTTTTTTAAATATCTAATCCTCATTAATGATAGGCTCTTTCAAAATATTTATTAAAAGGCTCTGAAAATGACTCAACAACGAAACTTTTAAAGGAAATTTTAGTTATTTAATCTGATTTTACTATTACTTAATTATTGTGATGTCATCGAAAGGTTGAAATGTAATTTTTTCTATTCCCATCCCGATATAGAAATTTGAGAAAAAAAATCCTGCAAATCATAAAAAATCTGACATTAAAACAATTAGTGTATTGCGTTATTAGGAATCCCCAAGGTTGACCGATTTTTTTTCTTCCTCCTACTTTTCGATTTTATTTCGCTCATAACACAACCCATCATCTGATCGAATTCAAATTTTGAACGTTTGTGTACGGTAATGCGAGCAAGATTCTAGGAACAATCTGTCAATGCAATAAATATTTTTTTTTGAAAACTTATAATTGTTTAAAGTTTTATTAAAATGGACTCTCTTATAAATTGTAAAATATGTTTTTTTTTTCTAAAAGGATGGTAGAGAATTTCAAAAATAATTCAACTGCCAAAAAAAAAAAAAATGAAAAAATAGTTTTTAAATTTCGTGCGTTGATTGAACCCTTAGATACCACACGATGTGAAGCCAGAGTCGTTTATCTGGTAGTTTATAACATCAAGATGCCTTATCCAATCGGCCAGTTATTACTAGGTGAAGATTGGTAGAGGAATTGACCAGCGCAGGTGCTCTCTGATCAATCTTATATAGACCATTGCCAAAACTGATTTCCACGAGATTTAAAAAAAAAAGAATCCTCTTTTGATCTGCATTACAATTTCAGTTATCGCCGAGTGGTTACCAATAATATTATTGATTTTAGATTCAAATATACATAAGTGTTACATCAGTAAGTCACGTCAATACCCACTAACACAATACATAGACGGTATTGGATATTGCTAATTGTTGGTCGTGACACAAGTAGAAGTAATTAAATCAAGAAAAGGACAATTACCTTCAATTTCCAACTTCATTCGAATTTCCTGGAAGGTTAAATAAAATTAATATTCCGAGGAAGGTCTCAAAATTATATAATTTCGGAGAGACAAAAGTTATCCTCTACATATCTCAACCATAAATGATCAGGAAGTAAAATCTGTGTTAATAATTTAGTCTCAAGGTATTCTATGAAAAAAAAAGAAAGGCCAGGATTTAGCCAGTGGATTTTCCACTGCGCTACCGTATGTCTAGAGGTAAAAAGTATTAACAAAATATACATTGACAACAGTACAGTTACAATAACTTGGCTCGTACCGGATAATCTAGATTCAGGTTCAGCAGGACTAGTTTGAAAAAAAAAAAATATTTTTTTGACCTTACCTCTAGTAAAGCATTAACGTCACCACTGACAAGTTTCACTCCTGCCAAGTTTATGCTATCTAACTGTTGGAGGCCTCCACAGGCTTTCCTTAACTTTTGAACGCCATATCTGATGAAGTTCACATTTTTAACCACAGTGAGCTATGACGGAGAAATTTCATGGAACAGCTCACAGGTACAGGTGACCTCTGCTCAATTTTAAATGGTCAATTCTCGATTTTGGCCTCAATGCGATTACCTCAGAAAACCTTTACTGGTCGGCTTCAAACGTTAAGCACTCGTGTATATTAGAGGAATGTTGGCACTGTCAGCGAAGTGTGAAGGTACCATTTTGCAAGTTTTTATTTCGAAATGGTACTGTAGTATTTTCCATCTGCGTCTTCTGAATGACTTTTGTCTTTATTGGCTGAATTATATGAAACAGATTAAACTTTTTGGGGAGTTTATTCTTTGGAGAAGCAAATTTCTTAATTTTCTAAATGAGTTAATAAACTTGAAATTGTAAGGTTGTGTGTGATAGCTGAAGAATACAGCTTTTGGTCAGCTCTAAGCTTTTAGTGCTGATGAGATTTTCTCTTAGTTTTTTTTTTTTTTTTATTTTAGGTTGTGTGAGTTTTGATTTGCCAATTTTATTAAACAAATTGTATTCCATGAAATAACTAGGTTAAATCTATATGATGTAATTTTTATGTTCCCGTGACATCTGCGTGCCCTCAAGGCCATTGCTACAAATTTAGATATTAGGTATCCAAGATCTTTAAAAAAAGTTATCTAGAAAAGCGTTTACATTGATTTTGGCTAGTGTAGGTCCCAAATTGTCGTTTTTATCAAAGAAATTGGGAAAATTTATATGCAGATTTTGATAGCATAATCTATAAGTTCTTCATCCGACTGGCCTCAGACCTTTAACCAAATACCTCCTGAGTGGTTTTCAAGCTTAGCGTTTGTATATTGTGGGATATTTATCTACTTGACGTAACTACAGAATGCCTCTTCAATTTGGCTTTAAATTTTTAAAGCTGGCGTTTCTTGGTAGAAAGACTGAATTTGTGTTTTTTCTGCCTATGTCCTAATTTGTAAATTTTGATTAAAGAACTTGCACTATTGGTTTCCGTGTGATAACTTGTGATGGCCTTTTCCCTTCTACTTAAAATCTTCAACGCTAATATTTAACTCATTACAAACTTGTGCTGCACTCTGTACTATGCCTTTTGCTTACACTGAGGTTGTACAGGAAAGTTGGGGTTATGCAATACAGGGATGCCTTTCTCGGATCATGCAGAGATCCGAGAAAGGCATCCCTATTAATGGTCTATTTTAATAGACCGTTAACACTTTTAAGCTATTATATAATGTTTTAAAGCTGCCTGGCATTATAAAAATCCTGTTAAATCACTGGAACTCTTCCTGATTAATAGAGTAACTGAAATTACACCCGCTTTTAATACTCAAACACTTCCATGATTATAAGAATGAATGGAACTTTTTGCCGATTGTAAAAATTACTGAAAACTCTAGAATGTAATAATATACGGAACTCTTCCTACTGTAATAATGACAGGAATTATGCATGATTCAGAACTCTTCATGAATGTAAAAGCGAATGGAGCGTTTCCAGAGTGTAAGGATTGTTGAAACTCTCTCCGACGGTAAGAATAATGGAACTCCCGTGATAACAAGGACATCTGGAAATTGCTGGGTTGTAGTTACGTCAACGTCGACTACACCTCAATCTTCAACACAACTACAGCTCACTCCCTTCAGAGAGCCCTTGATCCAAGATACTTGAGATATCTTATTGCATCATGCCTAATTACATTTCCCGGCGTTGTATAACCGTTGCGTTTCCCCGTGAATATAATAATAATCTCTCTAAGCCAGATATCGTCGGCGGCAGTGGCAGGTATCGCAGATGAAGAGCCACACCAATTACCTCCTCCTCCCCCACCCAAAAAAAAAAAAATAATAATAGAGAGACAAAAGAAAACGAAAATTAATCAGTGGCGAAACTGAATGCCAAATAATACAGAGAAGGACGCTGTTTTTATAAACTAACCGTGGTTCAGAATGTAACTTAGCCACTTTGCCAATTTTCGTTTACCAGTTTGCCGTTTTTAAGGCGAATCCTGCAGGTTTTCGAGGTAACCACAATATCAGAGCTTATCTCTTATTCCATATCGCATCCTTGGGAGGAGGTGTCTCTCCTGAGCTGGCATGAGCCTGAATGTCTTGAGGATCACAACTTATACAGAGAGGTTAACATAACTGGACTTTGTATTGGTCAGTGCCGCTCTGATGATGGGTTTGTTTTTGATGGCGATAGTGGTCGTGGTAGTTATGTACTTGATGGCGGTTGTGGTGGTAGTGGTAGTGAGTGGCAGTAATGTTCTTGGTAGTGGTAATGAGTGGTAGTTATGTATTTCCTGATAGTGGTAGTGAGTGGTAGTTTTGTACTTCATGGAAGTGGTAATTATGTATTTGGTGGTTGTGGCGGTGATGGTAGTGAGTTGTGTTTGGTTGTGACTGTGGAGGCAGTTACGGAGTAACATAAGAGGTAATAGTAGCGGTGGTGAGCATGGTTGTGGTATTTGTGGTGAATATGTTGGTATAGATGAGGTGAGAGTTGAATTGTTAGTGCTGTGATAGTAGTAGTTGATGCGAGATTGTTGGTGGGAATTGTGGAGAGTGTTAAAATGGTGTTAGCTGTCAACAAATCAGAACTATTTCAGATAGTTTGGAAAAAAAGACATTTGTGTACAGTACAGGAGGAAACGTGTATTAAGAGTGAAGAAGCCATTCGTGGCGAAACGTTTCCTTTAATAAATGTCCAGAACTGTATACAAGTATCTTTTCTTCAAGTCCGCATCCTGCCATTTATTTTCTATTTCCAATAGATTGGTGATTATAGTTTGACGAGTTTGATGCGAATGACAATAACTGATCAAGTAATAGAGGCAGTGGTGAGTGTGGTAGTGGTGTGTTTGGAGGTTATTATAGTGGTAGTGTTGTTGTTGTGGGGGTGAAGTTGAGTGTTCTGGGTGGTGGAAGCGTGGGTGGTGATAGTGGAGATAAATGTTGTGGAGGCTGAGATGAGTGATGTGGAGATGAATGTTATTGTGATGGAGATGAATGTTATTGTGATGGAGATGAATGTTATTGTGATGGAGATGAATGTTATTGTGATGGAGATGAATGTTATTGTGATGGAGATGAATGTTATTGTGATGGAGATTAATGTTATTGTGATGGAGATTAATGTTATTGTGATGGAGATTAATGTTATCGTGATGGAGATTAATGTTGTGATGGATATGAATGTTGTGATGGATATGAATGTTGTGATGGAGATGAGTGTTGTGATGGAAGAGATGAATGTTATAGTGGGAGGCGAGTGTAGTGGTCCACCACTTCACCAGTAGTGAATTTTTGTGATGGTTGCAAGTTGTTGCCGTGGTAGCGGGTGGGGGCTATCATGGTGGGGGTGGAGATGATCATGGTGGCGGCGATAGTGGTGTCGGCGGCGGTGGTGATGGTGATGGTAGTGTTAGTAGTGAGGCCGACAACATAGTAGACACATGGAAGTTGGTTGTTAACTCTCACTAGTGACACAATGGTTCAAGGGGGGGTAGACGGGGGTCAGAGAGGAGGGGGGGCTTGAGTGAGGTTCGAGTGGGGGTTGAAGGGGGTAGGGGTTAGTGAGGAGAGGGAGGCCAAACCTGTCATCTCGCCATGTGTCATAATCACAGCTTTGGGATCAGGGAAGAGAGAGGAGTGTGTCTGCTGATGTGTGAGGAGCGGGGATAAGGGATGCTGGAGAGTGAGGTGTGGGGAAGAGATAGGGAAAGCAAGAAGGAAAAGGGAGAAAAGAGAGGAAGGGGATGCTGGAGAAAGACATGCGTGGGGAGGAGCAAGAGGATACCGGAGGGGGAAGTGAGTGGGGAGGTGCCAGTGTATCCCGTAGGGGGTATTGGGAGGGGAAAGGCCAGGGGAGGCTGGATGGGGAGGTGTGTGGAGACGGGCCAGAGGATGCTGGAGGGGGAGGTGTGTTGGGAGGGGCCAGAGAATGCTGGAGGGGGAGGTGTAAACTCACATAACGGAGTTTACGGGACTTTAGTGCCTGATCTCTGCCACTTTATCGCTAAACTTCCGCTGTAATACAATCCAAACCATGTATGTTTTGCAGCAATTACTCTAAATTAGAGCTTATTTATAGTGTCATTGACAACAAGTTCATTGAGAACAAATTTCATTTGCTCCACTATGATAAAATTGAGGAATTGAAGGGTAAATTGAGTGCAAAACTAACTCAAATTATTCCATAGAGCGGAATTTCAGTGTGAGGAACTTAAAAGTGACAATGTCAGAGGATCTCACATTAAAAGATCACACCAACGTTATCGCATTGGCAAGGAAAATAACTGACTGGATAACAAGAACATTCAAAACATGAGGCAGGTTCCTCGAGTCAATTCCTGATCAACCGGGCTGTGGTGCGTAGGTTGGACATAATGTGGAATAACACCAACAGCCAGGGAGAAGAGGCCAGTAATCAGGAGCTCTAGTCTGGAACCGGGCAGCTGGGACAGCGATCCCCGAAAGCTACTACATATAACCTATTGATAACTTTTTGTTGCAATGCTTTTCACATATGAACATTATAATTAAATTCATAGAAAAACATTAAACCTATAAGAGTCATACATTGCCATGGTAAGGGAAGGTAACCAGGTTTAATCGACGACAGGAAATCTTCAATACGTAGAATGAAGAGCCCTTCACCATAGACAAGATATCCGCTCAGTAATGGCCAAATATGCATAACAATCACTATGGACGAAAGGTCCATTCTACCTGGAGGTTGTTCCTGGGGTCAGCGCCCCCGCGGTCCAGTTCTTGCCCAGGCCTCCCGGTGCATCATGGCCTGATCACCCAGGCTGTCACTGCTGCCCACACGTAGTCCAACGTACGAATCACAGCCCTGCTGATCGGTTACTAACTTAGGTATCTGTCCAGCTCCCTCTTGAAGGTAGCCATGGGTCAATTTCCCTTATGCCTGGTGGGAGGCTGTTGAACAGTCTCGGACCCCTAACACTTGTGTTTTCTCTTAGTGTACTAATGGCTCCCTTACTTGGGGGTATGTTGCACCGTCTGCCTAGTCTTTTGCTTTGATATGGATTGATTTCCGTTTGCAGATTTGGTACCACTTCCTCTAGAATTTTCCAGGTGTAGATTATGATGTATTTTTTCTTGCCTGCGCTCCAGTGAGTACAGGTCAAGAGACTCCACGCTTCCCAGTAATTGTTTGACGAGACTTTTATGTGCAGTAAAGGTTCTTTGTACATTCTCTAAATCTGCAATTTCACCTGCCTTGAATGGAGCTGTTAGTGTACAGCTGTGTTCCAGCCTAGAGAAAACCAGTGATTTGAAAAGGATCATCACTGGCTTGGCATCCCTCGTTTTGAAGGTTCTCATTATCCATCCTGTCATTTTCCTGGCGGATGTGATAGTAACCTGTTGGGATCCTACAAGGCGAGATCCTCTGACATTAACACTTCTAAGTCCTTCACACTACTTTTCCGCTTCATTTGGGATTCGAGTTTGTAGTATACTCAGGTCTAACTATTATTCCCTCCATTTTTCCATAACGGAGAAGTTGAAATGTGTCCTCATTGAATGTCATATTGTTTAATTGTTGCCCATTGGAAAACTTCGTTTATATCTACTTGGAGATTTACCGTGTCCTCAATGGATGACAGTTTCATACAAATTCTAGTAATGTCAGGGAAGGATGACAAGGTGCTATGGTTTACATCTCTGTCTATGTCTGATATAAGGATGAGGAACAGGATAGGGGCGAGTACTGTGCCTTGTGGAACAGAGCTTTTCACTGTTGCAGCCTCCGATTTAATCATTAGCAAAACATGTTTTGCTAATGATTAATGTAATTTCTTTTTATTATGTATAATGATTGCACAACAATATTTCATGTTCCACAACATGATTTATCACAGAAACATATAATTCACATATTAAATATTCTGTGAAGAGTTTCTTAGTTTTTTTTACTCAAACATATATACATGTACACACACATATACATGTACACACACACGAATATATATATATATATATATATATATATATATATATCGTGCCGAATAGATAAAATTGGTCAATTAGCAAGAACTCTTTTAAAATTAAGTCATTTCTAAAATTTTCTCTTATACGTTTAAAGATATATATATTTTTTCATTTATGTTAATGTCAAAATTAAAAATTTTGTACCAAAAGAACCTTAGAAAACTTACTTAACCTTATTTTAACAAGCGCAATTTAATTTAGCTTAATCCAACTAAATATATTTAAGTTTACAATAATTTAATAATTAACAAACACAATGAAATATATTTTTTTTCGTTAGGCTCAGAATGATTTTTGCGAAATTACTGCATACACAAATTTTCGCTTACCTTATTCGGCATGAAGAGCGTTGCTATTTCAGCCAAAATCGCACGTTTTACCTATTCGGCACGTCATATAAATTTATTTATTTATATTCAAACCCACAATTATCTCTAGCATTACCAAACCATCACCATCACCCAGTAAGCTAACCATCATCCCACACTCCCTTCCAATCCTCCTAGTCTCTCCCCCACCTCCTGGCAAAAATATATTAGTCATCTCTTGTCATTACACAGTGTGTCATTTGCATTGATGTTGATATATGTATATTAACATACTTGCATGAGTATGCGTTTTGCATTTTTTTGTTTTGTATGACGCTTTTTTTTTTATTAAGCTTGATATTCTTGGAAAGCAGCAGAAACAATTTAAAAACAGCAGCATCGGCAGTAACTGCACTAGGAATTAAGCAAAACTACAACAGCTATAAGAACAAAGTAGAAACAGGAGAAGGGATAGCAGCAGTAGTAGCGCAATATTACAGCGGAAGCAGGAGAAAGAGAAGGACCAGGTCAGAGAAGCAGGTTCTTCCTCGTCCACTTAGAAATTGGTAATAAGGTTCACACATGTAGTCACGTCTTGTAGTTGAGAGGAAAGATGGTGGCAGTTCATTCATTCTATAATGTGTTTGGTTGTTTTCGTTTTCCTTCTTTTTTCACATTTTGTCTTGCTTGTTTTCATTAGCATTTCCTCTCCCTTTCTCTCTTAAGCTAATTCATTTCAGTTAAGTAATCGGTCCACTATTTTTAATAAAACTCTCAAGCAAAGAGAAATGAAACTAAATAGATTACTAGATATTTTCCTCTGGATTATTTTTGCTTGCTTTTCCACTAAGTTACAACATTCAAGTGTTACAATCTTATCGCCCTGTTGTTACTAAGATTCAACATTCGAGGTGTAAAATGTGCCTTTAACATTATGAATAATGTTAAAGATGTGACGTGAGGTGACATGAGGAGAAAATGAAGCGAGACAAGGGAGGCAAAGTGGGAATCGAAAGATAAAAAAAAAAGGCGAGATTGCAAAGGTAAATGCGGTGTTACGGTGAGGAACTGTGGTAGGATGGTGAGGCAATTTAAGGTAAGATGGTATAAAGTGAGGTGAGATGCTAAGGAGAAAATGAGAAGGAAGAGATAAAGATAAGACAGTGAGGTGAGGTGAAATGTTTAGGTAGTATGAAATTAGGTGAGGTAAGGTAAGGTGAAGCGAGATGAGTGTGTGTGTGTGTCCTGACCTATCACGTAGGTCAGGATGAAGCTGGCACTAGGGAGGCCATGAAGCGCTACGCAGATGCTGTTAAGAGTTACTACGTATGTGTGTGTGTGTTTGGGAAACAGGGGTTGCGGAGATATTTCAGATGTCAAATATTTACAAAGTAATTTATTTTAGTATCATCTCTTAAAGTTTGCTAACAACGGCCTCTAGGCCAAATTATGGACAAGAAAGGAAGTCATTCCATCAAATTCAACTGACACATTTTGAAGGATATTAATAGTTCGCTAACGAATAAAGAACAATAACTAAGTGCACATAGTTGCTCCTTCACCAGGGACACACATACCTATCCTTTTTTCAGCTGATCTGGAATATTTGTTGAGGTCTCCTCCAGAAGTCGCCAGCACCGGTTTGACAACATCCCTTGTCAGCTGTATTGTTTATGTAACGGTCTCTTGTTAACTGTATTGAGCAACTAACTTTTAGGTATTTTTAATGTATATAGCGATGTTACCATTTGAATTCGAGTATGCAATGATTTCGAGAATTGTAATGTGTTACTTGGTGGAATCATAAACCGCGGAGTGTCTGCAGTAACCTTACATGTTATTAGCTGATAGCGATCTTAACTGTTGGCGTTGTTTACTATGTAACAGAGTATGTATTCCGAGGGATGGGCTTCTTTTTAGAGTATATGCACAATTTACTTTAATCTCTAGGTTTGATATTAAAGTATCCTTGATGTTAATATTCAGGTGCATTCCGGACATTTAAGGCCATCATGAAGTCGACATGTGATGAGTAGGCCTATAGAGTAAATACTGGTTTCTGTCATTTGTTTTAGAAAGTATATGAGGCTGCTAACCTTTGTGAGTATACAGAGGGTATATCTTTATGTATAAATACCGAGAGTTTACCGTTATCCAAATTTAAGGGATTAAAGTATTCTTTATATTTATGCTCAAGTTATTTTGATATTTAATGACCCAAGAAATTTAGCCAGGACTAAGTAGTGATTTGTTCCATCTGTTTTGAGTTACTGTAGTCATTTTTAGATATAAATCATATGTAGCTCTCTGCCAAGTGTTATAGGGTGATTTTTTTTACAGCTGAATTTACAGGTTAAGAGCTGTTGTTCTACCTTAGGGCGTGGATTCGAAACGAAATATCTAAGATATACTAACCCCTTCCCCCTCCCATTTCCTGGGATACGATCTACAAGAGTCGACTAACGTCAAGGTCTCTACTTACTGCTAGATAAACAGGGACAACAGATGTAAGGACAAATCACCAGCTCACTATGTGAGCTGAGGGCGTTATCAACTGAACTACGGGTCACCTTTCTTGCAACAGTTGTTTTCTGTAAGTTTTTCCAAATTTAGGAGCAATATACCGGTCTCTACCAACTACATCAAACGGTAACGGGTATGTCAAGTTACTGTAGGTGTGTAGCATTGCCTTTTTTTGCTTATCTACAGTGGGCGTTGAACAGTTTTGAGTGGGTTTGTGTCAGCTTAGTAACCTTGACAAGTCTATCTCCTCTCTTCTCATTTAACCCCTCTCTGCCCCTTCCCTTCTCACTCTATTATTCCCTGCGCTTTCTCTCTGCCATTCGTAACAAGGTAAGAGTTGCTCCTCCGACTATCTTGACTAGTTTTGTCAACACGATGACACATTAACCCTGTTAATTCAATAACTGTATACGAATTTACAAGTTCTAAGCGAAACGAGTTAATTCTTCTGAAAGCCTAGTTAAAAGAAACAGCGATGAAGAAAAAGAAGAAACGGTGGGGTAAACAAATTTTAAACCACAGTTTTTTAAATTAATGGTAATAAAAAATAATTAAAAAATAATTATTAAAGACAACAAAGAAACGTAATTGCACAAAGTAAGACAAATTCACAAAAAATAAAAGACTGGCAGAAAAGTGAGGACTCGGATGGAACTATATGGATGAAATATAACTAATCATAAATAAATTAACCTAGGTAGGTTGGTAGACAGCAACCACCCAGGGAGGTACTACCGTCCTGCCAAGCGAGTGTGAAATGGAAACTTGTAATTGTTTTACATGATGGTAGGATTGCTGGTGTCTTTTTCCTGTCTAATAAACATGAAAGGTTTCAGGTACGTCTTGCTACTTATACTTAGGGCACAGTACACATGCATGTACAAACGCATATATATACAAACCCCTTTGGGTTTTCTTTTATTTTCTTCCTAGTTCTCGTTCTTGTTTATCTCCGTTTATCTCCATGAGGAAGTGGAGCAGAATTCTTCCTCCGTAAGCCATGCGTGTCATAAGAGACGACTAAAATGTCGGGAGCAAGGAGCTAGTAACCCCTTCTCCTGTATATATTACTAAATTTAAAGAGAGAAACTTTCGTTTTTCTTTTTTGGCCACCCTGCCTCGGTGGGATACAGCCGGTTTGTTGAAAGAAAGAAGAAAAATAAATTAACTCGGTATTGCAAGTAAAGGATCCCGGATACCTGCATCGGGTTTCCAGGGAAAATAAATACAAATTAAAGAATATCTTTTTAAAGGAATTAATCCCGTAACGTTACTAGGCTAAGATAACTATCTCGCTCAGTTGCGATTATGTTCCAGGGAGGACCGAAACGTTGTCTAAAGTGTGTGTGTTTTGGTTTCAGTAGCGGGTCATCTCTTCGGACGTGACATAAGAACATATGGAAAAACACTGTAGAAGGCCTACTGGCTCATACTAGGAAGGTCTTTCTCAAATCAAAACCCACTAACAAAAATATATTTGCCCAAACTACGAAAGCAGAGTATATCCTAGTTATTTCATGGTAGGTCAACAAGGGCTGCAGGTGTATGGAGACTATCATACTCCCCCCCTACCACCCCCTTCCGAGAATCGAACCCAGGTGATTTCAGATGTGGGGTAAATGCTCTACTGAGCCACAAGGCACTTGGTGATCCCAGATACCCGTGACGGGCTGCAGGTGTAACAGACAACAAACCGGTCTTTGCGCCACACTTGGAACAAAGACAGAAAGCCAAGCTTCAGCATTCAAAGTGACGAGCGACAAGCGCTGTATAGACCAGTTCTAACTACTTAATGTAACATTCGTAACTATGTTACACTTCTACTTGACTCTACACACATATGAAGTACCTACAAGGTTCACCTGGCCCTCAGGAGTATGAAGAAAATAAAAATAAAAAAGAAGACTTGTGTGTTGTTTTGAAGAGCCCTCAAAATTTCGAAACCCAGGATGGGATCTAACCTTCACCACACGGAGTTTTATATATATATATATATATATATATATATATATATATATATATATATATATAAATTATTGTACCACGAACGAGTGGTATTGATCAATAACAACACTGCACTAGCCAAGGAGCCGAACCTATCATGTGTTTGGCTCCTTGGCTATCATTGTTATTGATCAATACCACTCGATCGTGGTACAATAATTATTATTATTATTTTATATATATATATATATATATATATATATATATATATATATATATATATATATATATAATCGTATTGTAACCACGAACGAGTGGTATTTAATCGATAACAACACTGCGACTAGCCGGGGGATCGGCTAAAATTCCACAACGCTCTAACCCACGGGACCATAAAAGCCTACAAGAATCACGCACCCAGCAGAGTTAGGTGTTTTACTATGATCCGAGGACATACGATGGTGTGGGTGCCTCAGAGCTACTATCGCATGTCCTCGGATCACGGTACAACACCTAGCTCTCCTAGGTGTGTGATTCTAGCATTAGACACCCTCCTACTTGAAGTTCTAAATTTACATATGTTAAATTTGGTAAGACTTTCACGTTAAATCAAATTCTAAGCTTAGATATTATTTCATGAAGTTCTGATTGACTTAGGTTTAGTTAGGTTTGGCTAAATAAGTCTTTTCTCCATATGACATATGTAGTAAGCCTCTCAAGTGTCGCAATTGCAACAGGCGTAAATAACATTTGCTTGTGGGTTATATCTTTATCAAGTGATTGGTGAATTTCCACAACAACAACAACGGTTCTCGCTCCTGGCGGCCGCAGCGCTACATATCCTTCATAGCTTAGATGATCTGACACAGCAAATGTATAGAACCAGTTTCCTCTTAAAAAGTTCTGCTCTTGCTCCAGCATTATTTCTGATGTCATCTGGTAGCAGGTTCGAATATCTAGGTCCACGAATGTTGATACAGTGTACTTGTATTGTGCCCGTGGCTTCCTTCAATATCTTTTACTTTATTTCGCTATTATGGTAGTGTTCAGATTTGGGCCTAGGCCGTCCAATATTTTCAGTGCATATGTGGCTGCATATCTCTTTCGCATTCTCTCGGAAGACTATATTTCCAATTCTTCGAGTCATTCGTATTAGTTTAATGGCTTAATTGGTTCTATGCGGGCAGTAAGTGCTATTTTTATTGTTGTTCCAATTCTGATATCTCATCCGCCTTGAATGAAGCTGTCAACACTGAGCGGTACTCCAAGCAAAAGAGTGGCTAGCGATGTATAATCCCAGGGAACGGTGGGGCAATCAGGTTTGATACAGAGTAGCCCCGATTCTAACGCATTCCTTGAGGAAATATTTTAAATGCCGCCTGTAATCTTACGATGCTAGTAATTGCAACTTGGGAAATTATTATTAAAATGTAAAAATGCGTGCGTCATTCAATGCACATGGTTGAGGCTCGATCAGTTCTCAAGAACTGAGAGACATGTTTATGATAGTGACTCCCCAACAACCACGGGAGCTGCTGTGGTTGACTGTGTGACCTTCACGTGTGACCTCTATTGATGTGATGTCACCATTATGACCTTCATCTTACTGACGTCACCACTGACACGATGAGTGTATTCACACCTGAGTGAAATGAACGCAATGTGTTTGGAGAAGATACGAGTAGTTGGTATACAATGGTGCAAAGTTATGTAGTGATATAAATGTGTCGTAATACAGAATTGCAGAAACAGATTTTAAAAACACATTACTGTAATTCAATGTTGAAACATTCCTGTGACGAAGCACTGTTTTACCGTGATACAGTGAATTTGTAAAACAGCAAACGTGTAATAAAATAATGCAGTGAAGTAATAATTCAGTAGAACAGTGATGCAGTGCAACAGTAATATTGTCTGACACAATTTCATTTTATATTATATATCGTCCTAGCCAGCCTGAAGCAGTGACAAACTAGAATAGTGACCAGCTCAATTTATCGTACGGGGTTAATATGTATACATATTACTGACATGACAAATTACCCGCATACAATACTCTTTCAAGTAGGATGCCATGATGCAGGTACAGGGCTCTTGATCAAAGAAATAAGAGCAACCCTCCGCTTCATCTTATTAATCTTATCTCCCAAGCCCCTGGTTCTGCACAAACCTTACGAGATCAGATTATTCTATGAATTACACTAATAACTACGCACTCGTACAACAGTAATTATCCATGAAAGATCTCGCATGTAGAGTTATAAAAATATAAGCAAAGTGGCCCAGTCAGTCGTCGTGGTCTCTATTCTGTTACAATGCTTTTTAGTCGTTTCCAAGGCTCCCTAGTGTGAAATATTTTGCTTTAAATCGGATACAGAGACCACCAGGTGGATGCAGAACCATTACCGCCCCTCGCTTTTAGGTTTCAGGTAACCGCTACCCGACCTGCACTCTCTCCATGCTCCCCGCTTCCTACCCCTTCCTTCTTCACTCTTTCGCCTAATCATCTCGTTATCTTCCCTTTTCAGCCTTAATCTTTCTCTTTTCTCCCGAAGTTTCACATCACTGTTGTTGATTCAAAACTTCGCGGTTTCTCAAGTTGAGCTGTTGTTATTCTAAAGCTAGCTTTATCTCCTAGCTGATGCTAGTCGTTATCTCCTAGTTAATGCTAGCTATTATCCCCTAACTAGTGCTGGTTATCTCCTAGATGGTGCTAATCATTATCTCCTAGCTGTTGCTAATCATTATCTCCTAGCTGGTGCTAATCATTATCTCCTAGCTGGTGCTAATCATTATCTCCTAGCTGGTGCTAATCATTATCTCCTAGCTGGTGCTAATCATTATCTCCTAGCTGGTGCTAATCATTATCTCCTAGCTGGTGCTAATCATTATCTCCTAGCTGGTGCTAATCATTATCTCCTAGCTGGTGCTAATCATTATCTCCTAGCTGGTGCTAGTTATCTCCTAGCTGGTGTTAGTTATCTCCTAGCTGGTGCTAGTTATCTATCTGCTGCTACTCATCTCCTAGCTGGTGCTAGCTATCTATTTGCTGCTAGTTATCTCCTAGCTGGTGCTAGTTACCGATTACTTTTCAATCTGTCATCTTTACAACGCTTATCTTCCCTCCTTTCTGCAATAATTCCTGGGTTATTAAAATTATGTTCACAAGAGCTAAGACTATAACTATTATAGCTATTATACAGATCCCGGGGAATGGGAGGTAATTAGTTTGATCTAAAGAAACTAACTAATTATTTGGATAAAAAGTCTTAGTGTCAAGACACCATCTCCCGCTCCTTCCCTCTTTGAAGGGAATTCATGGAAAAGTTTAACCAGTTTAAGTTTCCTTCGCTCGGCTTCATAGTATGGTCAAAAATCTTTTACCATTCCAAGAATTGCCTTTGTCGACCCCCGCGCCCAGCGAGTGTGACCACAAGACAGTGATCACAGGCTGGCAAGCAAAATTGCTTCACTCCAGCCTGGTGTGTCGACCTCTCCAGCCTGGTGTGTCGACCTCTCCAGCCTGGTGTGTCGACCTCACCTGCTCCTCCACTGCCATCCTCATTGCTGGCTTACTGAGGAATGTGCCAGTCTTAATTTACAGCAAGTTTCTTGGTTCAGAATGATGTGCATAAATCTAAAATACAAACTTAAAAATATCATCGGAGGAACTGAAGAGAAATGATAAACAAATTTTTAGCTACTTGGAATGCATATACTACCCGCAAGATATTACTGTTCATACCAAATTTCATTCAGATCCGCCTGTCTAAAATCTGATATGTTTTGTCACCAAACCGATACCGAATAAAATTCAATACTATTAAAAAATCTGGAAAAACAAGAGTTAGAATCGCAGGGCTTAAACATCGCCTGGGAATGACAGATAATCAGGTTTGACCCGAGGAAGGGAATGGCAGTTACAGTTCTTTGAATCAACAGCTCGTCACCAACACTGAGGCACCTTTCCTGAAAAGCCTTCGTAACGATTCCTCCACTTTGTTTGCTGAACTAGTTACGTAGACGTTCTCGTGATCTATTAATAAACTTGACATGATTCAAGCTTCAAACACATTTAATTGTTTAAGGCAAACAGAGGCCAGCAAATTGTTAATTAACTCAATTTTCACTGAAACGTAGTGAAACGGAAATAGTATAGAGAAAAATTATGATTTCTGTATGAGGCTCAGGCTTGTTTAGAAGACTCTTCAATAATTATTTTCCAACTGATAGAAGAGCTATGCTGTGAAACCTTCCTTGACCTTCAAAATATTTAGCATACGATTGTATACATTTCAATGCAGAGAAGCTGCGCTCACCAGATACTACCGTAGATGGATTCAGTAAAATATAACAGTTTAGTTATTTCAGGGTAAGTTTCTTTTTTGGAAGTCGTTTCACCTTTGTAACGCTCAAAATTAATGCTGTATTTCTATTTTTTTTATTTATTTAATTACATTAACAACTCTGGATTCAATGAGAAAAGTAAGAATTATAAACTTGAACAATTAGTTTTAGAAATTATGTTAAAACCCTGTGTCAGTAGTGTCACCGATTACTTAGATAATCCCAGCTATGTTATAGATAGGCTCCCTGGCTAGTTGTGACGTCACGAGTCCCTCACGTGTGACCCGCTAGCTAGAGGTATCCTTCTCAGTTCCCGCTAGCCGTTATATTAGACAAGGCAGGCCTGGGCTTTCCCTCAAGATTCTCACATTACACGACTCCTAGAACATCCTACGTGTGTATTTCTTCACCTACATCTCCTTAGCAAACCCCCCTACTACACCAATAGACCAGTGGGGAGAGAAAGAGAGAGAGAACTTTTTTAACAATGAAGCTATGAAGGTAAGCGTCAGGAGGTGCTAGAGTGAGGTTGAATGTTGTTCCAGTCTGCTGGTCGTCGCGCGTCCGAGTCCTGGCTGTAAGACCTTGAAGCTGTCCATGCACCACTAACCGCCTCAACCGCCATCACTCCCTACTTTATTATCTCTCTCCCCCCTCCCTCCATCCTTCCTTTTATACATTCCTCCTTCACTTTATCTTTCAGCCTCTCCTCACTCGTGGTGCTGTCCACCTCTTCACTATCTCACCCCCCTCCCCAACTACTCCTTCACACCTCCCTCAATCCTTCCTTCATTCACCTCCTTCCCCATTCATCCTCCTGCTGCCCACCTTTCCACCATCCTTACCTCCCTTCCTCCACTCTCATCCTCGTAACCCCCTCCTCATCCTGCTTACAACAACCCTATCTTTATAATTATTGCCGCCTAAGCGGCTAGTTAGCCCACCTGATGTTCATCCTGTGAGCGGCAGCGCACAAAGGATTCCAGAGGTCACACAGGGTCTTATCAGACCTGTACGTCGAGAGTAAAATAAATAAATATATGGCTTAAAAACACGTGAGCGAACACTAGGATATATTTGTTAGAAAACATTTCGGTCCTGGGACCTTGATCACTTCTAACACTCTAAGGTTAACAATAACAGTATATGTTGGCAATATATGTAACAATATATGATCTGTAAGCGTATGTTATTGTCAGTCTCTGTGCGCTAGAATTAATTAAGGTCCCAGGACAGAAACGTTTTCTAATAAATGTCCTAGTATTTGTTCACGTTTCTTTCAAACAAGTTTGTCGGAATCAATTATCAAGATTTATACTAAAACAAACATACCGGCCGTCTCCCACCGAGGCAGGTGACCCGAAAAAGAAGAAAACTATAAAGTTTATCTTCTTTTTATATTTAGTAATTTATACATTTAGTAACTGACACATTAAGTAATTTATATACTTTTTACAAGACTAAAGTTTACAGGTTAAGTTTTTTTATTATATTCGTGAGGAAGCAATACGTACTTAAGGGTCATACAGAGCCTGTTGAATATATTTTTTATCCAGTTAAAAGCAAGGTAGCTCCAATTCCTTGGATAATGAGTCTTTAACCAGCATCATTGTATCCCTTTTCCTTCCCTCCCCACACTTTTTTAAGGGGTCACAGGGAAAGAGCTATTATCCTACGTCATATCACTGAAAAATGCAGCCCCTTTTAAACGTATACTAGGTAATTAGTATCTATTTGATGCCTATTTACTTGTAAGTGAAAAGAGGCAACAGATATAAGAAGACTTGCCCATTGTCTCCACCCGTTCTGCTCATGTGGCTTCAAATGCATACACCAGAGCCTTCGTACCTCGTGTGTGCGTTCATTTATGTTCTCCAGAGCCCGCGTAACTCCCATGTGCGTTCAACTGTGTTCTTCAGAGCCTGTGTACTTTCCGTGTGCATTCAGCTGTGAACACCAAATACTGCATATTTCTCAAGTGCGTTCAGGTTTGTATACCCCAGCCTGTGTCCTTCCTGTGTGCTTTGTCCTTGCGTGACCTCCTTTATGTCTATTCTTAAAACTATGTATGGATCCCACCTCTATCCGCATTCATTCCACTTTCTGACTATGATGTTTAAGAAATTTTTCCTACATCCTTATGCCTCGTCTGTGTTTTCGACTACCTGTTGTATTCTCGTGTTCCTGATTTCCGCCTATTTGAACAGTCTGTCCTCTTCCACCCTATTAGTACATCTTAGTATTTTGTACTTCACTGTCTCACGCCAGGTCCTTCTGTCCTCTAATATCACCAGGTTTAATTCCTCCGGTTGTTCTCGTAGCTCATACCTCTTATCTCCGGGACTGGTCTCGCTGCAACCCTCTGCACTTTTTCCAGCTTCTCCGACTGAGTGATCAGGTGTGGATTCAATACTAGTGCTGCATACTCCTAGATAGGCCATGTTGAGGTTTCTGTTAAACTTAGATCTGATACACCAGCATTTGATACTGAGATTATTCGGGTGAAGTGCACCTCAGACTATATGTTCCATACTATGCTCACCTTCTCCTTGAGTGAGATATGTAGCCTTTATACCCCAAGCGTCCCTTCCCCGTTTTTTGTATCTTTGCACTTTCTGGGGTTAATTTCTTATAGCTATTTGTCACACCAAAACTCCATTGTCCTGGGCCATTTATAACGTTTAATGGATCTCACTTATCTGTAATCTCAGTTTCATATTTGCCTCGAACAATTTCTTCCTCACATTTTTTACATACACAAGAAATTATACCGGTTCTGGCACTGACCCTTGTGGAGTCCCACACGTCACATTTACTCATTCTTACACAATCATTCGTTGTTTCATGTTAAGTATTCAAAGATCCACTGTAGTACCTTTCTTGTTGCTCCTTCCTGCTCGGTTAGCTGTTATCCCAGTCTTTTGTGCAGTACTTTATTAAAAGCCTTCTTACAGTCCAAAAATATGCAGTCCGCCCATCTTTTTCTCTCTGTTTACTGCTTCGCTTTTTTGCCTTATAGACCTCCAGCAGGCTTGAAAGACAGAATTTAGCATTTCTAAAACTGTGCTGGTTATTGTTTATGAACCCACCCCTTTCTTGTTGCTGTACCACTGACACTAACCTGTAGTTTAACATTGTTTGTGTGGTCTACATCTGCTGTCTTCCACTCCTGTGGCAGTTGGCCTGTACCAGTTGTGACTCTAGTTGATGATTATGGTCTCTTCTCATTCAATATCAAGGTCGCTTAACAGGTCATTCATTATTCTACTTTTGTGTGTACTGAATCCAGTACTCGTTGGTGCTTTCTTCCTGTATGACTTCTGAAAATACCTTCTTAAATCGCGCGTGCGTGAGTGCGTGCGCGCATGTGTGTACGTATGTACGTACGTTCCTAGTGCCACCTGCTTGTCAACATTACCAGATTAAACGTTCAGCAAACAGGGATGACAAGCTGTGCGGGCTCAAGGTTATTTGGGTACCATTACGCAGCTACTCCCATCAGCTTCTGCATCCCCAGGAACCACCATACTCGCCCTGGGCCCTTTCTACTCAAGAGGCTCACCATATCCATCATGGGGCTCCCTCTCAGATCGCATAGAGCACATGCCCGCTCCAGGCCCTGATCCCTAAGGCGACACCAGTCATAAGAAATAATTTAACCTTTTTACAACACTTGATGTTATAGAGCTTGTGATTAGTAAAGGCATCTTCCAGAAGTACGTGAGCACAGGTACTATCGAAAATTTGCAAAGTTGTTAGGTAATTGTCATTTACGAAATACGATAACACGAGATTGTCATATGACCTATCCAGTTGTGCCGCTGGCCTTACTGCTGACGAGCGACAAGTCACTCGTCGGAAGTAACACAGGTGAATGATGTTAATTTGCTGAACCAGGAGAATGTACACGAGAGAGAGAGAGAGAGAGAGAGAGAGAGAGAGAGAGAGAGAGAGAGAGATAACACATATACTGATGTTCTAAATGAGCGCAAAAAAATTACGCCGAGGAAGAAAAAGTCACTGTTAAGACAAAGAAAGCCATTTTGAGCCGGAAAGCTGTACACTGTAATATGTAAACCAGCTTCCACTCTATTAAGGCCGTTGCTGGAACGCTCAAGCTCACTTTCAGAAACTGTTCATGCAAATAATCACAGCCAAGTGATCCCGTATCTCGGCCCACAAGAATTCCAACACTGAATAGCTTGTAGTTTAATGAAAGCATATTTTGGTAAAATACGAAGGACCCGGATACAATCTTAGGCAGTGGAAGCTATAGCTAAATATCATTACATCTGTTTTCCCGGTTCTTCTAGTATTATGTACGTAGGTGACAGTTATGGTGGCATCCTTGAGGGTGGCAGCATACCTTAGGCGTCGATAAAAGCCGAGATAAGTCAGTAGCACTTAGCTTGAAGAAACAAGGGTGTTAAAAAGCTTTGATAACGGACATGCTACCACTGGAGTATCCAGTAGAATCAAGGCCCCTCCAGAATCCGGTAATGACAGACATCAAAATCGTTTGCACAAAACTTTGTATAATTACACCTGATTTGTTTATAATTACGCACAGCCCATCGGGAAATGTTAATACACAGCCTACCAAAGGAATCGTCGCACAGTCTACCAGTGGAACTTTCATCACACCATGTAATCGACAAGTAGTACAACTACCACGATGTAGACCGCGGCCATACTAAAATAAGACTGCCAGACTACTTACGGATTGTCGTTGGATTTTTGCCTAATCCCGTGCCAAGATACGCTCCTTGGTCACAATTTTGCCATTAAAGTAGTTGTAAATGGTACGATTTTAGCTACAAACATGAAATGAGAACATTTGTGAACAGCTTACTAAGGTTTGCATCTAAATGTATCTTATTATTTTACAAGCTTATGTTAGCAAGTATATTTCAGCACTTTAAACGCATCAACATGCAATCATTATTCGTTGATATAGAACTTCATTATCAATTAACCCTCAAATTACTCGTTATATTTTGATTTGTTGCCTTAATAAATTTAATTTTGATTATGTATGTATCCAAACATTACGCACGACTCCTGTGTCTTATTATTTGCCTGTTTTCTTTGAAATATCAATTTTTTCGTAAGCTTAAAACTTATTATGGGTTGCAAGCGAGATTTCATCTATATCTAAGAAGAAACTGCTCTAGCATGAAGACTAGATACATAAGCGTATTTTTTTAAAATCATATCGCTGTGTTCCCGTAGAGAGAACCTTCTTAGCTAGATTGTTTTTGTGTGAGAACTCTAACCCGGAAAATATACCACACCAGCAAAGCTAATCTCTAATGGACAAAAGTTTCTCAGTGGTCATATAACGAGTTGGGAATGGGAGGTTATCTTTAATACGGGTAAAGGAACAGTAGGTCCAGCTTTTGGATTAGAGTTGCCAGATATAAACAGTTTGAGAAATATGATCTCCAGTGAGACGCTATTTTAGCATCTAAATTAATTGTTACAATCCAGAGTGACAAAGACCTGATCGTCACGCTAAACTTAACCAATACCTGTCTGGCTATAGCCAGTGATCACAGAGCCAGCCAGTGAACACGTTGAACCAGCCAGTGATCACGTTGAACCAGCCAGTGATAACGTTGAACCAGCCAGTGACCACGTTGAACCAGCCAGTGATAGCCAAGAGATAGTAATCCCGTACATACAGTCAGCAAACACGTACAACCAGATAGTGATCATGTACAACCAGCCAGTTATCACGTACAACCACGGACGGCAGGTTAGGTGGAGCGCAGGTGGACTACGAGCGCCTCTCAACGACCCACAATTGCGTATAATTCCGCAACTGGGGATGACAACATGTCAGGCAGAGGGAGGAGGGTGTGGGAAGGATATAGGTTAAGTAGGCACAATCGTCATTACTTGTCAAACAGACACAAACTCTCCCCACACACACACACATGTGCGCACACACACACACACACACACACACACACAACCCCGGTGGCCTGGTGGCTAAAGCTCTCGCTTCACGCACGGAGGGCCCGGGTTCAATTCCCGGCGGGACGGAAACATTTCGAAGTGTTTCCTTACACACACACACATACAACAGGCCTAGTGTCTAATCGACATGTGCCTAAGACAAAATGGTAACTAACACGTACACACACACACACACACACACGCACTTGAACAAGTAGGGCGCTTACAAGCTGTATATTAAAAGTATACGCAAGCTGGAGTTCACTCAGGCATACGCTATGAGGTTACACATGTGCATAGATATTTACAGACGCACATAGAATTTACGCACTTGCGTGATCGGTTACACACACACCCACACTCACAGCAATGACTTTCACAAAGGGCATGGCGAAAGGCAACATAAAAGAAGATTGATCATTTACTACCACTGTAATAGGACAGGATTCCCTCTACCCTCAGGCCTCGTCAAGAGCGACATCCGATGGCCGCAGAAACACCGAGTTGCAGCAACAGACGAGTCGTTACTTTGAGGCTATTGCTGTCTGCACCTTGAAGTTCAAAACCAGAAAAGTATCGATGATTTGGATAAAAAATTTGTTTACTATAGAATTAGATAGTAAAACGTTATAATTTCTCAGTGTTGGGGGGGGGGGGGAAGAGAGAATAGCAGTGTTGGATCACATAGGCGAAGCGTTAGTAAAGGTTTGCACAGTTTGGCTTAAAAAATTCTGCTTTAGGCTTACATAAATAAATTACTTGGGAAAAAGAGTGGTATTTTAAAACTGCTAAATTATATTACAATAAGGTCATCTCGAACACATTGAAATTGTGTGATATATGAACTGACGTATCAGTGACTTTGGGCAGCCATGATGTTTTCCAAAAAACAATTTTTTTTTTTAGCTAAGGCACAGTTTATATATATTTATGACTATCCTGGAGAATTTTATCCTTGTCATGGTACAGAGGCTCTTAGCACCTGGCCTCTGGGTGGCCTCTGGCAACTTTGGTAGGTGGATGGCAATTATTAACCGTAATGGCTTTATTGGTTGAGACAGGAGCTTCCTTTAGTGGCTCAACCTCACCCCCAGTCGCTATTTTCTGCTTATTAACCCCTAGTTCACCAGGGTCAAATTTGTAACCCATAGCTACCGTAACCTACTAAATGTAAAGGCATGACATCTAATGGAAAACATCTGTCTTCGAATTTCCCTCTAAACAGCTAACCATGAACATCCTGTTTAGTGATAGCAGCTGAGAACGAGCAGAACAACGAGCAACTAAACAGGAATCAACAACTAGGACACAACGGCTCTGCTCCTCCCCCAACGCTGTCCTCTCTTGCCTCAAGGACGCAATAATGGACTTCAGATTCGGTCAAGTTGAAACTGTGTATAACGATTATTGCACAAATTTCAGCAAATTTTCTTCAAATATTGAGTTGGACACGTGAAATGATGTAGCAATTTGACATTTCAACACAGGAGACGCTGCTCGGCTGATTAAGGTTTATCAACCACACTAAAGATGGACACTGGGTTCATACACTAAAAGGTATTAATTTTTTGTGAATTAAAGATATGAATTCCTGTGTATATACACCAAGAAGTGTGCACTCTTTAATAAATATACACAAAGTGTATTATATATATATATATATATATATATATATATATATATATATATATATATATATATATATATATATAGTGGTTATAACTGCAAACCGTTTTGTAAAATAAGATGCAACAACATGTTATCAATAAAGTCTACACTCTGTTAACATTTTCATTTACTGGGTAAGAATTCAGCTTTCTTGGCTTTCGCCTTTTATTTTGCCACTATTGCTACCAGATATTTTAATTTGCTTTAATTAGATATACTGATAATATAACGAACCTGAATTTTGTTACTGATTTGTGTTACAATTGTTTTGCTTACTCAAGATTCCGAAGTGTATCTGTTACTGAACATATACCAAGAGTATTTATCGTGACTGGTGACAATAAAGTAACACGAAGCTTTTATAGCCTTTGTGTAATCAATCAGCTTTAACCTAATAAACTAAGCATTTTGGACATTTAGTATATGTGAATGAGTCACTTCGTAGAAGGTAGGAAAGTGTTGTTGTTTACACATCCTTCTGTATAACTTTCTCTAAGTAAGTGTTGCCCATCTGGGTCAAATGTCAGGGGTCAGAGGCCATAAGGGCACTCGTGAGCCAGGACGACTACAGTGCATTAATGGGCCCTTCACTCTGGTCGCTGTGGAGGTAACTAGCAAAAATTTGGAAAACATGTCTTTGTGATGAGGGAATTGAATTGATGGTTATTTTTTCGTTTTTTTTTTGTAGTAAACCGGGTCGATGAATTTTCACATCATACGTTTACATCATAAATTCTAATAACGTGATGTAACCAGTGACCCAGCGAACAACCTCGCTGTATGACCAAAAGACCCACTGAGTAGGTCATATACCTAAATATCTTGTCAGGAGAATTTTCCCTAAAATAAAAATACTCTCATAATCATTTATATTATGACTCACGAAATCGTAATAACACAATTGCAAACAAATCACAGAGCAGGTGGTGATCGAACCCGTGGCAGGTGACTCCTAAAACTCACAGGCCAGTGCGCTAACCACTCGGCCAGCTTATTAGAGCCAGTTGGCCTAGTGGTTAACGCACTGGCCTGTGAATTTTAGGACTCGCCTACCACAGCTTCCAGCCCCACCTGATATGTGATTTACATCATTTATATTAAATATTTTAATCTTTTTTAGCGAATATTCTGTGCAATAGTATTTACATTTGTCTATCCACTATCTAGAGAACAATCTCAACTAGAAAAAATAAAAACTGCCTCAGATACACGAACCAGAGGATTTATTCCCTAGAGGGAAATAAATTCTCTTGGGTGCACGTCTTCAGGAGAGATTAACTTCAAGGAAACGTGGAAGATGGACGTCCTAGAGATATGAGCTGAGAACACTGATGAGATTATTATAATCATGGGGGAGCGCTAAAGCCATAGGATTATACAGCGCATGTGGGAGGGGGATGAAGGTATTCAGGCTCAATTCAGGGAACCGGAGCACAGATCCAATTCCCTAGATCTAAAGCTCCTCATGGGAACACTGATGAGAATAGATGGTTGATGGTTGTGAGAACAAGGAGAGGCGGAGGGGGTGGGGGTGAATGAGAGAAGAGGTGGGCGATGGGTGTGAGTACGAAGGTGGTAGTTGGGCGTTTATAAAGAAAAAAGAGGGAGGAAGAGGAGGTCAAACGTTCCATGAAAAACTAACTCTCTCTCCGGTCTGGGAACAAAGACCCGGGGACGATCAACACACACACAATATGACATGTAGTCTGTCGCTTGTTATGAAGACACTGTGATGTACCCCTTATTGTCTGTGTTGATGTACTCGTTATTGTCTGTGTTGATGTACCCGTTATTGTCTGTGTTGATGTACCCCTTATAGACTGTGTTGATGTACCCCTTATAGACTGTGTTGATGTACCCCTTATAGACTGTGTTGATGTACCCGTTATTGTCTGTGTTGATGTACCCCTTATAGACTGTGTTGATGTACCACTTGTAGACTGTGTTGATGTACCACTTATTGTCTGTGATGCTTTTGAAAAAATTAGTCTAATCTTTTAGAAAAATTGCAGTGCTTTTATTGTCTACTTTAAACAAAAACTGCATCATCGGCAAACATTTCCGTATAATTTTTCACACTCAGGGAAAGTGTATATAACATATGAGACAATTATCCATGTCTATCTATGCCTCTGTACTGGACTGTGTGAGTGATGAGTTTAAGTGGATGAAAGGGATTAATAAATTTAAACCAAATAAAGTATTCTCAGTAGTAATCTTTGGAGAACTTGAAACAATGAGTTTAAAAGTTATAAACTTATTTTTCGGAAGGAAATAAGAGTAGTCAAGAAGATGATCTGAGATCATGCTATTCGATGGAATAACTTAACTGAAAATAAGAAATGACTGGTAAATTTTTGTGTTACTATGATCTATTCAGTGTATTTAACAGACTTTTCGCTTTTCTGCTGTTACATCTCATGAAAAATTGAATATATCATTTGATTTGTTTTCTTTTTTAACAACCCCAAAGCTGCCCACATGGGACAGGCCAAGAGCTATGTCTATTTCCTAGTGTTTTGTTTTAAAATAATCCATAATGTGGTGTGGATTTAGTGTTAATGAACACTGATGAATGCGTGGCTGGCAAGGAACTAATATAAGGAAATTGTAATAATAACAGATTTGCTATGTCCTATGGATGTCGCTGCTGGATGTGACCACTTATCTGACCTGACATTCGGTACTGACCCGGCCTCCCAGTGTGAGGAGCTGCAGAAGGGCAGCTGTTTTGTTAGGGCCAGAAGCTATACCAGTGTATGGAACGGCAGCTGTACTCGCATCAGGCATATCAGCTGTACTCGAGTAAGCACAAGCCAAGCTTTCTTTGTTCAGTACCCTGGCGGAGGGTGGTATGGTACTCTAGCAGAGTACGGTACTGTACCCAGGCGGAGGGTGGTACAATACCCCTATAAACCAGCAGTGATCTCACACACATGGATGCGTCACTTCCTAAACACGCGAGCAGAAGCGGATCTAAGGACGGAAGATGAATAAAAATGAGTGCTGGACATCCTCTTATGTTCTATCTGCATGTATTATTATTATTTTTAGGGGAAAGTGAAATCCACTAGGGACATAGTGAATGGGGGTAACTAGGTTTGATCGGAGGAATGAGAGAAATAGCTTCAATTCCTTGGAGAGTGAGCCCTTCAACATCAATGCACCTCTTAGTGTCTATTTATTGTTATTACAGTATTATATGGTTTCGCTTGGCTTGTCCTTCGACACAACACGAATATACACTCTGGTGCCAGCTGTAATTACTTTTATAATTATTCTTGACACGCCCTACCTTGGTTAAAGACAGCCGGTGATATATGATTATTATTATTATTATTAAGTTCAGGGGAAGCTAAAATACCAATCTCATCAGGTGACTTGGAAAAGAGGGCTTCTGTAATTCTTTGATTCATAAACTTATCATAAGGGCATCCTTCATGAAGGTACCAGCTATATAAACTCGAGAATATAAATCAATCTAGTTTCCAAAGGTCATTTCACAACTCCCATTACTGCTATTACAAAAATCTGATAATACGTTGTTCCTGCCTTACAATAAAAAGAGTATCAAGGCAGAGAAGAAGGATTCACAAGGAAATACTGATTGCGTTGTCGTTTGAAAGAAGCGGAAATGTATTGCCCGACCAGTTGCCTGGAAGGACACAGCGGCCCCGTTAATATCTACCTGCACCCTCAGACCGGTTCTGGCTACATGTTGGTTATCCCCGTTGTTATTTCTCAACACAACCATCATATACAAATACGTTATACAAAAACACCATTTCTAGAAGTCCTGATTGGGTATAAAGACACGCAAGCCACAGACATGCAGGCCATTATTTAGATGTCTCGCTCAGGATTGAGCTCAGACCAAAACGAAAAGTTATCTAAAATAAAGTCATTCTTTGTATTGTCTTTGTAACCTATTGTCTGCATGTTGCTCCAGTCACCAAGTCATGATTATTCCGATCATGTCAGCTGACAGGAATGCTTTCAAATATGAATGTGCATGACGTCGCTAAATGTGTGACGTCAGAGAGGCGCGGCTCGACCCCTGAGTGGCTGAGTCGTGGACCAAACAATGCTGTTGGGGAAGTGAAAGCTGTTTCTAAAACTGAGAAACCATCCCGTCACTCTCTTTTAAGAAATTGACAAGTGAGAGTTAACGCCCTCGTAACGGGGGCATTAGAATTAATGTTTCGCAATCCTTTATACATATACGCATTCTCGTAACACATCTACACACAAGACAGTATTATAGACAGACCTTGTATTGTACAAACCAAGGGATCATCAGCCGTGTATTATTGTTGGTAGGATTAATATGTAATATATTAGATAAAAGGACACATGTGCAACTAATGCGACATTTTACTGTGGCAATGTTTCGCTCTCCAGGAGATTTGTCAGCGGCTTGACAGAGCTCCTGGCGTAAGCTGTCAGTGGCCCTGATAAACCCAACAAACAAAAAAGACAAAGCTCCTGGAGAGCGAAACATTACCACAATAAAATGCAGCATTAGTTGCACATGTGTCCTTTTATCTAACTTTATCAGCCATCTTCCGCTGATGCCAGGTATCATTAATGGCAGATACCTTTGACTGCATGTAGCTCTTACTCAAGTTGAACTCGTGGAACTGCTGATACCACGTACCGTTAATACAAGGCGAATCAATTATTACACTCGTGAAGAAGCACTAAACCCAAAAGGGTGATACATAGCTTGGAAAATGGAAGGCAGTCAGGTTTGATCAAAGGTAGGAGAGAATATTCTTACCTCACCCATCACCAGAGGAAGCCCCCTTCCCTCCTTGAAGGGTGCCACACAGTGTTCTAAGTAACTCTGGTATCTGTCAAGGAAGGCTGATACAGTCTTACCTTTCTTAACATTTTTACATTTATCTGTTCCCAACATCTTTATGCCTTAGATGATTTTCTTTGATGATTTAATGTTTTTGCTGAGTATATTACTATTATATTATTAATTATTATTATTATTATTATTATTATTATTATTATTATTATTAGAGTAGAAGTAGTTGTAGTAGTAGTCAATAATAATTATAATTAATAATTATATTGTAGTGTGTATCTCTCTGTCTGTCTCTCTTCTCTTTGGTTAAATAAAAGTAACAGTATTGCGTACGCGAATGAGAGTCAAAGATTTCTTCGCATAGACGTTCATCGAGAACCTTTTTTGTCACGTTACTTACAAAATTATTGAACACGCAAATAAGGACAAGCTCATGTGAGCGAGAGCTTGCTGGAGGAAAATTCCCTTCAAAGCGTGGGAAAAATTGCCTAGAAGCTGGTGCAAGGCTCTTGGTGCAAGGAGATTTGAGCGATTCTACCCTTTCTTAAATATTTCCTGATTATTTACCTTCCCATAGGCGCCGTTTGGCTCCTACGGGTATAGCGCGTTTTCATGATTAAAAATTAGTTTTTTGACAAAATTGAGAAAAAAACAAAAGACACTCATCCCTTTCCCACCGTAAACGATTGTCATGACACATTAGCGATTTAGAGCACAACAATAGTGTTGAGATACTACTGATATTAAGAAATTCAAAGAAAGTGGCAGGAGACTTATCGGATTGGTGCATGTATATGATTTCGATTATTACTCAGTGAAGACATGAGGGACTACAAGCCACGTATAAACATAAGAACATAAGAATGGAGGAATACGGCAGAAGGCTTACTGACCCATACAAGGCAGGTCCTTATCAAAACCACCCTTACCCAAGACTTGAGAATACATATATCTTTGGGAAAACTTTAACGGAAATAAAAGCTTCAAGGAAGGAATGCAGTGGGACTTCCCACTGCAAAAATTCCAATGGGGGAATCTTTCTTATCCAATCAGATATTCATAAACTTTTACCTGAAATGAGAATACTCCAGATGATTTCTGGAGTATTCTCGTTCCTGCTGCTTGATCTAGGACTAAGCCTCCCTTTCGGTATCCTGATATCTCAGACTGTTTGTGCTCACAGCCTGGCTTCTTAGGTGCTCATCATTTTCCTCTTTAAGCCAGGAGCCTCTATTAGTTATTTGACCAGAAGTTTTAACTTAAAATTCCTGCTGGATCCAGAAACATCTAGCTAAATGAATGAAATTTTATTTAATGCAAGTGCCCATGGCATATTCCCAGAGATGGACGAATTCATCTCATACGCATGCTCAGAGCGTTGAGACACTGCTTTGAGTGAATCTTAAGTGCAACAGAGAGTATCTTTTATATAGAGTCCTACTCCTCCCTGTGACCTATTAATTCTATCACATCTTTAAGGTGGCGTGATCTTCCATACTAAAAACAAAGTGCATGCAAATGAAATCCAGAATAAGAAGATGTGTACGATTGTTCGTGAGGAAATTTGCTACAACGAAAATGATTAATTAATACACTGGACAGTATACCATCCTCTTTTGAAGAACGACAGCCTTGTGCGTCATATTAAACTATTAACAAATATAACGCTACAGTTCCAGTGAAAAAAATTGATAGTACTTATATAAACACGTAAAATATAACGAAAAAAAAAGCTACAAGACTAATCAATATTTTCAAAAGCAGTTTCTTATCACAGTGCCACGACCACAACACGCGGTGATAAAGCATTTAGATTTTGCTAAACGCTTTACCTGGTCCGTCAAGTAAACATAGACTTCGAGAACTAGAGTCTCTTATGACTGTTCCAAACTACAAAATAACAAACATTGATAAATTGCGATATTAGTAATGCAAATTAGATAGAATTGTTTGATAAAAGATGTATAGGAAATGTGGAATTAATTAAAGTGGAGAATTATGAATATTGAATGAGAAAATATAAAAAGTTAGAAATATACAAGAATACAACAACTTATTACGATCATTGGACAAAAACGTAATGCATACACGAAATTTAAAATGACTTGTAACCCCACAAAACAAAATAATAAGAATAAAATAAATAAGAGATTGAAAAGAGAATTGCATTTAACACCACAGAAATTCCTAAAGAATTCTTCATGTGTATCATGGAAATAGAATAGGACAAAGAAACAATTGCATAGTGGCAATCGAAGAATGATTAACAAAGAAATGGCTTCAACACATATCAAAGTCTTCATCAGTGTACTTATAGCTGAACACGACACGAATATGCCCAGATTACAAGATTTCTTCATAGGGAGCACTAAATAGTAATAAAATTAGCAACTTTGAAATATTGACTAGTTGAACATTAACAAGTATGTTGAAGAAAATTACTAAATTACGTTTTAATAGCTATAAAAAGGCAGAGTATCACACGTCTAGAAACTGGCAAACGTTATTTTAATGTCCAAGAAGACAGGACTGGTCCTTAAGTTACCGTCCCATTAATTTAACAATTATGTATCAACATATATATATTATACAAAATGCAGAACTCATTGTCTCAGAGTATATAAAAGAAGTTGGAGGAAACATATAGAGCAGGTTTTTGTAATAAAAGCGTCAAACATGAATACAATACGTTTGGAAACCGTTAACCGAGACAAAAGAAGTGAAAAAAACCTTGTGGTTATTAGATATTACCTAACGTATACTAATCATCATCTAGCTACGAGAAACAAAGCTAACTAAATGCTTCATTTTATAGCGAGAAATTTCAAGGATAAAAAAGCAATAAAATATACTGACTCTTTACAGTGCAAATGTCAAAAATCACATTTTGCTAAATTATGATAAACTTAATCTTTCAAGAAGTAGACAGAGTGATTATACAGCTCTCCAGGCAATAAACATTAAATGCAGTGCACACAAAATAACAATAAAAAATATGAAAATACGAATAAAAGCTACCAGCATGAATAAAACACAACAAAAATACTATCATATCAAGCTAAAATAACCAGCATCAGTTGAAAATGCCAATTCACTGCTAATGTTAAACGACTCAAACGTTCCCAAAAATCTCTACAGGCTTCCTGGTAATTATTAAAACCACAACGAATGTGTAAAGGTCTAAATTATGGGCAACTCGTTTGAATGTGCAACAGTCAACGGCATACCACAATGTAAGCCAAATAAAGGTGAGGGGAGGTGCTGGGTTCTTAGGCTAAGCCGCTCAAGCCACACTGCCTCGTGCAGAAGTGAAGGTTGTTAAACTGTAGTTACTCTTTCCGCGCAGATTGCAGAGGATCTTAAGGTCTATAGAGAGGCTATTTGCCTTTCCCGTGTACTTCTATTTATGTTGATTGGCAGGTATTGTCGATAAATATTGTTGGAAGACATTCCGTACAGAGTAAACCTTTATTACAGTTGGTGATGAGCTCTGAAGAGAGCTTTATGAAGTTATGAACTACGTTAAGTTCTCTACGTTAAGTTCACTTTAATAAAGATTTGCTCACACTATAATTTTGTTTATGCTTAGTTATCCTGGACCTACCTGGAGGTCTACACAAACTCTCACTCTCCCTTACTCTCAACACACCCCCTTAGCACCATATAGTTCCACCTGAGTTTGACAACCTTTCGATTCCAAATCATCTTGTTCAATGGCCGGTGAGCGGGGTTTTCCATCTCTTGACATGCGTTGAGGCTTCGTTGCATGAAGACCGCACCGTCACCGCCCATATCCGGCCTCTTCCTAGTGTCTGGCTCGCAGCTGACCCACAACGACCGAGGCTTCCTGTCACGACCACCCCTCCAAGGAGTGGGAGGGAGGGTAGGAAGCGGGAGGGAGAGCAGGAAGAGGTAGAGCAAGAATGAAAAAGCAGGCTGATGTAGCGCAGGAAGTGGGAGCACAGGTTGAAGGAGTGGGAAAGAGCAGAGGAAAAGGAACAAAAGAGGAAGAGAGCGCAGAAAAATTGAGGGGAGAGAGATGAGAGTCGAGGAAGGTTCCAGGAGAAGATGGAGTAGGAAAGAACACAGGTCAGAGCGAAACGAAGATCAAGAAGAGAATAAGAATACGAGGGGGTTAGGAATTGTGTGAAGGATTGCCTGTAGGTTAACAGTAATGGCTCCGGGGTTCACCGTCCCAGCGGTTCGGTCTCAGATCAGGCTTCCTGGTTCCTGGTCTGATCGATCAGACTGTAGGTGCCCGCCGCAATCACGAAGCCTGGTCTGGGACCGGGCCGTGGGGGGCGGTGACCTCCGGAAGCGACCACAGATAATCTCCAGGTAATCATTTTCATCGCGGCTGCGATCACATTGTTGTTCTCCTTGAAAGTAAGATTATCAGACATTTTTACTCCCAGGTCTCTCACTTTAGACTTCTGCTCTAATGAGTGACTTGAGTTTGTCTTGTACTCTCGGTTCGTTTTTATTTATCACTTAGTATCAAAGTTTTGCCACTGATCGACTGGAAACTTGCTTAAATTCAGCTTGGAGTCTCGCTGTGTCTTCAAGAATGCCACGAATTCTTTTAGCATCTGCAAAGGATGATGCGGTGTTATGGCTTATGTCCCTATATGAGAATGAGAGAGGTGAGGCTAGTACCGAGCCTTTAACAGATTTTGTTTTTACTGCGGTAGTCTCTGATTTCACACTGTTTACTATAACTCTTTGGGTTCTGTTTGTAAGGAAGTTAAATATCCATCTACCCACCTTTTCCAGCTACAACTATTTTTTTTAGATTTAAAAAAAAAAAACCACTGTACACTTCATTTGCAATATGCTTGTCTTCCAATGTATGCGAGATCATGTAATAGTCCAGCAATTGCAGGAGACAGAATCAACATGTTCCGAAACCATGTTGCCCGGGGTTATGCAATTGTTGTGATTCCATGCAACTGATAAATCTTTTTTTTTTTTTAACTATCAAATATCTGAATGTGATACGTCGGGTAACTGGTCATTAGCTTTTTTTCAATTAGTTTAGCGAAGTGGTGCTACATTGGTGGTTTTTAATAGTTGTAGATTTATTTCAGCGGGTAGAGTACTTCTCCATAGAATATTTAAGGTACGAGACAGCATTGTCTTGCAATTCCTGAATAAAGAGCAAATTATGAAAACTAGGAATTAAAGCGAGGAGGTAAGGGAGGAGAAAAATAAGTTTCACTGAAAAGACATTAAATGGTGTTTGTAATCAAATAAAAATAAATGTGTGTGTGTGTGTGTGTGTGTGTGTGTGTGTGTGTGCAGAGAGAAATACGGGGGGAGGGGATGGGAGGGGGGGGAGAACGTCACGTCCAGGCTCCGTGGCAGATCTGGGACGCTGGTGGTGGTGAGTCATTGGTGCCGGGGGTAGGGGCTCGGGGGGAGGGTATCTTGTCAATGGTGGTGATGGGAGGAGCTAGACAGGAGAATAGTGTATTATGGAGGTAGATAGGCTTGAAATTTAAACAGCGCTTTGACTGAACGGGATTATGGAGGTGTTAGAGAAGGATTGAATTACGACGGTTGCTGTCTAAAATAAGACCGACAGGAGAGCGCTGCAAAAGCTTATTAGCCATATCCTATTATTATTATTATTATTATTATTATTATTATTATTATTATAATCATGACTAAGCGCTAAACTCACTATCTTATTAACATCCAAACATTTTTCATTCCTGAATCAGAATAATCTATTAATAAAGCCATATGAAGAATTTATGGATCACTATTTGAAACTCTCACACACACACAAATACAGTGCAATGGGTCCTTTATTACATTGCAAGTACGTTTCCATCGTGTCGGTTTTTATCCACTATATACTATGTCTCTCCTCTTTTTGATATGTACTAGATGCAGGACTATCCATTAATTTGTACTCTTCTATCACATAACCCTTAATTATATTTCTTCAAATATAATTGAATTTCAGTTCTAATTTACGCCCTAGAAAACATTCCTGATACCGAGGATTATTAGGTCGGTATCTTTAGCATCATATCTAACGGATTTATTAAATTTACGTTATATAAAGACCATAACTTCACCGCAGTTTTAATAAAGCCGTTGGACGTCTATTATGCTTCCAGCTCTTCGTAAAAAGCAAGTATTCTATTAAACGTATTGAGAATAATACAACAATCTTGCTCTTTCTTGTAATTTCTGCTAATCAAAACTGTTTTTTTTTTTCGCACTGGTTTGGTGAGGTGTTTTTGGATACTTTTTTTCTGAATTGAGCTGCATCTGCCAATTACCCGCTCATAACATTAACCATTCTAAAACTTGAATCGAGATCCTTGGGTAATTTAAAAACAAAATAAGTTTGAAAATTACATAAGTGGGTGAGGGTTGGTTCGAATAAAATCGACCTAGCATAGTTAAGTAGAACCTTATGTTCTTAAAACTCTGAATCCCCTTGGTTCCTCTGAATATATTTGTCTGGCGTATAACTTACACGTTCATTTATTCCCACATCTGGGTAGATCATGAAGACACTTGTGTATAGTTCAGGGCATTTCCTTTAATAATTGTATCGAAATGTACACAAGTGTCCTTTTCCACATTGCGAAAAAACATAAGACCTGTTTTTGAGGCTTATGGAGGGTCATATGTGAACTGGTTTTAAGTAATTAACAACTGCACTGGTCGAGACTCGACCCTCCGAACTTCAACACACCACCCTAGTGGCCTGTCAAATCTCAAGACGCCCTAAACCACTTAACCACCAATATCACATACATCAGGTGCCCAGTAGTACTGGACAGGTCACTCCTGATGCGGATACACACGTGGCTGTGGCAAGCTAAGGACTAGTTTCATTCTCCTCTAGTTTGGAATACCAATTACACAAGCAGTTTTGTTAATTGCTTAAAACCACTTGTTCGTGGATGCACTAATAAGCTATATAGTCAGGAAGAGAGAGAGAAAAAGAGAGAATTAGATGAGATGCTGAGGCTGAGTCAAATGAGGTATTAACATTCTGTAATGGAAGTGTTGTTAACTTTCCTCTCACATCCCAGGCGTCTGTGTTTCACCCCCAGGATTGTTATAAATTATTCATCACCAAATAAGGCAAACATAATCAAAACAATTTTATTTCGCATTTTTATCTTCCTTATTAGTTTGCCTCGCGATTTTTTGTAGTTCTTCTGCCTTCATATCCTTCTGCCTCTCTCTCTTTCGTTCCATCGCTCTCTTTCTCGCTGTAATCACCTCCTTCATTATCATCTTCCTCTCATTCCTCCTTATTCTTGTCTCCATTGCTCTTTTGAACTGCTATCATCTTCGCTGTCATTCCTATCTCCATATTTCCTTTATCCTTCACACATTTTCTCCAATCCCTCTCTCTATTGCTCCTAACCCTGTCTCCATCGCTCACACACTTTTCTCCTTCATTTCTAGCTCCCTATCCTAGCCTTATCAGTAACTCCCTCTTTCCCTTCTGTAATATACCAGGAAAAACAACCATTAACTTGTGAAATCACCTGACCCGCCTCTCTCAACCTCTAGTATGTGTGTGTGTAGAACACCCCTCCCCAACTCCCATCCCCTGGAGTGTGTGGAGAACACCCCTTCCCACTCACACCCCTTGGAATATGTGGAGAATATTCCTCCCCCACTCACTTACCCTGGAGTGTGTGGAGAACACCCCTTCACCACTCATCCCCTGGAGTGTGTGTGGAGAACACCCCTCCCCCACTTTCATTCCCTGGAGTGTGTGTATGGAGAACACCCCTCCCCAACCCACAAACACTTGAGTCTGCGGAGTTGCATTCTTAAAGTCAACTCTTTTCGATGTTTTTGCTAATGTCTAAATGGTGCATTGCTAATTAGACTTGGCTGTTCATACAGAAGATCACACCGCAATCCATGGTATACCTTCCCTATCATGCCTCCCTTTATTATCACACTTTTCACATCTTTTCAATTTTTCCGATTATTAAATCCACCTCTAAGTATTTCTCCCATAAGAATCATACAGCGCCTGAGAAATGGGAGGTAATCAGGATTTGGCCCCCCAAAAAAAGTATCTCCAAGAGAGCTTCGTAAGCATCAAGGTCCCCTTATCTACACCTTGAAGGGTGAGCATCATCTACATTAACACAAATATGTATAATTATTGTTAATAAGTCAAGCCTTAACTTCGAAATGACATAAATAAGGAAAATATTGCTTTTAGAGTGTCATGTACTAAGTTGTCTCTTAAAATCATGCAATAAAATGAAAACGTATTCTGATATTTTTTAGAATCAATCTATAGTTTAACTCTTAATCAGACGTCCATGTTAAATATGTGTGAATAATGAAGAATATTAACCAAAAGTGGGACACAAAATTAAAAGTCCCATCAGGTCATCGGACAAACGTACCTGTTTTCTCTCAATTATTACTTCCCTTTAATCCCCGTGTAGCCGATAGGCCTAACCCGATCATTTGGAACAGCGGTTTCGATCTCTGGCGAGAAATAGAGAGAGAGAGAGAGAGAGAGAGAGACAGAGAGAGAGAGAGAGAGACAGAGAGAGAGAGAGAGAGACAGAGACAGAGACAGAGAGAGAGAGAGAGAGAGAGAGAGAGAGACAGACAGAGAGAGAGAGACAGAGAGAGAGACAGAGAGACAGAGAGAGAGAGAGACAGAGACAGACAGAGACAGACAGACAGACAGACAGAGTTTGAGCGATAAATGTCGCCCGAGTGGGGGTACTGCCACGAACAGTACCAGAATCAAGAATCTTACTAATATTAAACTGAAAACCCTTCTCAATATCAAAGTTGAGCTCCTCGATATCAAAAATAGGCTATACGTAATACCGCGTGGAGATTACAATAAAGTTCGTTAGACAGACTGCAGTGATTTAGTCCCTCGTGATAATGAACACAAATACGCCTGTCGTATTGATATCAACAATGCCTACATTATACAGAGGAATAACCACGACCATATAACGAAATGGAGTGAGGCTAGACCATTGCTCTAATTCCCTGAATCAAGAACCCTTCACCGGCATCAAGGAGCCTTCCATGACTGCTTTCCCCCGTATGCAACAGTTTTTGCTCGCCCTTCGTACAATCATTATTTCTTAGTTTCTAGTTCAATGACATTCTGACCAGCACAATGACCATGTGGTCTGCATTTCCTTCATATTTTTTATTCTGTCCATGAAGTTAACTGTAGATCATTAGTATATTTATGGAAAGTTCTAAATTCGAATAGTTCATCCATAGCTAACTTAATATTTAGACGCAAAATAGATTCAGCTAATAATATTGTTATATCATAACAATGGTTGACGCATGTAGGTAGGCGAAAATAGTCACTATAGATATTTTATTTTCGCAGACTAAGAATTACTTTACTGGAAACTACATGTATATAAATGCGTTGACAGATGGAAACTTAGTACACTGAAAGAAATTCTGAGTAGAGCGATAGAAAAAAAAGACTAAAACAGAGATACGCTTTAATAAAATTTGATAAGATTTTATGAACAGAGGAGCACTACTAGGTAGGTCCTATTAACGTCCAACCAGTCACTCATTGTTAAGGCTAAGCTATTTATTTCAAAGACGTTACTTCACTTTTTTTTGTGTCCTCCATAAATATAGTGATAAACCAATGCTTGTCTATATCCTATTTACATATGTATTTATTAAACTTGAGTTAATAATAACTCGGTTTGTCGTTTTTACATATTTTTAGCATCTTGTTTATATCCCCTATTATATATGCAGAACAACCACTTTGAAAAACTAGCGAAATTCCAAGCGCTTTCGTGATTTCTCACATTATCAAAGAACTGTGATATCCCCTATTAATTATGCTTATCTTTTATTTGTAAAATTCTAATTCATCTTCATCCTATGTTTTAAGAGAATGACTTCTTAACCTGTAGTCTGGTCGAATATTCTGTTTCCTAAGAAAGACGACAGTTATTCCTGTACGTTTTCAGTGCATTTACATTTATTCTCATATATGAGAACCGATGTTGTATGAAAAGAACTTCAATGTAAGGAAAAGGTTACCCAATTCGTGGCGTTCTTAATCCAATATAGAAAAAATAAAAATATAGTATTGGGGAGATCAGGTAAATTCTACAAGTGGTGCCTCAAATTGTTAATGATGTTACCAGACTGTCTAATGTCAATGCAGTTAAAACTCTTGAGATATTGAAGCTTCCAGTGTTCTGCACAATTGTACTACCGTAGCTTCCAGGCAACGACAAATCTGCAAATTTTAATCTTTGATTATTGATTTGGCTTCACGCCATTTCATCAAGTTGTTGTGGCTGTTATTATGAATAGCATAGAAATATCATCAGTAGAGAGTTGACCTGTGTTCAGTAGCGAGTTGACCTGTGTCCATTGAAAACGTGTTTTGCTGATTTTCAGTATAAGTATTATTGAGGTGTTAATTATGTATTCTCAAAACAACTGTTCCTTCAGGTAAAGACAGAGCTGCAGGAAGCTGGGAAGGAGATACAGCTTCTTAGATAGAAGAATCTTTTTCGGATAAAAGATGATGATACTAGCTAAAATGAATGGAAATTGGTCTGCAAGAAAGAATTAAAGCTGAAGATAGTCTTGGAAACTGCTGTCGAAAGTACAATATTTTTTTTTTTTTTTTTTTTTGCTGTATTGTCAGACGAATGTGGTTCTGTCATGAGTACACTAAAAACCACTAACGACGGTAAGAATGTTTTTGTAGGAAGTGATTATCGCAAATCGTTAGGGCTTCATGGCATGAAAATGTCTTGATAAAAAGATTCAGTATGGAACGCCTTTGCCCCTCCGGCAATCTAGTCCTATCCAGGATCAGGGACTCTCATTCTGGAAGAGAAACTCGACAGGATGGATGTTTCGCTGTTCATCCACGTCCCAACTGACCAGTCTATCGTCATCCTCCGTGACAAAGTATCAGATTACATGTACAACTCCTGTTGCATGCGTCTTATTCAACACGTCTGTATTATAAACCTTTGATCTAAATATATACTTATCAGACACAACAACACCAACTACTAGTGTCCTTGTAGGAAAGTGGATGTCTCTACAACTATTGCAAAATCTCTCTCAGATCCATTTCCACTAGTGAGCCTTGATACTAGATCCACTGTTGGAAAAATATCGTTCCTGGGAGCGAAATGTTGATGTTGAGCCACCTTGGCATAAATAATATGGGTATAATCCGTAAATCGTAGTCTCGTTACAACATTGGGAATGAAAATTACGAATTTCTCTGCCTCCAAATACTAAATATAACTGGTTAGCCAATTATCATTATCAACTAGTAGGTTGACTGTGGCGTAAAGGATCATCGACCAATCTAGATAATTAACCTGATTTGAGGTATGATGCTTAAGACAAGGATCAAGAAAACTTACCACGAGGAAAGTAAAGCTAAAAGAAGAAGCAGACGAAGAGGAAGTTAAACAAAAATAATTAAGAAATCTAATAGGCAGGGCAAGTGAAATGGGAGAAAAAGAAGCTTAGGAGGAATGAAGAAAAGCATAAAGAGAGAAAAAACAAACGGAGTCAATTCAGGAGCTAATGCTAGGGTTAATCTGTCAAGGGATCAAATAACCTTAATGGATGAGGGAGACGGGGGAAGAAAAGGGAATGATGGGATGAAAGAATAGGATAAGGGAGGAGGTGGTCGGGGACAAGGGAAAGGCAGGGGAGGAAGGAGAGAAGGGGAAGAGATGATGTAAGTGAACACCCTGGGTTTTCATACTTGATTGCTCTAGCCTTCACGAGTGAATCATAGCTTTAGAAGGGTAGTAGAGGGAGGGCACACTGACGATCTCACATGCACGCGTACGGGCGCGCACACATTACTGCTACCTCTGCCTTCTTTAAGTAATATCCGAAAGGCTTCGCGAGGTATTTTATTTCCCGTCACTAAGCTCGATTCCATATGTATTGATGACCCAGTAATATTGTAACAGTTTTGGTCATGAGTTTTTCTGTCATTATCAACCTAATGATTACCACTAACTTTAATCAGCATTATTACTTCTGCTTTCTAGTCTTGGCTTCCTTGCTGCCCTTGGCATCTATTTTGGCATGCGGACAACGCCTGACATTTTCCAGGAAAAACAAAGGTTGATATTTTATTAATTTGTTCTAAACCACTCTTGATAATTTTTACTTAGCGTGAAAGTTACATTTGAATACCTGTATATTCGTGTCGGGTGTTTGAATGTGTTTAAATGTCTATTTTTTTTTGGTGTGGCACATTAGATGTGTCTACTATTGTGCTTGGATATGATTTTAGTGTGGATGAGTTTTTTCTTTACCTGTGTAAATATGTTTTCTGTATTCGATTCACTTATTTTCATGCATATTCATGTTCAATTGTTGATGTATATTTTTCTGCTTCAATGTATTGATTGATAATATATGTTTTGGGTAAGTGCCTATGTGCAACATTGCATCCATGTGTGAATGTGCATATTTACGCATAACCAGAGCTTATCAATCAAGAATTATGATCATTGTAAGGATTCATGATACGTGCTCAGCGTATCAGGTATACTGTACAAGTATGAAGAAAGTATTTAGCTGAAGGTGTATTGAGTACGTAGGGGCTGGCTGGAAGTATAAAAAGGGTACAGAGACATTCAAAAAGCGTTTCGTATTTACTGAAGCCGTGAGGAGAGGGTACGTGTGCCTTGGTGCGTGGGAGGGTTGGATCAGTACCTGCTCGGGGCAGCGTTGAGATCACCGGGTGGATGGGTGGGCGGGGGCCTCCTTATATTGTTCCCGAGGATGAGTCTTCTTGATAGTGTGGTAGGTGGGGTAGGAAGATAAATAGATATCTAGATTGGTGAATAGGTATATAGGAAGAATTTTAGGAGGTAGGTTATAAACTTTTTCTTCCAGATATAGTGCAAACATTGTCGTCTTCATTTAAAAAGATTTCTGTTTGTTTTAATTTTATTAAGAGGGTGATACCTGTAGTGATAGATAACGCCCACTATATAAATGTATGGGCGCGCTCAGACGCATCCAAGCGAGCACACAAACTGTACATACATCTATACATACACTCCCCTGGCTGTCTTCAAGAAGGCACTGGACAGGCACCTAAAGTCAGTACCTGACGAGCCGGGCTGTGGTTCGTACGTCAGTTTGAGCGCGACCAGCAGTAACAGCCTGGTTGAGCAGACCCTGATCTACCACGAGGCCTGGTCTCAGACCGAGCCGCGGGGGCGTTGACCCCCAAAACCCTCTCCAGGTATACATTATATATATTGTCTACTACTAGAATACATTATATATATATATATATATATATATATATATATATATATATATATATATATATATATATATATATATATATACATTCATAATGGGTTCAGATGTTTTTTATTTTTTGTTGTAATGCATTTTTACGATTCAGAATAAAAAAAAAATGTAAATACTATACATAGCTGTTAGTACTATCTCTCCCTCTCACCTTTGTTATTTAAGTTGTTCAGTTAACCACGACGAAAAATTTGTGACGATTGACTTGCTGTGGTGTGCCTTAGGGGCTCAACACACAAGGTTGAGGCGCTCTGTTAACACCACACACAATTGTTCTCTAGATTCTCTAACTCGTACTGAGATTAATATAAACACAAGATAGAAGTCTTGGCGCACGACTTCAAAAAAATCATTCGTGCACTTTCTGTTTTATACTTCGTAAGATAATGATGTGAATTACATCACGGAACGTAGTCTCCCCATGCCGTCTAAGCCTGCACTGACTTGTGTTACCTGCCTCATCCCCCCGACCTCCTCATTTCCCCCGCATATCAGGTGCCGAGCAGCATTTTGTCAACACAAAACTTCTTTCGTGTGTCCCTTCAAAATGCCGCTTTTGCAAAGTCTGAATGTGTCAATATATCAGTTTCAGTCAATCATACATACGAAGAAAATATGTCAATGCAAATAGAGGCGGCATTAGATATCAAAGAAAATGGGTTGAGCAAAATTAAAGTCACTCTAAACCAGAGAGATTTAAACTGGAACCCACATAGTGAGCTTACGGTGGTGCCACATCTCTTGAGTTCCATTCGTACAATGGAACTCTGCCGCGTTGCTGAAGGAGCATAAACAGAATGTGTGAATGAATATGTAATGCATAGTTAATTATTCATGCATATGTGTTGAGTCCCTAGTACCCCTTATACAGTTTCATACACGATCGATATTTATATATATATATATATATATATATATATATATATATATATATATATATATATATATATATATATGTGTGTGTGTTATTATATATATATATATAATATATATATTTTATATTTAATATATATATATATATATATATATATATATATATATATATATATATATATATATATATATATATATATATATATATAGTGTGTGTTTATTGTTGTATATGTGTATGTATGTGCGTGTGTATGTGTGTGTACGTGCATGCATGTTTGTGTGCTGTTCATGGATGTTTTAGTTACCATTTTGTCCTAGGCACATGTCGATTAGACACTAGGCCTGTTGTATGTGTGTGTGTGTGTGTGTGTGTGTGTGTGTGTGTGTGTAGGGAAACACTTCGAAATGTTTCTGCCCCGCCGGGAATTGAACCCGGGCACTCCGTGCGTGAAGCGAGAGCTTTACCCACCAGGCCACCGGGGCTGTGTGTGTACTCACCTAATTGTGGTTGCAGGGGTCGATACTCAGCTCCTGGCCCCGCCTCTTCGCTGTCCGCTACTGGGTCCCTGCCGTGTGTGTGTGTGTGTACTCACCTATTTGTACTCGCCTATTTGTGGTTGCAGGGGTCGAGTCATAGCTCCTGGCTCCGCCTCTTCACTGAATGCTACTAGGTCCTCTCTCTCCCTGCTCCATGTGCGCGTGTGCGTGCGTGTATGTGTCTGAGTATGTGTGTGTATACTTACCTAGTTGTATTCACCTAGTAGTGGTTGCAGGGTTAGAGTAGAGCACTTGGCTCCACCTCATCACTGGTCGCTACTAGATCACTCTTCCTGCTCCATGAGCTTTATCATACCTTTTCTTAAAGCTATGTATATATCCTGCCTCCACTACATCACTTCCCAGACTATTCCACTTCCTAACAACTCTGAAGAAATAGTTCCTAACATCCCTGTGATTCATCTGAGTATTCAACTTCCAACTGACCCCTTGTTGCTGTGTCCCATCTTTTGGAACATCCTCCAGTGTCGTCAGGTCGATTTCCCTTAACCTCTCCTCGTAGGACATGTCCCTTAGCTCCGGGACTAGTCTTGTTGCAAACCTTCGCACTTTCTCTAGTTTCCTTACGTGTTGGCTGGGTGCGGGTTCCAAACTGGCGCTGCATACTCCAATATGGGCCTAACGTACACAGTGTACAGGGTCCTGAATGATTCTTATTAAGATGTCGGAATGCTATGCTGCAGCAGTTATTTGGTTGATGTGCGCCTCAGAGATGTGCCTGGTGTTATACTCACCAAGATCCTTTTCCTTGAGTGAGGTTTGTAGTGTCTAGCCCCTAGACTGTACTCCGTCTGCTATCTTTGCCTTTCCCCAATCTTCATGACTTTGCACTTGGTGGGGTTGAACTCCAGGAGCCAGTTGCTGGACCAATCCTGCAGCCTGTTCAGATCATTTTGTAGTTCTGCCTGGTTCTCGTCCAACTGAATTCTTCTCATCAACTTATCATCTGCAAACAGGAACACTTCTGAGTCTATTCCTTCCGTCATGTGGTTCACAAATACCAGAAACAGCACCGGTCCTAGGACTGACCCCTGTGGAACCCCACTCGTCACAGGCGCCCACTCTGACACCTCGCCACGTACCATAACAAGCTGTTGTCTTCTTGACAGGTATTCCCTGATCCTTTGCAGTGACTTCCCTGTTATCCCTGCCTGGTCCTCCAGCTTTTGCATTAATCTATTGTGTGGAACTGTCAAACGCCTTCTTACATTCCAAGAATATGCAATCTACCCACCCCTCTCTCTGTCCTACTACTGTCTCCCTGTCATAGAACTCCAGTAGGTTTGTGATACAGGATTTCTCATCCCTGAAACCGTGCTGACTGTCGTTGATAAGCTCATTCCTGTACTCACCTAATTGTACTCACCTAATTGTGGTTGCAGGGGTCGAGACTCAGCTCCTGGCCCCGCCTCTTCGCTGTCTGCTACTGGGTCTCTGCTCTCCCTGCTCCATGAGCTTTATCATACCTTGTCTTAAAACTGTGTATGGTTCCTGCCTCCACTATATCATTCTCTAGTCCATTCCACTTCCTGACTACTCTGTGGCTGAAGAAATGTTTCCTGACATCCCTTTGACTCATCTGAGTCTTCAGCTTCCAGTTGTGTCCCCTTGTTTCTGTGTTCCCTCTCTGAAACAACCTGTCACTATCTACCTTGTCAATTCCCCGCAGTATTTTGTATGTCGTTATCATGTCTCCTCTGACCCTTCTTTCCTCCAGTGTTGTTAGTCCTATTTCCCTCAGCCTTTCTTCATAAGACAGACCCTGAGTTGTGGAACTAACCTTGTCGCAAACCTTGCACTTTCTCTAGTTTCTTGACGTGCTTGACCAGGTGTGGGTTCCAGACTGGTGCTGCATACTCTAGTATGGGCCTGACGTATACGGTATACAGTGTCTTGAACGATTCCTTGTTAAGGTAACGGAACGCTAATCTTAAGTTTGCCAGTCGCCCTATGCTGCCGCAGTTATCTGGTTGATGTGTGCTTCGGAGACGTGCTTGGTGTTATACTCACCCCAAGTCTTTCTCCTTTGTTGAGGTTTGTAGCCTTTGTCCACCTAGCCTGTACTCTGTCAGCGTCTTCTTTGCCCTTCTCCGATCTTCATGACTTTGCATTTGGTGGGGTTAAATTCAGAAGCCAGTTGCTAGACCAGATGTCAAGCTTGTCAGGTCACTTTGAAGTCCTGCTTGGTCTTCATCCGATTGATTCTCCTCATTAATTTCACATCATCTGCGAAAAGAACACTTCTGAGTCTATCCCATCCGTCATGTCATTCACATATAGCAAGAATAGCACTGGTCCTAGGACTGACCCCTGCGGTACACCGCTCGTCACAGGCGCCCACTGTGATACCTCATCACGCACCATGACCCGTTGTTGCCTCACTGTGAGGTATTCCCTGATCCATTCCAGTGCCCTTCCTGTTATACACGCTTGGTCTTGGTGTGTGTGTGTGTGTGTGTGTGTGTGTGTGTGTGTGTGTGTGTGTGCACGCGCGCTTGAGGGTGTGTGTTTATGTACCTGTGTGTGTGTAGCTGGCCACTACAAGGTCCATTCCCGTCTTCAAAACCCATATCGTATCTCTTCTTAAAGCTATGTATGTATTCCGCCTCTACTACAGTACTGTGGAAATTAATTGGGACAGGAGTAAATTTTGTGATTATCTCATATGGCTTAATTAATGTAGTTTTGGTTCTTTTCTTTTCAGAAGAGTATGCTACCGACGTCTGACAACCATACAGCTATGGTGTTACCCTGTGACTCTCGTCAGTGCTAGAACAACTGTTGTTCTGTAAGGCTATTTCTGAAAGTGTGTTCCGTGAGCGAATGTTGTCTCGCCAAATTCTCCTTTGTAGTTCATGATTACGGCTGAAATTCGTGATGGATGTTACACCTAGGAAGCGTGCAAGTATTGTAGCTCTTAGGAAATATGTTGATTTGAGTATCACAGATCGCCGAAAATTTGAGCTTAGCAAAGTCAACTGTTAGTCGAATTTTAAAGACAGCCGACGACACTGGTGATTGTGGAGCACTGCGTCGAGGAAGATATAAAAGAAAATGCAAGACAATATCTCACAATGACAAGGTTTTCATAAGAAATAGTGAGAAGAATCCCAAGAAAGCCAGCAAAGATCTACAGATAGATTTCTTCAACTGTTCGACGAAGGCTCCTTGAAGTTGGCAGAATTGCCAAAAAGCCGGTAAAGAAACAATTATTGACTACTGCTATGAAGAAAAACTGGTTGCGGAGGGCACTCAATCATAAGGGATGGACGACAGATGAACGGAGAAAAGTTATATTTTCATATGAGGCGCATTTTGAATTACGTGGGTACAGATCAGTGGTAGAGACTGAGCAAAGGCGAACCTCTTCGGAATGGACATATTCAACAAGCGCCAAAACACCCACCTAAAAAGATGTTTTTGGGTAGTTTTACTGCTAAAAGCCCTGGACGGCTTCTAATTGTTGAGAGAACGATGAACAATGACAAATACAAGGCAATCCTGTTAACGCATTTGTTTCCCATTGTAGACAGATTTTTCTGATAGAGAAAGCATTTTCCAGCAGAATCTTCCTCCATGCCAGACTTCCAGAAAAATGATGAAATTCTTCAAAGAGAGTGGGTTAATTAAGCGTTCTAAATTGGCCTGGAAACTATCCTGACCTCAACCTAATTGAGAATCTATGGGCAATAACCAAACGGAGGATCGCGAAACAGGCCTGTTCAACTGTGAAGCTAATTGCTGCAGTTATTAGGACCTGGTACCAAGACGAAGAACTTGCCAAATGTGTTCAACATTGATCGATTCTATGCCAAAGAGTGTAGCAATGCTTATGAAAGCAACGGTTATTCATATTTCCTATTAAATCAGTCATGTGTCATATCATTGCAGTGGATTTTTCAAGTAAACATTAATTTTCCAAATAAATGTCTTATTACATCACTGTACCAATTAATATGCACACTCTCCAGATTGTTCCATTTCCTGACTTCTCTAATGCTGAAGAAATACTTCCTAACATACCTATAACTCAACATACCTATAACTCATCTTGCTCCTGAAAAGCATCTCTGAAAAATTCTATACGTGTTCATCTGATCAATTAGTCCCATTATTTTGTACGTCATTATCATATAACCCCTAGTTCTGTCATCCAATGTCATGTCAAGTTCCCTTAACCCCTCCTCAAAGGACATATTCCTAGGCTCCGGGCCTAGTTCTGTTGCATACCTTTGCACCTTTTCCAGTTTCTTGATGTGATGTGGGGTCCATGTTGGTGTTACATAATACAATTTGGGCCTGACGTACACTGAGTACAGTGTCATGGGGGGGGGAGGAGGAAGAGGTTTGACAAGTTCTTCAAAAAGCCCAATATGGGAGAACCGTAGAAAAATAAACGTCTTCTCTATTTAAAATGTCTTCAATTTACCACTTACCGGCGTACGCCATTGTCTACTGTTTTCACTGGTTAATTCTCCAAGACATGTTTCCTTTCACTTGTTGCCCATGTTCACATAGAAGTACCTGTGTGTTAGTCGACTGTTGTGGGTTGCATCCTGGGGTAAGTTTATTCAGGTATACACAAATACAGTAACATAGATTATATCATACATAACAGCATATGTGTAGAGAACCTAGGAGAACCCAAAAAGTCAAAGTGACTTATTTCCATTGGGGTCCATAACACAGACAGTTCCCAATAACACACGGACTTTACTAGGTTATTCCGGGTGGATAACACTCAGGTTCAAAATCCGAACATCTTATCTCAAGGTTAATAATTTACAGATATTGTTAATTTTCTTAGAAATTCTAAAGTGTCCCCAGTGATGCGAGGGTACATCATTTTCTGTGAAATCGTTTTAAAAGAAAACTACATAGTTACTGATACACTATATAATTATACTACTAGTGTTAGTATTTAGGTACATTTACTCACAAGTACAATTAAAGAAGTTTTGAGTGATTGCAATTGTCTTAATAACACAGATTAATGTAATCCAATTATTGTTATTATTATTATTATTATTATTATTATCATCATTATTACATAAGGGAAGTATTAAACCCGTAGAGGTAAAGGCTCAATTAATAAACACAACTATCCAAGGGAGAAAAGATCCAATTCCTTGGGTCAACAGCCCCTCACCGGCATCAAGCCATGGGGGCCCTTAAATTTTCTTCCCTAAAATACGACCCAAAAATAATATAAAATCAAGTTCTGCGTTATGTAAATTAAACTTAGAATTACCTAATGTAATATATATATGTACAGGTATGGTTACGCCATCTAGGTGCCCTCGAAACCCTTGAACAAATTTATACTCTTGTCTTTAAAACCATCTGTAGATTTTCTAAAAATGATTTTCTTGAGGTATCAACGAATTATACACACACCACGTTTTATAACTCAGGAAACGCTAATAAAGTCAGTGCGTCATTGGGGGCGGTCTGGCTTGTTTCCAGCGGAGTCTTGGTAAACAGGGGCAGCAGGCGTAAAGGAAGCACACCCAACTTTTCACCAGTGCCAGAACACAATTCCGTATCCCTCAGTGTAAGCTGAGAATGCTGCCAACCAAGCTGAAAGTTTATTTTAATTCCTAAATTATTCTTGACTGGCGGTTAACTGAAACTCGTGTAGTCGATAGGCTTTAAGCCCAATTAACCAACCAACCAATGAGCTCTTCCTGTGGATCACGAGCCCCTCACTAACATCTAGGGAACTCTCATTAGTTACATGACATCATGCGCATCTCTACTAAGACACCACCACCATGCATGGTGTCAGGTTCTGGACACTCAACAATTTGACACCACAATGATGCCTACTGAACTTACCAAACATCTCCAAGAAGGAACTGTCAAGTTCATCTGTACTTCCACACCACTCAACACCATCGAAGACATAATCCGCGACCTTACTCATCCTCTGCTACAACGTCCAAGAAAACTGAAACACACCACACAAGAGCAGTTCACCTCACTCGTCAACGGAACGTTTCAGTAATCTCTCCAACACATCACTGTGCAGTGTGACTGCCTTCTCGACCTTTCCTGCCTGCCGACGCCGTCCCTCATCCCTCTACAGCAACGACTGCAGTATTTCAGTACCACTTGCTCCACAGTGGTTGGGCCACTAATCTTTCCTACCCTCCTCAACTCCACCATCCCATCCTTTTCCAGTATTTCCATCCTTCCCCTTCCTTCTTCCTTCCCCATCTCACCGATGCTTCGGTCATCAAGTCGCATCATGCGTACAACTTTCACCCGAGTATGTCCATTATTATTCACTTACTTTTATGTTGCTTGTCATGTGTTGACATAATTGTTATATTCATAGAAATTTCTAAGCCACTATTGACCATATGGCGCAGCATGATAGAGGTGAAAAATGGGAATCTAAGGTGGTGGTGGGGGCTGAATTATTTTTCTTACAATTACGGGGAAGCACTAAACCGTATGGAGTAGTACAGCCTCAGTGGAACGGGAGTAATTAGGTTTCATGAAAGGGGGAGAAAACTTCATTTCCTTAGCTTAAAAGTTCTTCACCGAAAAACATATGAAGTGTGTGTGCCTGGAAGAAATTAGTAAATGTTTTTTTCTTTTGTCTTACTACCTTAATCAAAACTTACAGCAAACAATATGGAAAAAGTCATGTCTAATGCAGAAAATCAGAGATAACAGGTTTTTATATGACATTTTACAAGGTTAGATTAAATAAATTAACGTTCAAGGCTCCTGAAATGAAGCTAGAATATTCGCTGATGAATTTTTCATTTGGTTAAAAAAAAAAATAATGGACTTTCAATACAATCTGAGAATCTTCGGAGAGTGGCGCCGAGCACGCTCTTCACCTGAATTATTGCATTATTCGTATTGGTATGCAACATTACATTAATTTAGAGATGTTACATTACAAATTATATTACTTGTATTGATTATCTACGTAAATGTTCCTACCCTGTAATGCATTTTGTAAATTTACTTCTTATATTAAGATCATTGGTGGTATTTACAATTTTTTTGCATGATAATAAAATCGAATCTTCCTCTAAAATGTGTATGACATGTCATCCAAAAAGAGCAGTCCTTATGGAACTAACATAAGTTCCACTGGAAGGAAACCTTCAAACATCCCCATCGCTACTTATTCCAAACTGGAATGCTTGATAGCTTTATCGCTTTAGCTAAGTCTCCCATCGTAGGCTGCCAGGTTTCATTACATTTTTTATAAAGTCATCTTGTGTGAAAGAAAACCATTCATCTTAAGGGTTGTATTTGATAAATAGTTCTTGCTGTAGGAGGTTGTATATGACAATGTAGCTATAGTGTACAATGGTGATATAACTAATTTTGCTAAGAGTTCTATACATTATCCCTGAATAGCATAGGTAGTTTTAAGTTATGAACAATAATTAAGGTTAGAATTTGTAATGTTTTGGAGTACATGTAGTATGTATATTGATAGGCTGATAGAATTTGTGTTCATACAAGAGTATTAGTAACTTAGGATAACTCAGTAACGTTAGGATGTCAAAGGACTGTATTTCCACTAAGGTCCCCTTAATCCTTTTCAGCAGGATGTAACCCATAGCAGTCGACTAAGATTTGTTCGGATTTTTAACCTGGAGGGATAACCATCCAGGATAACCCAATAAAGTCAGCAGGTGCAAGGAAACATGCTCAACGTTTCCACCCATGCTGGGGATTGAATCACTGACATTCAGTATGTGAGGTGTGCACGTCGCCAACCGAGCCTACTTACGGCTAGTTGAACAGGGGCAGCAGATGTAAGAATACATGCCCATTGCCTGGTGGCTAAAGCTCTCGCTTCACACGGCGAGGGTAGAAACACTGGACGTGTTTCTTTACGCCGGTTGTCTATGTTCCCCATCAGTTAAATGAGTACCTGAGAGTTAGTCGACTTTGCAGATGACACACGAATCTGCATGACAGTGTCCACCATTGAAGACACTGCAAGACTCCAAGCAGACATCAACCAAATCTTTAAATGGGCTGCTGAAAACAATATGAAGTTCAATGATGAGAAATTTCAATTACTCCGATATGTAAAACGTGAGGAAATTAAAATCTCATCGAAGTATAAAACAAATTCCAACCTCACAATAGTGCGAAAAACTGATGTCAAAGACCTGAGAGTGATCATGTCAGAGGATCTCACCTTCAAAGACCATAACACTGTAGCAATCGCATCTGCTAGAAAAAAACCAGGGATGCCAAGCCCATGTTGACACTTTTCAGGTCGCTTGTTCTATCTAGGCTGGAATATTGCTGCACACTAACGGCACCTTTCAAGGCAGGTGAAATTGCTGACCTAGAAAATGTGAAGAGAACCTTCACGGCACGCATAACTGCGATAAACCACCTCAATTACTGGGAACGCTTGAAGTTCCTAAATCTGTACTCCCTAGAACGTAGGCGGGAGAGATACATTATTATATACACTTGGAAAATTCTAGAGGGATTAGTACCAAACTTGCACACGACAGTCACTTCCTACGAAAGCAAAAGACTCGGCAGACGATGTAACATCCCCCCAATGAAAAGCAGGGATGCCACTAGCACGTTGAGAGACAACAAAATAAGTGTCAGGGGCCCAAGACTGTTCAACTGCCTCCCAGCATACATAAGGGAGATTACCAATAGACCCTTGGCTGTCTTCAAGCAAGCACTGAACAGGCACCTAAAGTCGGTACCTGACCAGCTAGGCTGTGGTTCATACGTTGGACTGCGTGCGGCCAGCAGTAACAGCCTAGTTGATCAGGCCCTGATCCACCATGAGGCCTTGCCACAGACCGGGCCGCGGGGGCGTTGACCCCCGAACTCTCTCCAGGTAAAGTCCAGATCGCATCCTGGGACAAAAGCTGCTTGTTATGCAGAGCATAACAAGCAGCTTTCTATATAGTAGTATGTCATTGATATCAGCTAGGCCTGTATACCTTGTACATGTACTTGAAGAAATAAAGATATTATTCGTTTGGGGATCGAACCCCTGTCCCTTAGTGGGCCAGCCGAGTCCGCTACCAACTAAATCATAGCGCCCCGTAAACGTGTTTTTCTGTTCGTAATTTTTAAAAAGTATATAAGTATTTTGTTCCTGTAGAATTATATAATCATAACTAGTGGCTAAACCCTTACGAGTCATTATTCCCAGTTCAGACTGACTGACGATAGTAGATCACATTTCCTTGTAACATGTACATGGCTAGGCCTCAAACATTTATTATACAACGATTAAGGACTGGAATGGGCTACATGATATGAACACCAGTCTTAGTATAAATAAACTTAGGAATAGTGTTAAGTATGTCCAGTTACCACCCAGTCACACCCATTGGTATATCCATTCATCTTATATTTAAAGCTACTTATGTTCTCGCTTCACTGACACTACATGGGAGTTTGTGAAGCTGAAGTAAGGGAGGAGAGGGATTTATTGTATTAAGATATTTATGCAACCTAGGTCCAATATATCAGTTTGCATTACTTTTTTGCAGTTGATATTAATAATGTTAGAGGAAAATTGGGCATGTATACAGTATGTGTAAGTATACAACAGGTATAAGTATGCATTTAATTTTGATGTACATTATATATTAATTATTACTTAATGTTGTTAATATTGATAAAAGTAAATAATAACTATGTAATTGATAATCTTAATGAATAATTCATTTTATATGTTTATAAAAAGAGAAAAGGAAACATAGTAGATAATGTATTCATGCAACTAATTTCCATTTTAAAATAATTTTAGATTTCTGTATAAGCTTTATTACTTTTAATTTAATATTTTCTTATATATAAACTGTTGTAATTGACAGAGGCAGCCAAGGTACATCATCCCTCCAAGATCTTTGTAAATAAATTATTTCAATCACAGTATATATTACCTAGGGAATGGGAAGCAATGAGATTAGATCTGCAGAAAAAGTTAACTTCTCTTCCTTGAATTGATAATAATAATAATGATAATAAGTAATATAGATGATAATAAAGATAATTGTAATAAAAAAATATAATAGTAATAATAAAGATAATAGTAACATTATTATAAAGATAATTAATATATATAATAAATCAAAATAAATTAAGATAATGATAATACTGATAAGCATAATAATGATATATGATAATGAAGTTAAGCGTCAGAACCCGAAAGGATTATTAACTTTTCGCTAACATCGAGACACTGCCACTGAGTGGTTTGTTTGTAATGAGCCATATGTCAGACGCACTCACACTTACCTCGTACCTTCACCTCCCAGACTTGCTAGTTTGTGTCGTCACTGCTTCCTTCTGGTATAGTTGCTTCCGTAACTAGCAATCATGAACACTGGTCTTTAAACTGAATACTATCGGTCAAGAACACCTTATTTCTTAAAATAAGGAGTAAAGTAATCGTTTCGTGTATATACACCAAGAGACATACACCTCCCGGTATACAGATAACCTTCCTTGGCAAGGTCTCTGACACTACTTGTAGAGTCACACAATGCTTGGTTGGTGAACTGGGCTTCAAGCCTACCAACTACTTAAAGGGTCAATAAGGTTACTGGTCAATTGTTCACCACCAGTCAAATATGCTTAAATTCCTTAAATATGTATTATAGAAACCTCTCAGTGATGTGTCTCTCAGTGTATATACACTGAGAGACACACATCTCTCGGTGTATATAGTCTTGCGACAATGCTTGCTTGATTTATTTGGGTCTAAGTACTATCAACCATAAAAAGGGTCATTAAGGTTGCATGTCACCTGTACACCACCAGTCAACAATACTTTAATGACTAATATACACAATACATACACTTCTATCAGTGAATACACACCGAGAAAAATATACTCTTCAGAATATATGCAAATTACTCTCACTTGTTCGAGACGCAGAGAACTTAACTATCAGGTTCAGTCTTTGAACGCGAGGGTGAGGAACAAGTCGAAGCTAAGAATAAAACACTCTCGACTCATTAGTAACATCCTTTACGCTGGATACAGTGTATTTTAAACTTCAAAAAATCTGTTTCCTTGGAAGATTAAAATAAGATGACTGGATATAGTATGAGTTTACCATTGAACCCCCCCCCAAAAAAAAAAAAAAAAAAAAAAATGAAGTAAGAGCTGAATCCTCAGGTCAGTGGAACTGTCGGAGAACTGTCTGTGTTGTGAACATTCCCATCTTCATGGGAGATGCCATTATGCTGATGAAGGGCTCTTGATCTAAAGATTTGGACCTTTCTACCCCTTCCGTGAATCGATCCTGCTTGCCTCCAAGTCTCCCCAGGCGCTGTATGACGCCCTACGAGTTTAGCACTTCGCACTAAATATAATAACGATATGGGCATTCCCCATCTCCTTCATGTCAAGTGCATTGATGCATAAGGGCTCTTGATCCAAGGAATTGGAGCTATCTTCTCCTTCCTCGGTTCCAACCTGATTTTCACTCATCTTCCAGATGCAGTATCAACCCTATGGGCTTAACGCTTCCCAGTGAATGTAACAATAATGTCAGCATTTATTGCACGTTTCTTTAAAATCTTTAATATATTTAAGAAGTAAGCTCTTCAATTGATAATGGGTAATGTATTGTTTGTAAAGAGCTCTTGATTCAGGAAAATGGAGCTTCCCTACCCTTCCTTGGATTAAACTAGATTACCTCCCACTCTTCCCGATAACATTAATAAAAATTAAGAAAAAAGTCAGTAAAATTTCAGGGAATGGCAGATATGAGGGATATTTATGTTTGTTTGTAAAATAGGTAATAAGGATATATACTCCTTATTGGTGATCAATATATATATATATATATATATATATATATATATATATATATATATATATATATATATATATATATATATATATATTTACTCAGCCTCTTCGCTGGTCGCTACTAGGTCCGTCTACACACTCCCTACTCAATGAGCTTTATCGTGTGTGTGTGTGTGTGTGTACTCACCTAGTTGTACTCATCTAGTTTTGGTTGCAGGGGTCGAGTCATAGCTCCTGGCCCCGCCTCTTCACTGGCCTCTACTGGGTCACTCTCCCTGCGCCATGAGCTTTATCACACCTCTTCTAAAAGTTATGTATGGATCCTGCCTCCACTACATCACTTCCTAAACTATTCCACTTCCCGACCACTCTGTGACTGAAGAAATACTTCCTAACATCTCTGTGATTCATCTGAGTCTTCAACTTCCAACTGTGTCCCCTTGTTGCTGTGTCCCATCTCTGGAACATTCTGTCTCTGTCCACTTTGTCAATTCCTCTCAGTATCTTATATATTGTTATCATGTCCTCCCTATCTCTCCTGTCCTCCAGTGTCGTCAGGTCGATTTCCCTTAACCTCTCCTCGTAGGACATACCCCTTAGCTTCGGGACTAGTCTTGTTGCAAACCTTTGCACTTTCTCGAGCTTCTTCACGTGCTTGGCTAGGTGTGGGTTCCAAACTGGTGCTGCATACTCCAGTGTGTGTGTGTGTGTGTGTGTGTGTGTGTGTGTGTGTGTGTGTGTGAGTTGAGTTGCGTTAAACTTGAAAAGAAAATATCTTATTTATAAATTACAGGTAAATTAAAAAAAAAAATCATGTTTTATTTATCACATTCATATTGTCGTATATGATCAAATTTTGAAATATGTACAGAGTAATTGTCTCTCTTCCCTCAAGAACCTTGACATCGGTGATGGGCTCTTGAATCAAGAAATTGAACCTGAGTGCCATTTTCTGTGCTCAAATACTCTTATTAATTTTAAAACTTAATATTTACTGCGCAATTAAAACTATTCCAATTATCTAATCCTTTCGTACTAAAATAATTTTATTCTGCATAGAATTGAATAGAACGCGGTTACCTCCTATTTCCAACAAGCACTGAATGACCCCTACTGGTTTAGCTCTCCGATGAATAATAATAAAAATAATAAAATTTTCATTAAACAATGGAATATGATTAAACTGTCTTGTTTTGCTTCTGTTTTTTTCAAGATTTTACTTTAGATTGCTTTTTAATTTTGCAAAGCCTCATAGACAGACTTTTGCAAAAGTTATTATTTTGTCAGTCCTTCATTTAAAGTTTTATAAATTATTATCTTTAGTGCCGAATGACCCATATGATTTAGTGTTCTTTGTGAATAATAATAATAATAATAATAATAATAATAATAATAATAATAATAATAATAATAATAATAATAAAAATATAATAATAATAATAATAATAATAATAATAATAATAATAAAAAATATAGTAATAATAATAATAATAATAGGAATGACGTTTAGAAGCTCGTGTAGATCTTTCGCTGTAAAAACATCAACCTTGATAAACATGTGTATGGAGAAACTTGCAATGGGAAGAGTCTGACTGATGTTGTAGTAATCAGGTTTAGGTTTAATTACAAGTACCTTTGGCATTTTGGCAGACGCAGAGATGATGATCAAACTAAATGCAAAGTATGTGGTCAGCATTATGGCCACTTTCTTGTACACTTGGGTATGGAGAGATAGTATAATAAATTAGGTGATACTTTCATAAATAAAATGACTCGATTTGGCATTTCAAACATTTTAAGCAAATATCTTTAATTTGTTTGTAACTGATAAGACAATTGTAGTTACAAATCTAGTCAATTTTTGATAAGGTAGGCCAGCATTAGCTGATATTTTTGCTATGGCAACAAGCCGTCTCACTGTTGCTATAGCATTATGACCTGCCACTTTTGCTATATCAACATCATAACCTGCCACTGTTACCATGGCTTATCACTGCAGCTGTTGCAACATGACCTGCTACGTTTGCTATGGCAACATGATCTGCGTCTTTTGCTATGGCACCATGACTAGCCACTGTTATTACAATCATGAGGAGCACTAAACCCATATGGGCCATACAGTGCCTGAGGGAATGGAATGCATTCAGACTCGATTTTAGGAAATGGGGCACCGGTCCAATTCCTTAGATCAAGAGTCCCATCACCCGTACCTTGAAACCTCCCTTGAGGGATCCTGCTACTGTAGCTATGCCAATACCTGCTATTGTTGCTATGACAACATGATCTGCCACTGTTTCTATAGCAACATTATCTGAAATTTCCAAACATAATAATAATTTTTATAATTATTAAAATTAATAATACTAAGCCCTGACTGGATGTTTCTTTCTTGGCCCTCCAATGGTATTTAATTTTGAAATAGGAATCAGTGTGATCATATAATCTGCTGCCAATAAGGAAGGTAATCATAAATTGTCCAAAAGAAAACGTGTAAATGTGGTGGACATATATGTATCTCTAAATATTTTACCACTCATGGGCAAACAGTACATTCTACTTATTATACCTGTTTCTCAATTTGCATCTAATTTAACATTCCTCTTCTTGCAACCTTTTACCTTTGTTTTCTGTGGCTACGTTAACTACCACTGCCTGTGTTTGATTTCAACATTAACTCTTTAATCTAATATAAGTCATTGATTTTCCTGTCTGTGCAACTCACACATAGCATGCAACTTTCTGTGGTCTTTTCTCTGGAAATTCACTTGTTTGTTTCACAATCATAAATAGACAATATTGCTTTACATTCAGCCTCGAAGAAATTCTGCAGAAAGCTTCTTATAACGAACAATATTTTCGTTAACATTTTCTATTTTCTATCAGGTGAAAATATAGGACTGCATAAGGAACCAACCCTACATTCAATCAAGGACATCATTTTAAATGCGAGTTTAATTGACTTTTGTACATATGGTTATATCTTCATTAAAATGGAGTGAGCAGACAAAACACAATATGTAAACGGGAAAGGCGACACAAAACAACGAAAGAGAAAGGAGTCGATGTTTTATTACGCAAATTTAAAACTGGAAGAGTACATACACACATTTTCATAAGTTGGTTTATAGTGCCCATATGAGATCCTATTCGGATAATCAATATATCAAATATATTTGTGGAACTTATCAGACTCACAGCAAACATAATATGTCCAACACTGCCTTTAGTTGGTAAACTATCTTCATATACATAAAGAACACTTATTAGAGGAACGACTCTGTCTGATTCTGGGGTTTCCAAAACAGATCTGCTGGGCACTTACTTTGTGATGTTAGGAACTGGTCATATCATACTCACAGATGCAACTGTTCTCTCTACACAGAACACTCAAAGAGACAAATAAAACCAGTGTTATTATCCTGGTTGCATAAAGTGAAAAAAAGTTAACTCTTTTTTTAGTATTGATCACAATAGTTATTGTCAAAACCGGTGAGAGGACTTGTACAGGGTCAATGGATCAACACACGTAGAGGAACGGAATTTGAAACTCTCTCAGGAACAAAGTTGTAACACTCATTGTTGCTAGAGTAACAAAACTGTTTAAGTTATAAACAATAGCATGGGAGCAGCGCAGTCACCGTCATTTGGAAACAATGACCTACATGTTGGAGAGGAGAGATATGAACAAAAAATTTAACGATGCGGGAACCGTGAGTATTTTGTCTATATCCAGTCCTGCTCGCCGTTCATCACACTCCACAACTGGACGTAATTTTATACATAGTTTGTTCAGACGACTTAAACTTACGCCTTTCTGGGAACATTTGCTTCAGCTTGAGTCTAATCTTCGTGAGAAAACTCGAGCAGAACTGGAATAAGTTGTTCTGTTAACCTTAGAAATATTTGTACAATCTGTGGAAGTTTTTAACCCCCATGTAAATGAAGCGAAGCCACTTCCTCCTTAACAGGTTAGTTCAGTGATTCTTCGTGTCAATAAAAAAAAATTGATTCTCAGCCAATGTTTGGTCTGTGCCGCAGTATCCGTGACACTGATCACTCTTCGCTCTCATATCTCTTGTCTATATAGTGGTCTGAACGCATTTGTGCTAATGATGGGAAATTTTTAAAGATCTTGTTTGTACATTAAATTTACATCTACATGATAATACATTTTGAAGCTCCAAGTTTTAGTCTGTATTCCAAGACATCCTCAGGAAATACAACTTAGAGGAATAAAAGAGGAACCCACGGTGACCGGATGGTCATATTATTCTATTGATGGGGAAGCGCCAAGGCCAAAAGAGTAACATGGCGCTTGAGTAATGGGAGGTATCATGTTTCATCCAAGAAAGAGTAAAGCATCTCAGATACTTTGAATGAAGACTCCTTCACCAGCACTGGAGCACCTCCTCACTCTCTTGAAGTAACAAAAAGGGTCGTAGTTACACCAACCCGGTTAACGTAGCAATTGTTGGTATATAACTTTTTTTTTGCATTTATTTGCTTACACACTATATATCATTAGCCTAACAAATGTAAACATCTTTGATAGGGGTAGGTGACTACATCCCTCCCTCCATCATGGAGTCACCAGGGGCACCTGTGATCCTTAGTCACATCCTCAGGATGTATTTAAATATAGACGATAATTAGATGCGTTTCTTTTCATTTTCCTCTATGAGATTTCCTTAATTTCTTCTACAGAAGTGCCAAAGGGGTCACACAGACACACACGCATACAATATATATATATATATATATATATATATATATATATATATATATATATATATATATATATATATATATATATATATATATATAATTTTATGTGTGTGTGTGTGTGTGTGTGTGTGTGTGTGTGTGTGTGTGTGTATGTGTGTGTGTATGTGTGTGTGTGTGTGTGTGTGTGTGTAGTGTGTGTGTATGTGTGTGTGCATGTTCATGTGAGCGAGCGAGTGCGCGTTGATAAAAATTTCCCATCATTGCATCAGAGACAGTACAGGATCCAACTTAAGCTTTGTAAACAGCTTGGATGTAGCGGTGAGCTGTCAGCAGGTCAGTGGAGCAGCCACAGCGAGTCTGCTCCTCTCAAAATGGGTCATGTGCGTGGCAGGTTTACAGTGGGCTCTTTGATAAAAAATTAGGATTAGTTTTAAGGCAATAAATATCCATCACAGCATTTGTTTAATGAAGGCCTTAGGAAGATGGTGTGCTCGTCTTAAGAAGAGGAGGAAAAAAAATGTTTATAAATTAACAGACGAGTTTAGTTTCTATGTACACAGGTGGGTCTCACCTGTGTAGAAGAGAATAATACTTTCCTGTCCTCAGATACTTCGGTTACTTGTTGTTTAACCCTCTGAGGAGTGGAAGACTCTGAAGGAACGCTCTGAATATCTGTTGACGAATTCCGTATGTTTGCATGTCAAGTCAGAGAAAGTTATCACTTGAATTAAGATACTCGGAAATGTATTAGAAGAATGAGAGTTGGAGCAGAGAATGCAGGAATGCACGAAAGAGAAGGAACAGCCTAGAAGAAATTTAATAAATACGTGTGTGTGGAAAGATGATATAATGGACAGATTGATTATTGTATGACTTATATTCGAGACTATGAGTACAGCAAGTTAGGAAATAGGAAGTTATGTGTGTATGGCCAAAGTGGATGAGTGTAGCCAAAGTTAGTAGTTGAGTGTGTAGTTAAGGAGAGTTGTTGTGTGGGTGTGGCCAAAGAAAAGAATCATCAGTGGGGAAGTACAATCCCATGGTAATACTCCCACAGGAAACTGATGCCTAGAAATCCTTATAAAAATTCGCCCGGAACTACTGCTTAGGAACATTTGATTTGTATGACTATGGAAGGATTGCAACACTAGTTTAGCACTGACCTGCTTTTTTTGGTGTTAGTATGAGAGATATATTGTGATATAGGAAAATTAAATCGTGTCTGCAAGCGTTCATAATTTTGCAAGAGATATTTGACTTGGAAATTCCGCGGTGGTTGATGCAGTGTCCGGATAATTTCAGGCTCACGTGACCCATTGGAAACTGAGTATAGCACAACGGGAGATGTGATAAACTTGACCACACTAATAGAATCATTACATCACAACGGTATAATGGGAACCCCAGGGGCTGGATCTATGTATCCATGGAGAGTCCTGCCTGTCTTAATAGCAGCGAGACACTACCACGGTATCCAGAGATGCATTATGCCACAGTGGGAGAACTAGCTTCATTTTGATTAGCAAATGCAGCATTATGTCTTGGACATAAAGGGAAAGTACATATACATACATCAACTGTACAATATTAGATGCATAAAGTGACCTCGAGGTCCTCCTTTCAGCTACACACTGTACACAGAAGCAGCTACCAGGCTGGAATATGTTAAAACTGTCCAAAGCGGCACACATTGTCTCACCACTTCAACGATTGGCACAAAATAAATATCACAGAATATAAACAAAACAAAACAAAACAAAACATAAACAAAAAAATCTAACAATTATCTGGAGCTTATGTTTATGGCGCTGGGAGCCAGATGAACAGCGAGATGCCCAAGTCCACCTGACTCCACCTTGACTAACACTTGTGTAGGAAAGGGAGTGGGGGTGGGGCGAGAGGACAGATTCTAATGCCATTGAATCTATAAAATACTATTACTGTTTTCTAGGTGGCAGGCCAAGGGGATCGTCAGCCATGTTTGGAAAATAGGAAAATTTGCTCGTCTGCCAAAACTGAATCAAAATTCCAGACACATGAAATGCTTGGTTCTGCATCATCATCATATACCATGATTTTTTTTTTCCATTCTTTGCACCTCAAATTCTGAAGATTCCCTCGTGTATTATCAACCCTCCCAGGACCTCAGTGATGTACTATCAACCCTCCCAGGACCTTAGAGATGTACTATCAACCCTCCCAGGACCTCAGTGATGTACTATCGACCCTCCAAGGACCTCAATGATGTACTATCCCCTCAAAAAATATAACAAAATTTTGAGGGATTATTAATTAATGTTGTGATGATAATGAATGATAAATGAAGATATTTAACATTCCTGTACATGTCTCCTTTTTATGACGAATTGCAATGAAATGATGAAATTTGTGAAAGAAAAATGACTAGGTAATTATCAACTTCATTAAATTAATGTGAACCATATTAGAATACTATCTACAAACACAATAACAAGTAATATGATTTATCTGAAGAATGTGATAAGTGTACGTACATTACTAGTGCTTTAACGCGATACTGCACAAACTTGTCTATATAAAAATATGGTAAAGAGACTTAAAAGTAAATAAATATATTCAATCTAAAATTAATACTGAAATTACAAAATGTTCATAAAAAAATTATGAAGATTTACATCACTCATTAAAAACGAGAGGGAGAAAATGCAATATAAATAAAAAAAATATTAACTAAGTGAGCTAAGATGGATAACATCAGGTCTAGGCATATGTTGCGAGAGCATTAACAAATGCAGCAACTGTAACACACAACTGTTTACCGGTCATAGGTTTCTGCTCCACCTCTTGTAACAACACACTAAAGGAAGGAATAAAACTACAGTGGTCTTGGGTGCGAGAGCCCTGCCCTGCGGGATGCCCCAAGAGCAGCTGCCATGGTTGTGGGGAGGATCATAGCCCGTACATTAAATCTTTTCTTCTCTGACATGCCAACACCATACTGCCTACACAGGCTCGGTGTCTGCTCAAGCATTAGGGGGGAAAAACTTGCGCCAGTGACCACCGCAGTGAGTGGCAAGTTACAATCATATAATTCTCGTGGGCCACTCCAGTGATTCTAATGTTAAGGGACATAATCTTGTGGCTACTGTTGTGGCTCTAGTAGTGTGTGAGGTAATCTTGGTGGTCGCTGCGGTGGTCCTGCGTGGGATAATCACAGTGGCCACTCCGGTAGAAAGAGATATGACTCTATAACTGAATCTAGGATGGCAGGCGAGTGGCTGCTCCTGCTCACACAAGGGTGGGCAGCATATGCCAGGCGGACACGTACAGCAGATCCTCTCTTCCTACGTTTAGTGACACAGATACAAACAGCACAGACAGCCAGGGAGCAGCAGAGACGTTATAATGATATGACTTAACGGGGACATTGGGGTCCCAGCCCGGACCACTCAATCACCTCTCCAGCTGTCCACCACTAGTTCATGGATACAGCGAGTATTTCAAAAAGCTTAAGGAATATTAACGACAAAGATTTTTTTTCTTTAAAGACGAACAAATTTACTTATAATTAACACATTGTGTCAGTTTGTAGTGTTATTACACCCTCGGTGCAACATCAGTTCAGTTCGTTATACAATACAGTATAACAATATTTCACTTCGTTATACGATATAGTATAATTTGACATAATTATATCTACAGATTGAGAAACAAGGAATGTAGGAGCAGTGGGAGGCTCACACATGGAGGCCAGGTTCATCTTCAAGCTTCGTAACTGTGTTCACATCACCTCACCACCACCATAAGACCTTCGCCTCATGGACTCAGTTAAGTATATTAACATTGACTCAGCCACCGTACATCTCCTTCACAGACATCTTAAATTACCTTTTGTAGGAAGTGTATAAACTTTCTGAGTTGTATAATGTAGGATCCTTTTACTAAGCGAGACCTTGCTTTATCAGAAGTCTTAAGTAAAGTTTGGGCACTTCTTTCCAGGAACCTCGAATACATGCATACATGCATACACAGTATACGTATATAACCATATGCTTCTTAGTCATATTTGCTAAACAACCAGATTTAACAAAAACAATTTATTTAAAATAATATTAACATAGATTACTGTATTGCACATATTTACGTGAATAGGAATTATATACATTTGTTTTATTCGAATGGGAGCTAATTTTGTAGCATAACCTAACCTATTCCAGGTTAATTTCATTAGATGCTTATAGTAATTTTAGCAGAGTTATAGTGTAAATAAATTTAAGCTCTGCCTGTTTATAAAAATGATCTATGCACACTATTCCAAATTAGCAAGTTCTGCCTAAGAAGCACAGTTCATATACGTACATATACATACATAATACAATATAGTATATATATATACTATATATATATATATATATATATATATATATATATATATATATATATATATATATATATATATATATATATATATATATATATATATATATATATACACACACACACAACATCACACAAAGTTTCCAGCACCTTGGGAATGGTTATACATCACTTTAGAGGCTGAGTGAAGCCTGAAGCCACTAAGCTAGCATTCATAATGTCATTTCTAGTTGTCATTTCAAGGCAATTTTATGCTTTTGGCTTCTTTTCATTTCTAAAGCAATCTAAATGAGTTTCATAAATATTACAGTAAATGTATGCGAGCAGGAAAATGCTTTTCTCACATCTTACTTCAAAAATTTGTACAGGTATATTTACTAATTTTTTTTTCAACACTTGCATCTCAAACAATATACCTATAAGGCTTATAACTTACTTTTTCTTCAGTTTCTTAAAACACACAATGCACACTCGAGCGTTTGCATGGGCTTGTTTGTTATTTCTGATCAACAGCTAAGTTCTGGACTCCACAACAGGCTATTGCTGCCTGTGGCGGAAAGCTTATGAAGCTCATCGTATGTTCGGCGTTGCTTACTGAGCGAGTTTAAAATGCCGGAAAGTTTGTCACTCATGCGAAGGTATTCCACTATACTCTAAAATGTTCAACCGAGCCATCACTTTCAGCTACGAAAATAAGACTGGATCAGAGTAGTGTGGACTAGCTGCTTTGTTTCAGAAGCCAAGCTTCAGAGTGTCAGAATCACTGTTATCTAGATACTTCAAGATGGCAGCTGGCGGTGCCTAGGGACTCATAGGTCACCCTCGTAGGAGAAACATCTAGTAAGCTTGTTGTCAATATCTAATTTATACTTGGATGTGTTGGTGGTGGTGGAGGAGGGGCAGTGGGGCTGGTCTTGGCCATCATGCGGACGGTGTTCTTGAGTGCTTGACGCTTGTTACAAAACCAGATCCTTACCACCTCCCGTTCGTATCCCAGCTGCTCTGCCAGGGCCGTGATCTCTGCGCCTGTGGACGTAAAATATTGTCAGTCTTATGTCTGTCAGAATTACTTAATTTGAATACACATTTAACATAAAATGATTAATAGAGATCACATAACGTTTCTTAAACAATTCAAAACACATAACATTTAAAATGAACTTAAGCGATGTTTTGAAACGCCCTAAACCAATAATAAGTCGAGACTTGATAATGGTCCGAGGCGGGTAGAAAAGCTGTTTGGTTTCCTGTTACAATTGTGAGTTAATTTAGAAAATATATTAAATCCTATATACTTATTGGGATATACCAAGCAGAAAGTACACAGTAGCTGACACAATAAGAAATGTATAAAAAATGACTCAAGAAAAACGTTTTGTACTTGCTGTTGTATATAGGTTTTTGTATGGGCGATACGTGGTCTCAGGTCTCATTAAAAGTTTTGCTCTGCATTTGTGTCTATTTCAACCAACAATTGTATTCACCGAAAATACACTTGGCAATACAACATCAAATATGGATATTAAGCATGAGATATATATTATTTTATATTTAGCCTTCATGAACTATTCACTCCACTCGTCCGTTGTTATGAGTTACCGTGATATCGGCAGCACATGTTTACACTACAGCAGAACAAACGGGGACTTTGAAACTAAAATCCTTCGACAGATTTGCCATGAAGGCAATATTTCCATAGAAGTCTGGCATAAAGCAATACTAAATGCATTAAATTTTTGTTTATGTTTTTTATGTTTTCTGTCAGACAAATGGGATTAGATTTGGATCAGAGAGAGGGAAGTTGCTGGTTCCTCACTGAATTTCGCAATTCTGGCATTCTCTAAAATGTTATTTACAAATCGGTATATTTTTCATTTAAAGTAAACATTATTTTGAAGGGAGAGAGACTCCGGGCTTTCCTCCAGGCTCGCTGAACTGTCAAATGCAGCGCTACTCTCTTTTGATTGCACGATTGCATTCAAGGGGTCGAGAAAAACCTGTATGGGTCTTAGAGACAGAAAAACAGGATAAGTTGAAGGTAATCAAGTATGATAAAAAGGAAAGGGAGGGTAGTTCTAATTCCCTGGATTACGAGCCAATAACTAGCATCTAGGCTCCATTGACGGTTTTTCTAAAGAAACATAAGTGAGTTAGTGCTGTTCATATACAAAATATTGACTAATTATGTTCCTTGAACAAGTTTTTTTTTTTTAATTCACACGAAGGGAAGTTTGGCTGCAGAAGTAGAGATTTTGTTTCTTCATTTATTTAAGGAGGATCGAACCTATACCACTTCACGCTGAATGACCCACACGGATTAAAACTTCAAATATATGTATAACATTATGTTCGTCAAACCTCATTTACTTCATATTAAATATACATCTCCTAAGAGTTTTAAATCTGGCAAATAACAACAGACTGCTCTTTGACTATTCGTATTTCCCGGTAAATATACAACTAATTTATCACTTCATTAATTCTCAAATTCATAGTAAATACGGGAATACATGCACGTGAGGTGTTGGAACCTTCCCCCTACCCATAAATTTTCGTGTCCGTTTTTTGCATATGATCTTCCGCTCACTCTCATATTTTCTCTTCTCCCTCAACTAAACAAATACTAAATACGTATCTCTTCCAAAGGGGTGCATAGATGCGGGTGAAGGGCTCATGATCAAAGGAACTGGAGCTATCTTTCCCTTCACCGGAAACAAACCTGATTACCTCCTTCCTAGGCGCTGCATAACCCCTCCGAATTTAAATTATAAGGAGATTAAGCACCAGACCAGGATACGTCGTACAGTCCCTCTCTAAATATGTCTGGAAAGACACTAACTTTTGCGCATATATTACCTCTCATGCAGTTCTCGTGTTGAAAGACCCACACGACTTTAGCGCTTCGCATCAAATCCTGCTGGTTTCATATATTATGCACTGCACGACAGCCCATAGGGCTTTAGATAATTTTTGGTTTCCTTATTTCTCCACGTACATATTAAAAAAAACTATTCCAAGTCTGTACCTGAACAGATGCAGAAATTCCATGTCTAAATGCAAAAGTAGTAGTAGTAGTACTAATAACTGAGATAGTAGTAAGTAGTAGTAGTAGCTGAGATAGTAAGTAGTAGTAGTAGTAGCTGAGATAGTTGTTTTTAGTAGTAGTAATAATAGTAATTACAGTAGTAGTATTAAAAATACTGTTGGTGGTAGCAGTAACATTAAAAACATTAGCGTAAGTAATAATAATATTAATAGCAATATCAAAAGTAAAAATAATTATAGTACCAAGTGCATAAGTAGCTTAAAATTAATAAAATTAATAATAATAACATTAGTAGTAATATAAGAAGTAGCAGCAGTATTGTTACTAATAATAATCGTAATTGTATTAATGGCAATTATATTTGTGGTAATAATTTTAGTTTAATATCTTTATTATGCACCCCATACCCATCCTGTGGGCGGTAGTCAAAAGCTTACAGAGGTACATAATGGGTCAAGGGACTGGGCCCCAAAGTTTTGATAGCTGAGCAAGTTACAAAGGTAATGAACTCCAGGTAGATCTGGTCACAATCATGACAAGTTACAAAGGTATTTACAGTTTACAGAGGTATATAATGGGTCCAGGGACTGGGCCCCAAAGTTTTGATAGCTGAACAAGGTACAAAGGTAATGAAGTCACAAGTTACAAAGGTAATGAATCATGTACGTAAGTAAATTTACTTACTTACATTTATACATTGTTACAATAATGAACAAATTAAAAGTAATGATCAATTCATACGTCCACAATCGGTCACAACTATTACGAGTTAACGGTGCAAATATTAATTGTTGGGTCACACGCACGCGCACACACACACACACACAATTCCACACAAAAGATTAGTGCAAAAGCTGGAGGACCAGGCAGGGATAACAGGAAAGGTACTCCAGTGGATCAGGGAGTACCTGTCAGGAAAACAGCAGCGAGTCATAGTACGTGGCGAGGTGTCAGAGTGGGCGCCTGTGACGAGTGGGGTTCCACAGGGGTCATTCCTAGGACCGGTTCTGTTTCTGGTATTTGTGAACGACATGACGGAAGGAATAGACTCCGAAGTGTCCCTGTTTGCAGATGATGTGAAGTTGATTAGAAGAATACAATCGGAAGAGGACCAGGCAGAACTACAAAGGGATCTGGACAGGCTGCAAGCCTGGTCCAGCAATTAGCTCTTGGAGTTCAACCCCACCAAGTGCAAAGTCATGAAGATTGGGGAAGGGCAAAGAAGACCGCAGACGGAGTACAGTCTAGGGGGACAGAAACTACAAACCTCACTAAAGGAAAAAGATCTTGGGGTGAGTATAACACCAGGCACATCTCCTGAGGCGGACATCAACCAAATGACAGCTGCAGCATACGGGAGCCTAGCAAACCTAAGAACAGCATTCCGGCATCTTAATAAGGAATCGTTCAAGACCCTGTACACTGTGTACGTTAGGCCCATGTTGGAGTATGCAGCACCAGTTTGGAACCCACACCTAGCCAAGCATGTAAAGAAACTAGAGAAAGTGCAAAGGTTTGCAACAAGACTAGTCCCGGAGCTAAGGGATATGTCCTACGAGGAGAGGTTAAGGAAAATCGACCTGACGACACTGGAGGACAGGAGAGATAGGGGGGACATGATAACGACATATAAAATACTGAGAGGAATTGACAAGGTTGACAGAGACAGAATGTTCCAGAGATGGGACACAGTTGGAAGTTGAAGACTCAGATGAATCACAGGGATGTTAGGAAGTATTTCTTCAGTCACAGAGTGGTCGGGAAGTGGAATAGTTTGGGAAACGATGTAGTGGAGGCAGGATCCATTCATAGCTTTAAGAAGAGTTATGATAAAGCTCATGAAGCAGAGAGAGCGACCTAGTAGCGACTAGTGAAGAGGCGGGGCCAGGAGCTATGAATCGACCCCTGCAATCACAACTAGGTGAGTACAACTAGGTGAGTACAGCTAGGTGAGTACACACACAAATATGTGAGTAATAACTGAAGTAAATATGATAAATAATATTTAATATAAAATGTTATTATTAATAATATTATTATTATTATTATTAGTATTATTATTATTATTATTATTATTATTATTATTATTATTATTATTATTATCAGTAGTAGTAGTAATAGTATAAATAAATTAGAAATTAACAGATTTTTGTTAATTACTTTTAATATATTTTTCCATTTCTAATTTTATTACTAGTAATAAGTAAATTATTAAAATATTAAAATAAAATATTTTAATAAAAAAAATTAATAAAATTGCTTTTAAAAAAATATCAATAATTGTTTTAATAATAATATTAAAGAGAATTATGCTTATTTTCAACGAATTTATTATTTCACAATATTTATTGTTATTAGAAGTTTTTGTAATTATTATTATTATTATTATTATTATTATTATTATTATTATTATTATTATTATTATTATTAAAACATAATGACGCTGATACTCGTTTGAATATTACTTTTGCATCTAATACTGTAATATTTTGATAATTTTTTTAATAAAATTGCTTTTTAAAAAATATCAATAATTGTTTTACTAATAATATTAAAAAGAATTATGCTTATTTTCAACGAATTTATTATTTCACAATATTTATTGTTATTAGAAGTTTTTGTAATTATTATTATTATTATTATTATTATTAAAACATAATGACGCTGATACTCGTTTGAATATTACTTTTGCATCTAATACTGTAATATTTTGACTACTAAATTCGTATTCTTACTGTTTTTACTACTACTACTATACTACCATTACTATTATTACTAGTACTACTACTAACAATAATGATAGGACTAACAATAAAGAAACTAATAATGGCAACTCTCACATGGAAGAACTACAACCCAAGAGAAAGCATAACTGTAGACGAAAGCAACCCAAATTTGTAGGCCATTTAATCTTTCTTACCTATCTCTTCCTTTCTACTCACATCCTTTCGCATTTGTGTCCTATCATCATGTTTTACCTACCCATTTTTGCCATCGACCTAAATGATTGAAAAAAAAGACGTTTCGATAGCTCTGAGGGAAACGTTTTCTCCAAAAATGCATAATGTGCTGTGTACCTGTTCACGTCTTTTGAAGAGATGCTTGTGAACTGAGATAATGGGAATGGATAATTAATCCGTTGCAGGAAAGTTAATAATAATAATAATAATAATAATAATAAATAATAATAATAATAATAATAATGATAATAATAATGCGGAAACGCTGAAGGCAAAGGGTTGTACAGCACCTGGAGAATGGAGGTAATCAGCTTTAATCAAAGGTAGGGTAAGGTGACCCTAATTCAAGGAATTAAGAGCCCTTCAGAACCATCTAGGAACATTTCTCCTCCTCCTCCAACTGAACGGGAAATTCGAAGACATTTTTTATGCATTTAAAAACAGATTTTTGCGCCGTTTCACCCATACTGGGGCTCTATCGGATTTCTCATACAATCCCATTCTGGGCGAAACAAGGAATTATATATAGTATATTTTCCTTGATAAAAATTAGCTGTCGGCTAAGCCACTGTCAAGTCATGAACTAGGAAACTCAAAATTTGGCGCAGAACTCAAAATTTTGCGCAGAAATTAATCATGTGCAATAAAGTGTTTATGGACGGGTGGTGGAGCAAACAGCAATAACTCATGAATGGTACATATTCTTTACATAAAATTGATATGAGCCATTAGCTGTTGACACTGATGAAAATGCTCGGCCAGACACTCCTCTGTATTTCATATGATCGATGAAATGGGATGATTCAGTGTGGAATTCATTATATGTATGTTTATTATTATTATTACTATTATTAATATATTTACATAGAATATATATACATATATATATATATATATATATATATATATATATATATATATATATATATATATATATATATATATATATATATATATATATATATATTCATGACTTGACAGGTAAAACTTGCGATTTTGGCTTAAATAGCAAAGCTCTTCTTGCCGAATAAGGCAAGCGATAATTTGTATATGCAATAATTTCGCAAAAATAATTCAAAATCTAATGAAAAAAAATATATTTCATTGCGTCTGTTTATTATTAAATTATTTTAAACTTATCTAAAATATGTTTAGTTGGATTAGGCTAAATTAAATTGCGCTTGTAATAGTAAGGTTAGGTAAGTTTTCTACAAAATTATTCATATTTACATTAACATAAATGAAAAAAATATATCTTTAAACGTATAAGAGAAAATTTTAGAAAGGACTTAATTGAGTTCTTGCTAATTGTGTATGCGTGCGTGTGTGTGTGTGTGTGTGTGTGTGTGTGTGTGTGTGTGTGTGTGTACTCACCTATTTGTACTCACCTATTTGTGGTTGCAGGGGTCGAGGCATAGCTCCTGGCCCCGCCTCTTCACTGATTGCTACTAGGTCATCTCTCTCCCCGCTCCATGAGCTTTATCAAACCTCGTCTTAAAACTATGTATGGTTCCTGCCTCCACTACGTCACTTTCTAGGCTATTCCACTTCCTGACAACTCTATGACTGAAGAAATACTTCCTAACATCCCTTTGACTCATAGGAGTCTTCAACTTCCAACTGTGACCCCTTGTTTATGTGTCCCCTCTCTGAAAAATCTTGTCTCTGTCCACCTTTTCTATTCCTCGCAGTATTTTATATGTCGTTATCATGTCTTCCCTATCCCTCGTGTGTGTGTGTGTGTGTGTGTGTGTGTGTGTGTGTGTGTGTGTGTGTGTGTGTGTGTGTGTGTGTGAGTGTAGGGAAACGCTAAACCCGTTAGGATCATACAGCGCCTACGGAGGTAAAGAAATTTGATCTCATTTGTCAAGGTACTTCCTGCAAGGTTAATATCATTTGGGATATTTTTGATATGCCAGTTTTACCGTGTGCACCAAAACATAGCAACCTACTGTAACCTAACCCATACTAAATTTTGAACAATATATATATAAAAAAGTTAATTTGCCTAACTTCTAGGAATGTGCATGCCTATAACTGTATTTGTCCCAGGGAAGGTATGGACAAGGCAATCTTCAGGTGATGTCCAACAAAGCTTCACAAAGACACTGCAGAACAAGCTTTTACCGGGACATTGTATTACTCTGTGTAGAGATTAAACACAAATACAGTATAATGCGAGCCTTTATTGACTACGTTGCTCTCACACAGTGTGGGCGAAACGTAGTCAATAACGGATCGCTTTATACTGCATTTGTGTTTAATTTTTCCAGCATGTTTGTATTTTATTCCTGTTATCTCCACTCTATGTAGAACTTTATCAAATCATGCAGTGGTTACGTTGTCTCAATTAAGGTTAGATCTGCTGCTTGATTCTTGTATTCATACATGTCTGCAACACGCTCTTTTATCCGGTAAACCAGTGAAATTTGCCAGCTCAGGTAGTAAATGATACAAGATTTGCAGCCAGGTAAAATATAGAATTAATTAATTTGTGTTTGCAGAAGAGTGATTCTGAGAGCAAATGTAAACATAGTGCTTTGCTTGAGAAAGGGGAGCTGGAATGATGTGAGTGGGTGCTGGAAACTGGAATAATGTCGGTGGATGCTGAAAGCTTGAAATATGTGAGAGGGCGCAGGAAGGTGGAATGATGTCAGAGGGTGCCGGAAGCTAGAATTGTGTCAGTGGGTGCTGGAAGCTGGAATAGTGTCGTGGGTGCTAGAAGCCGAATGATGTCGATAGGTGCTGGAAGTGGAATGATGTTAGTGGGAGCAGGAAGTTGGAATATTGTCAGTGGGTGCAGTAGACTGGAATAATGTCAGGATGTGCTGATAGCTGGAATTACATCTGTGGATGTTTAAAGGTGAAATGTTAGCGGATTTTAAACATGGCATAATGTCAATTTTTGATGCAAGATGGCATTGTGCCAATGAGTGCCTGAAGCTGGAATCATACCAGTTGTAGCAAGATTGATATCAATTGGTGCCGAATGACTGGGGCAGTAACCAGACACGTAATGTAAAGTAAGCCTAAAGTTTATTGATTTTATAAATCTCATTCCTGAGTGTAACGTGGTAAAAAATAAAGACTTACTCTGGATTCCATGACTTTATATATGTAACATGCTAATGAGAAACTAAGGAAACTGAGGAAAAACAAGCTGAAAGACGAACACTTAAAATAAGTACTGCACTTGATACGGTAATATTAAACTCTAGAATGAGAGGAATGAGAAGCATTCAGGATTGATTCAAGGAATAGAAGCGTATGTCTAGGTCCTTAAATGAAGACCTTCTCCCATGACGGGTGAAACTTTACACTAACGTGAAGGTAGGAAACTGATCATCGAGGATCTTCAAACGAGGCATGGCATAGCTGATCCAAGAGGGACATTTGTGACATTGAACTTCATAAAGCCCCGGTGTGGGTGAAACGTTGTGCATTAAATGTTTCAACTGTATATTGTGTCTTATTTTCTCAACTAGTCGGCTTGTTGCCTATTCCAACATATTGAGCAAATTCGATCAAATAAACCTCTGATTACTTCCTTCAGAGGTTCATAATAACAAGAGTGTCATTAATTTAAAGCGCTCCAATACGAAAGAGAAGCTAGACAGTGCTCGACAAATTAACAAAGGTAAACACATAATATACAATATCATGCAGTGGACCAGTTACTGGGAGGATAACCATGAGTGTCATGTGATCATGAGAAAAACATAAGAAAAGGACTCAGTGTAGTAGAACTTCTTGCAAATACTTGGCAGGTTTTACTCATCCCAAAAATCTTCTCGTGTATCTGTGCAATCTATATTTAAACTACTGAAGTGGCTTTACGTTGCAGATTATACCACTTATCTACATCTCAATCTACTAATGTTTTCTTATCCAATGTAAAGCTGAATTCATACAGCTTAAATGCATAGTACAGACGACTAGAATACGGGTGAATATGTGTGTGTGTGTGTGTGTGTGTGTGTGTGTGTGTGTGGGTGTACCGAGTGATGAAGACGACGAAGGGTAAAGGGTCTCAATAGAAACATTATCCACCTGTAATAAACTATAATAAAAATCACTATAATAAAAATCAGTATCGCATAGTGTTGGCATCTAGTGCGAATAAAATAATTAGTAGGAAAGGATGGTATATAATTACAATTGCTTATAATTTGAAGGTATTCACTGTCTTTCGCAAAGTGTGAACGAAGTGGGGGTATTTATAACTCGCATCAAAACTGAGTTCGTCTTCAGACTGTTTTACAGACAAGCTCTTTTTATATCTCGTAACTCTTAATTATCAAAAGAAATTCAGTTGATAAAGTATATAACATATAACACTGGTTCTTATTTTCGACAGGCTCAGTATTTAGAGAATGAGGAAAATGAGGTAGACATGTCAATATTAGAATTATCTATACATTCATTGGTAAGCACCAGGCCCGAACAGGTCAAACAGTGCAAGACAAAGGAGAGGTAGATTTAATCTAAAAAAACAAAAATATAAAAACAAAAATAAGAAAACTAGTTCCAATTCTTTGTAAGCATGGACTAATATACAATAACTTTATAAGTGTTGAATTGGAAAGTGTTGATGGATGAGAAGATACCAAGAGATAACGATACCGTTGTATTAATTGATGTATGTGTTCATGTTTATTAAAACAAGTTTCCATCAAAAGTTATCAGTCTAAACAGGGATTCAGACAACTTATGAAGCAGCGCAAGCAAAGCACAATTAGACATCTTTGATGGTGATAGTAGTAAAAAAGCGATGATTGTTTCGTACACATGGCTGCTTTGCATGAATGATTATAATGTATACAGTTATCACGTATACTGGAATGCGCTGTGCACACGCAGTTACCCAACACAAACCTGTTTTGTATACGGTTACCACTGAGTCTGTGTACTCAATAGAAAATGTCTGTTAATAAAGAAGCTATGTTACAGGCTCTGTAAAACTGTGGCGCTTTCTCCTAGGACAGCCTGTTGTGAGATAAACATCGAAGACTCTTTTGAACATTAAATATCTGAAGGAATTGTCTCAGAGATTATCCAAGGGTGTTTGTGTGACGCTAAGAAGGTCAGCTGAAGAGTGACATATCATTTGGTAAAGCGGAGCGCTTCTCGATACAACTGCTCTCTTTTCATCTCAAACTTGCCCTACGACGTCAATTACTTAGCTAACTAATGCAATTCCAGGGAACTGAAACAATCAAACTCCTCCATTCGGCAGCAATCCACCATTCATTACTAGTCCACCATTTAGAAGTACATCATCATTTAGCAACCCCTCAGCTTCAACTTGCCATTCCACGCAAATACACTTTTCAGAATCGGTCCACCATTCATCGTCAATCCACTATCCAGTACCAATTCAATATTCACAAGCAATACACCATTTAGAACCAATGCGTCATTCAGCACCTGCCCATCCGGTTAATTCCAAACAACCTCTAACCACCTACCAGAAGGGTGTGTGTTCCTTTCGAAGTGCGCGTTGAGGACCTCGAGAGCCTGCGGGGTGAAACTGGTGCGTCGTTTCCTCTTCTTCGTGGGTTCGGAGCCCATGAACTCCGTCAGCGTGTGTTGGCCGTTCTTGTACCTGCCGGAGGAGTTACTAAATTACACATGCATGTATGGAACAGAAGAAATAAAAGAGGTATGGAGAAGCGTGTGAATCTCCTCTACGTCGTATATATGAGCAAGGAAAGTTTACGCTTAAGGTAACGTCAAGACTGATAACAATAGAATATCTTTTGGATTTTTTTTTCCGCTGAATGGTAAATATGAAAGAAAAATTTCAGGCACGTTGAATGCAATGCTGACGCTGTGTAATGTGAGTGCGCGAAATAATCTGAGACCAAGTTCTTTAATTCATAGACAAACTGTTGATTTTATCTTATATATATATATATATATATATTCTACGAGAAAATGGTTTGGACCAATGTAGATTGTTGTGCGTGCGTGTGTGTGTGTGTGTGTGTGTGTGTGTGTGTGTGTGTGTGTGTTGTGTGTGTGTGTGTGTGTTTGTTTGTTTTAAGGAACACCGAGGAGTGAGGGAGGATCCATCACTTTAAGTTACACCAATTGCTACACACACACACACCAGAAATTACAACAGTGAACAGGAGTAATTATTACAGAATGAATAACTATTCTCTTATATTTAAATGTTCTGAATGATTACTAATTATACATTGGTTATAAAATTTAGCGGGAAAATAACTAATTAAGATATTCAGAAATAATAATAATAATAATAATAATACGTCATGCTTTCAAATAGTTGACTAGCACATTTTTCAGATATGAACCCAAGAGGAATGAGAGGGTGTAGGAGACGGTGGGCGGCCTGGAAGATGGTGAGACATGATCGAAGACAGTTTACGAAACGCTGAAACACGGTCGTGGGCGGCCTAGGAAACGGCGAAACACGGTCGTGGGTGTCCTACAAGACGGCGAGACACAGTCGTGGGCGGCTTAGAGACGGTGAGACACAGTCAGGGGCGGCCTACGAGACTGTATTTTGAGGGACTGCGATAAACTTGGCCGAGATGAGAATTCACTTATACACATTATTTTACTAGTAGTTTCTTGTTTAACATTATCGAAACACGTGTCCACTATAAATAATTAATTTGTCTTTCAGGCGCTTGAATTTAAAGGAGAAAATAAATGTTTCCCAATCGGAAACGCCAGAAGCGGGATAAAAAAAAAAAAAAGATTCGGAACTTTGTGTGATGCGCTCTGGGCTTCTCGGAACATTCAGCTCTGAATTCTATTTTCAAGATATTCAGTCTTAGCTTACTGCGCTACACTTCACACCACAAGAGTCTCCAAGCGGAAGTGATGTCATTGCCGGTGACGGCGGCTACAACGGCAACATCGACAGCGGCGACGAAGACCGATAATATCGGCAACGGAAGCGGCGAGGCTGAGAACGGGAGATGGGCGAGACATCGTCAACAAGAAGATAGTCAATAAGTTGTTAAGGTGACAGTGAGATCGCGTGTGTTGGCGAGGGAGGCAATCGACCCATGTATAATATGAAGTCAGCTTATGTCACTGAGGTCAACTTATGACATCGAGCTCAGCCTAAGATCCTTCTGCTCATGCCAGGGATATGAACTAGCTCTTGCATAGACGTAAAATTGCCCATTTATCTAACCAACACCAGATGCAGCAGTCTAAGAACAGATGTAATGAAACAACTACTGTAATTAATAACTGTAAATCAGTCTAAAAATGAGCAAGATGATACGATTACCGCAAATATGTAAACTATTCATGTGCAAGTTTGTTTCAAATTCATTTTTTATCCTTGAAGTGGGTTTCTGAGTGTGGCAGCACTTTAAAGACAATAATTTTAAGGCTGTAGAAGTTTTTTTTTTTAATAAGCGGAAAGTGTTTATTAGCAGATAAATGTAAGCTTCTACATTTCTTTGAGGGTGAGGAAAGTGGGCAGAAGGCATTCGGAGCAGGTAGTTGCCACTGACTCCAACTACATTACTGCAAACTCACTAATGGAATTTTATAAGATCATGACTTTTGTCGCAAAGAATCTACACGAGTTGAAACTCTTTTATTAATTTCGTCATTTACTAAAAAAGTAGCAAATATTTATTCTATTGCAAAGTTTTTTTTTGCTGTACTCTACTTTCTTTTTCTTAATATATAACGTTTCTTATTAATATATATATATATATATATATATATATATATATATATATATATATATATATATATAGCTTAGTTTGCGTTCAATCGCAACTTTATGAAACTCAACCAAGGATAGTGGACAAATCCTGCGCTCTCCTCACAGTTGAGTTATACAGTAGAATTATACAGTAGGACGAAAATACAACACTCTGTCACCTACGGCCTCTGCATTACTGCCTCTTTAAGGGTTCAAGGTTAGGAGAGCCTCTGCTTACGTCCCTTCAGCTAGCGCACAGCTTCTGCCGTAGGAAAGCTCCTCTCGCCGCTGTTGAAACAGAATTTGTATTCATCAAGGCAGAATTATCACATTACGGAATCTTCAACAAACCCATGGAAACACTGTGTGCGTGTGTGTGTACAATGGATTTCCACGATTCCCTGGAAGCACAATGCTGTATATTTCCATGGATTCCTGGGAACCGGGTACGGTAAATTGCCAAAGTGTCCTGCAGGCAGAGTACCATGGATTTCCATGGTGTCCTTATGGAATGCACAATGCATTTTCATGGTCTCCCGAAAGTGGAGCACCATGGATTTCCAAAGTGCTATGGAAGAGGGAAACCATGCACTTTCATTAAGTTGTACAAGTATAGGCATGTTTGTGGGAATAACTTTACGAAGTAACTGAAGAACGATTTTTTTGTTTTCAAATTGCTACCGCTCTTTGCGTCTCTTTGTTTCTACGAAATTATTATGGTATCCATTTCAATGAATCTTTTGGAATACCGTGAATATGCATTCCATGGATTCCTGAAACCACGCAGCTGCTAATCTTTATGGCTCAAAAATTAACAGAAAAGCAGCTAATTCCAAAATGTTCAGGGTTGGACTTCGTAAAAAAAATACGATGTCCTGAGACGTAACGATGGTGTCACTTTAAGAGTACAGGGGGATCATCAACTACCAGTGACTAGGGCATTGATATTAATTACTTGTTCTCATTAGGCTCATATTCTCGGCTTTGCGATCGTCACATAAAACAGGGAACAAATGAGTATGTCATTTAGGATTCGACGTGTCAAGTTAATTGCAATGGCATCAGCATTCATAAACAGCGAAAGCGAATGAGAAATAACTCCTAACGTCTCACGCTAAAGATACGAATGCCTCCCTATTTTTTTTTTTTTTTGCGGAAAGCTGCATCAAACTCAATTTGAGTTTTCTGAAATATGAAAAAAATAAAAAAATCACGCCGGTAGGCATGCAACGGGTTCGAATGCTTATCTGCAGACGAAATATTATGTCGAATTATGAAACAAGAATTTGCGACAGCCTAAATTTAGTTGTCTATTCGATAAACCTGGATGCTGCCAGGAAGGCGGGAAGGCCGCCGCTCATCCGTGGTCGACCGGCCACGAGCGACCAGATGCTGTGATCGTCGAAATGTCCTCAGTGATCTATCTACCACACCACAAATAGAATGGCGAAAAATATAATACAAGGCCCCGCTAACTGACCAAGTATCGACCTGCTCTCGGCCGGTAGCCAGCGATAGTTTCATGCCCTCTTTTGTCCAGGTACTGTACCACAAGCTGGCCACTAGCTGACCAAACGTGCCCCATTACTAGCCACTAACTGGCCAAGAAACGTACTCTACTGGCTGCTAGCTGGCCAGGTATAATGATACCCCCTGGCGGCCGCTAGCAAGCCAGGTGTCGCAAATGCCCCTGAGGACAACCGTAACCAGAGTGGCGAGTGGTTTACCTGTCCTCCGCTTCCTGCATCCATCGCTCTAGAACTGGCTTGATCTTTTGTGCACTTTTTGGCGTGATGTCTAGTTTTTCAAACCTAAAACGAGAAAATAGAGCTCGTGAATTTCTTGCTATAGCTTCGGTTCTCAGCTAATCTAACTTAGAAAGAGTTTTTATTACATAGCATCATTACTCTACTGGTAATTATCTACACAATTTGTTAGTTGCAGTAAACATGTTGGCTAAGAGCAACGGAGGGTGAAGCATTATTATCTGGTGAAAGTGTCTTGCACACGGCAGCGTTTAAGCCCACCACCCATTAGTAGGCAAAGTCTCAGGATTGTGTGAGTGTTGGTTTACCGTGGTAAACCTCGCCGCGGGGACGTGTGAGGTACTCCCAGCTCGCCACCCTAGTCAAAGCTCCCTCATCTTGAAATTCTTCGGATTTTTTTTTTAACTGGTTTAATTCTTCAGTTATAGGAACATTATGGCCTTGCACATAAACACCGAAGAGAAACATGCGACCATCGTTTTGTTCAGGAACGAAAGAGAGGACATCAGAGAGAGTATGTTAGTATGAGTTTTAGCATGTTAGTATTGGAGACACATTAACAACATACAAATCAAAACCAGAAGCAAATTGAATTTAGTGGAGTCCCAGTGACTAGGGTAGCATGTGCTGCACCCTCCGCACCAAAACACACAATGGTTGAATTATCAGGTACTTTACAGTCTACAACAAGCTGGCATACTCTAGCATTTGGCAGTTATAAGCTAGGCCGGGACACAGGGGACCTAAACAGTCCGCCTGTTTGATACTAAAACATTTCTTAGAACAACTGGTGATCCTAATACATTAAATCTCTTAAGACCCATTATTACAAAAGCAAAATTTGTAGATTTAATATTTATATAGCTAGGTCGTGGAAGCTCTAAAGGGTCTGTCAACAATCTTTTTGATTCTTCTTGTGTGTTTCGGTTTTTACATTTAAATAAATTTTGAGCGCAAGATAGAACCCTAAAGAGACGGAATCCATGCATGAACGAGGTCTTCATTAAGGTACAATATAACAAATCTGAAGTCTACTATTAGACAGCGTAAAAAAGGCATGTTTTCCTAAGTGAAATGGACAAAGAAGTAGAATAAAAAACATTTAAATAAGCCATAAAACAAACTACAAAAATAACACGAAATTTAAGAGATATTTTAGTTGCATCATAATTATGAAACATCTTGAATGGCAGATTAAAAATGCAAATATAGAAAAAATGACATACAATAGGAAAATTTTGAATTAATAATAAAAAAGAGAAAATTCATACATAAAGTAGCTAGTGGAGAGATCTTTGCTACAACAACACATGCAACATATCATCTAGAGCAGCCAACGAAACTAGGAGGGAGGAATGAGGAAGGGAATGTTGGGGCAAGGGGTACTGCATCAGCAATAGCAGCAGTTGGGATGAAGGTGAAAAGGAGAGAGGGATGGAGGAAGGAGAGGCCTCGGAAATATGAAGACAACCTACCTGCAGATGGCCGACTGGGAATAAGCTGGGCCCTCGGTGATGCTCAAGGCCTGGCCCACCTGTGTTTGCGTCAGTCCCATGGAAAGTCTCCGGATCTTGAAGGCCTTGGCGAACTCCTTGATCTCGTCTAGGTTGACCCCGTCCACTAGGTTGCCCGTCGACTGGCTGATGGTGGGCTGGTCTGTAGGGGAGGGTGCCAAGGGGGGACCTGGTTATAGACACGGGGGCGAAGACCAGGGTTATCACCACGTTACGAACCAGCGTGGGAGGTTAAGGGAGGGTAATAATGGGAAGTGAAGGACAGAAAAAAAATGGAGCTGAAGATGACATGAAGGATTGCTAGAAGGGAAGTTAGAAAAATACGGAAAATATAGCAACTGTAGATATGAAAGGAGGCAAGAAAGAAAAATGGAAAAAGTTGAATAGGTGAAAAAGGAAGAAAATCAAAGGATAGACAAAGAAAAAATGGAAAAAGAAATGGAAAAGAAGAGGTATGGAAGGAAATGAAAGTCCAAACAGGTCACGGTGAAGGTATTAGGGAAACGGACAAGAAAGGGTGATTGTCTTGATAAATAATCTGAATGATGGGTAAGGAGAAAGGTTGGAAAGAGGGACTAGAAAATAAAGAAGGGAGAAAACTGATAAGAGAAAAGTAGGAAATTAAGAAGGAAGAAGTTTAGAAGAGAGGAGGAAGATGGAAGAAGGTGAGAGGAAGAAGGGGAAATATGAGAGAATGACGGGAGAATGGTAAAGGCAGAAACTGGATGAGGAGAGTTGAGGAGGGGAACATAGGAGAGGGGAAACAGAAAACGAGAGGAAAAAGGAAGAAGGAAAGGAGAACGAGGGAAGAAAATGAGGAGAAAAAAGTAGAGCAAGAGAAGGGGATAGTAAGTGATAAAAAAAGAAATGAAAAGGGTAAAATAGGAGAAAAAGTAGTAAGAACGGGGCAAAAAGAATAGGAGTTAATGAGGTGAGAAAAGTGGAGACAAAAAGGAGAAGGGTAGAAGAAAAGAAAGAAGATAAAAGAAAGAGAAATGAAGGCAAATAGAAGAAAAATGAAGAGATCAAAGAAAAAATGAAGATAAAGAGGAATGAAGGGAGAAAAGAAGAGGGGAGAAGAGATAAAAAGAAAAAGGAAGAGAAAATAATGGGAGAAAAGGGAGAAAGGAAGATAGAAGAATGGAAGAGAAGGAAAGGAGAGATAAAATAAGAAGGGGAGATAAAGAAAGGATAAGAGGGCTAAAAGCATAACAAACATCTTGTGAGGGAGACAATGTCCCACGAACCCATTTTTCCTGCTCTTACTTCTTAACAACAGGTTTACTTACACTTAATGCAGTATCTAAAATGTTTATATGCATTCTGCGAGAGAGAGAGAGAGAGACGGAGAGAGAGTGAGAGACAGACAGACAGACAGAGAGAGAAAGAATAAAGTTTAGAATGAAACAGCCAGAGAACCAATAAAGAATGTAAGTAAAATATTGACTAAGTACCGTACCTCACTTTAAATATTAACGTGACTCACAGAGTGTCGCAAATTATACCTATATGAACATTTATTATTATTATTATTATTGTTGTTGTTGTTATTATTGGGGAAGGGGAGGCAATCTTGATTGAAGATTATTATTATAATAAAAGAGAAGTGCTAAAAATACAAGTGTCAAACAGCCCTTGGATGAAGAGCCCTTGCCAGTATCATGGCACCCTTATCAGAGTACACTTAAGGCAAATTAATTAGTAGAGGAGCACCGTACTGTCCATTGAAGGCAGCGAAGGACTCTCAAGTGAATCTATCTTTTCCCTTGTAGATAAGTGATTCAGAGAACCAACAGGTTGTTGAATTAGACACTTGTGCAACATTTGGATATCTTTATTTTGGAAAAGTTTCGCCAAGTAGTGGCTTCCTCAGGTCAAACTTAATTATTTCATTCCCCTTACAACCGATACCCCGGGCGCTCTCTGACCCATACGGGATTCTCCCATCCATATATTACGAATAATACTAATAATTATATATTAACAGCAATAACAATAACAATAAAAATAATAATAATAATAATAATAACCTAACATCATCCTGAGAGATAGAATTATCCGTGTGAACGCTCGTCCTCATATGAATTTTCTCAACATTCCCACAAACATTTATACTATTTAGTATATCCAGTTCATGTACTCAGCTTCTGAACTCAGCGCTCGTACTCAGCTTTTCACTTGGTTCACTTGCCAGTTACACCTGTCAACTTCGCAGCTGAGTATTTTGTTTTTTTCTTGGCAAAAAATAACTGCTCTTCTAACACGCCTGACCACACCAGGGTTTGCCTTCGTTAATATAACAAGTGACTAGCTCTTGACATTACACTGGGGGTACATTGATTCTGACAAAAGGCTGTTGATTCAAAGATTTGAGCTATCCTCTTCCTCGGATCAAACTTGATTTCCTTCTTTACCGAGGTGCTGTATGACCCCTACGGTTTTAGGGTTTCTTTGGAATATAATAATATAAACGTGGACATTATTTGTGACCGTCAGTAAAGGCGCGAGTAGTTACTAATTGTCAAAGGCAATTGTCGATGGACATTAGACACTTGGCCTAAATGTTCGTTCGTGTGTGTGTGTGTGTGTGTACTCACCTAGTTATACTCACCTAGTTGTGGTTGCAGGGGTCGAGTCAAGAGCTCCTGGCCCTGCCTCTGTGTGTGTGTGCGCGTGTATTAGAAACCCCGTTTGGAAACCTCACCACGCCTTTCAGAAACCCCCCACCAACACGCCGTTCAGGAACCCCATCATCACGCCATTCGGAAACCCCATCACCACGATGTTCTGGTACTCCATCACTAGGCTGCTCACTCACTCCACCACCAAACCATTAGAAAACTATACCATATGAACGTTGCAATGCTTACCCCTGTCAAACCTCCAGAGCTTCTTCCTATTTGTGACACTACTTCTGAATTCATCCTTTCACAACCACTGGAATACTACTCAAAACCTGTTTCAATCCTTTCTGACATGTTATATAGATAGGATTGTAAGCTTCTGGAAACACTTTAAAATCGCCCAATTTACTCATTATTATTATTATTATTATTATTATTATTATTATTATTATTATTAGTGGTAGTAGTAGTAGTAACAGTAATAGCAGTAGTGGCAGTGGCTGTGGTGGTGGTAGCAGTATTATTATTAGTATTTATTTATTTATTTCTCTGGGACAATAAACAAATGGAGGTCAAGTCTTCTCCCACACATACTTTGTCTGGGAGAGACATTTAATTTAGTTCGTTCTTGAATATATGTACAAAATGTGTTCCGAATATTTATTAATTAACTTCATCAGTCATCATATTTATTGTTTTATTATTATTATTATTATTATTATTATTATTATTATTATTATTATTATTATTATTATTATTATTATTATTATTATTATTATTATTATTATATTGAATAAAGCTATAATGTTACCTTCAAAGCCTCGCTATGTGATAATTTTGTTTATCTCAGCGAAGAAAACATATCGCATGACATTCTACGTAGTTTCTCGTAACCTTGAAACAGCTTGACTTAGGCTGAATTAGCGTGACGTAGCTTGACCGGACGGGCAGAGCGTGGTAGTAATACTAGGGAAACAACACCAGCTACAGGAATACTACTTAATGTGTTGAAGGTGCTGTAAGGTCATAATGGTTATGCTTACGTAATATAATACACATATTATGAACTTGGCTGCTGGCTTCTGTGAACATGGTGGGATGAGGAAGGGGTAATGATATTCTGTAGGTGGTGGTGGTCTTGTTGGTGCAGTGGTAGTAGGGGTTGGAGACGTGGTGGTATTGGCAGTGGTTGTCATTGTGGTGGTTTGTGGTTGGGGTTCCTGTTTTGGGAAAGTGGACCGGAGTGAAGATTGGAATGGTAGCAGTGATGTAGCTGGTGGAGGTTAGGTTAGGGAGTGATGGAGATGGTGGTGATGGTAGTGGTGTGGTGGTAATGACTGGAAAGGTGATGTTAGTTGTGTAGGTATCGGTGGTGGTGAGGGCGGTGCTAGTGACTGTAGCGCTATGATAGTGAGAGGGAAATGGTGATCATAGTGGTGGTGTGGTGATACCGGTTTTTGCAACAGGTTCGCTGGTAAGGATGATCATAGTGAATGTTTGTTGGAGAGCTTACATAGTATGGTGAAGGTTTGTTGGAGAGCTACATAGTATGGTGAAGGTTTGTTGGAGAGCTTACATAGTATGGGGAAGGTTTGTTGGAGAGCTTACATAGTATGGTGGAGGGAAAAGCAAATTAGTGATGGAGTGCTGGAAGTCAACCATCAATGGTGGTGGGGATTATTTTTGTTGTTGTTTCCCCTTTGTATATAAAAGTTTTTATTTTTTTTATTTTTAGTAACTGTTAAATTGTATCTAAATTTTCAGTACAGTCTCAAAGTTCATCTATTTTTTCCTGTTTATTCTCAAAGTTTATAATTCTACTTTCTCTTTAAGCTAAATTTGTTTATTTTTTCCAATGCTCACTCAGAAAATTTATATAATTTTCCAATTTAATTTCATAGTTTATTTTCTTTGGTTAATTAAAGAATGAATATAGATGTTTGTTTATTCTCAGCGTTTATCCATTCTTTTTTCAATGTAAATTGCAGTGGGTAGCAGACACACATGCACTGATCAGGACATATAGGAAAGTTTCGTCAACACGAGCCTTTTTCTGTCCTAATACAACTAAGAAAAGAATGTATACAGTGGAAGGAGCCAGGTGGTGAGCTGTGAAAGGGTAGTAGTAGTAGTAGCAGAGATAGCAATAGTACAGGTGTGGTGAGATAGGGTTTAAGAAGGATCTGTCAACAGTGGAATAATAGCATATTAAACTTAACATCTTGGGTAATCTCAAAGGGTTGGACAAATGTAAATATGAGTAGGTCGACAGACCTCTTGCAGTGTTCCATGGCGCGGTGATGTTATCCACTGGCGGTGTTAATGTTAAGTAGCAATCGTTTAACCAAGGTTCTGGATATTCTATAACTGCCTGATTTCTGCAGTATGATATTGGTTGTTGCTATTCTTAGTATTTCCAGGAACCTGAGTCTCCTCAAATCCTTCTCAACCTACTCTGTCTATCTCTCCACAGCTGTACTACTGCTACTGCCCTCTTACAGCTGGCCACCTGACTCCAGTCACTATAAATACTCGTTTCTTAGTTGTCTCTGTATTAGGACTGGACAAGCTTCTTGTGGCGACAAGTTTCCTTAATATAAGTCTTGATCAGTGCATACGTGTCTGTTACCTACAATAATTTACACTGAAAAAATATGAATAAACTCTGAGAGTAAACAAACAGATGTACACAATCTTTGATAATTAACCAGAGACCAAAATGAACGTTGAAATTTTAACGGAAAATTACATCATTTTTGTGAGTGAGCAAAGAAAAAACTAGACAAATTTAGCGGAAACAGAAAGTAGATCTATAAATTTTTAGTAAAAAAAAAAATAAGAAAAATATATGAACTCTGAGAGAGGACAGAAAATTTAGATACAATTTAACAGTTGCTAAAAATAAAAAAAAATTCACTTTGAGATAGGTGTCTCTTTTTTTTTAATTACAACTTGTTTGAATCAACATTACCCTAATGCAAATTATATATCTCGTCCTGTTAATTCTTCGGATTGTTTTACTCTACATATTGTGCATCTTTGTGTTTTCCTACTTTCGAAATATTTTGTTTTGTCTTCCGTTTACTTTTTTCAGTGCGTTTGAAAATGTTCCGGATGGTGCGCAAATTTTTCTCGTGAGCGAAAAAAAAGATCTGTCCATCGTGTGTAAAACTGCCTATGAGTCGGAAAATTTGCCCCGTGCATGTGAAAACTATTCCGTGCGTGCGAAAATTTTCTCGTGCGTGAGAAATTTTCGTGCCAGACAAAATCCCCTCTATCGCGTGAGACTTGGGGTGTCGCCGCTGTAATGAGCGACATTATCAATCAGCAAATATTATTATTATTATTAAATTCATGGGGAGGCGCTAAGCCCGCAGTAGTCAAACAGCGCCTAGGGCATGAGAGTTAATCAGGTACGGTCCGAGGAAGAGGAAAGCAGCTTCAGTTCCCTGGATTAAGAGCGCTTTACCAGCATCAGTTCACCCCATTTAAAAGGGTACACAATACTACTCACCATTATGTCAGTGTTTACGCAACTTTAGCATAAAATTAATCGTTTGTTCGATATTTCCGTCTCCTGCATGGTCTTTATTTTCCATGTTAGATGAGTAACTGTAGACAGATCGTTAGTTTGGACTATGAACCTTGAAAAACTATCGCTATGGAAATATATCCTATGGCTGGAGAAATGTTACAAATAGTGAATGCTACTACTGCTAGCTAAGTACTTTCTATCGCTGAGATTATATTTTAAAAAAAATTCTCTACATTTCTATGCTTAGGCGGGTATTTTGCACCGTGTAAATACATATCGCCGAGCGCATACAGCTATCATCCTACGTGTATAACTATAGTCAGGTGCTAATTTATTTTACATGGGCATAATTTTACATACACTTAACCTTAATTATATATATATATATATATATATATATATATATATATATATATATATATATATATATATATATATATATATATATATATATATCACAAACACTGATCTCTGGCCGAAGGAGACTCGAACCTACGAACCTTGCAACTAGGTACGCAGTGCTTTACCGACCGTACCACATTGGTCCAATACCTTGGCATCCAGCTCACGCTAGACGTTGATCCAAGGCAGCCAGCTTTCAGACAGGTAGGTGGCTTACAGCTTTTCGTCTCATCCCCTGCATGCATCGACACAACTAGAGATTTTTACAATGCTAGGAATTCGCAAGAACAGGCGAAATATTCACAAACACTGATCTCTGACCGAAGGAGACTCGAACCTACGAACCTTTGCAATTTTCTAAATCTCCATTGTTGTCACAATCACGTACATGACAGAGCGCACCTCTGCTTATGTCTCCCATTCTTACTTTGCATTGAGTTTATTCCCACATTTGTTCAAACCTTTTTCTGTTTCTCGCACATATACTTTCTCTAAACACCGCTTGCAAGGCAGCAAACACACAGAGTTGTCAACGTTTTCATGACGCTTATTTTTCACTTTTAAGCCGTAGGGGTCATATAGAGCTGGGGGAATGAAAGGCAATCAGGTTCAGTTCGAGGTGGGGAAGGGTAACTAATTCTTTGGATCTAGAGCCCTTCACCGGCATTAAGGCACCCCTTAAAGGGACCCTAAGCAATAAAATTAAGTAAACGAAACACACAACAAACTTGGTATATTAACATCTGTCTTCCAAGATATATTTCACTGAACATGCAAGCTTCCGTATCGCCTAAATTCTAAATACGATTCATTTCCAAATCATATTGGTAAGCTTATTCCACTGGCCAGTGCCAAGGCCGGACTTATACATGAACTATCTAAACAACAGATTAGAGCCTCACGATATGAGAAGCCTCAGTTTTTCTTCCTCCATATTTTACTCTTACTTCGACTTTTGATTTTATTGGACCTCTAAAACCTGACAATGCTTAGGGACTTAGGTCAAAGTCGGGCCCTGGCCAATGTTTATCACCCTTTTCTCTTTGGATTAAGATTGTATTTGTATTTTTGCTTTAACTGGAAAATATGTTTGTGCCCAGCTATTTTGAATCCATTAAAATTGAAAGCTGATAATATGTAAGTACAAATTTGTTACCATAATCAAAAATAGCGTAATAAGTGTTGCGTACTTTTAAAAAAAAAATATTAAACCAAAACGAGAGGTGGAATACTCTCTCTGGGTGAGAGGAAGTAAGGGAAGTCGGGGGAGTAACAAGTCTTAACCGGGGCTGAAATATTTATTAAAATTTTGAGGAAGTAGATAAGTAATGTTAGAGAGTAGAGGCAGTAATTTTTTGGAAGTAGAGGCAGTAATAAGTCAGAACGATGGTGCCTGAGTCAGAAACAAGTGAACAATATATTCATGAGGAAACGCTAATGGGGGAACAATCAGGTCTGATCCGAAAAATGTTTAGGATAGCTCCAATTTTTCCCACTGTGAAGAGTGCAATGTTCTTTGTAATATCGAGGTCGAGAAGTCTTGCGTCAAGCGGAGGCTGTAAGGAGAGATGTTATACTCTACCTGGAGCCTGCCTTGAGGGCATTCTGGGGATCAACACCCCCGCGGCCCGGTCCATGACCAGACCTCCTGGTGGATCAGGGCCTGATCAACGAGGCTGTTACTGCTGGCCGCACATAGTCCAACGTACGAACCACAACCCGGCTGATCTTTCACTGACTTTATATATCTGTCCAGCTCCCTCTTGAAGACAACCAGGGGTCTATTGGTAATTCCCCTTATAGCTGGTGAAAAGCTGTTGAACAGTCTTGGGCCCCGGACACTTATTGTGCTTTCTCTTAGTGTACCAATGGAGCCCTTACTTTTCACTGGGGTATGTTACATCGCCTGCCCGTGGATGCGAGGAAGTAGGGGTAGCAGTGAGTCAAGTGTTATACTCACCGTTGATGTGTGGTAATAGGGACAATTGAGCATAAAATAGGCGTGTAATACTCACTGTGGTTGTCGAGGAAGTCGGGAGAGTATCTGGCAGTGGGCGGCGGGGGCGGTGCTGGATAGTGACCGCCCAGTCTGCTAGCCAGGCCGCCCACAGGATCTGATGGCGGCGGCAGCGGCGAGGTAAAGGAAAAGAAGAAAACACAGTTGAGTACAAAGGTAAACATCACACAATAATGATCAGTAATGTGCAAGTTACGCTGCAAGTTCTACACCAGTGCACAACACTCATCTTAATACACATCAAGAGCTGTAAATTCCCAGTAATATATTATATTGTAGATTTTATTAGTAAATTTATTTTGTAAAAATTCCCCACTGCGGGAAACAGCGATACGCCCAGCCAGCTAATAACTATTATATTAACGGGGAAACGCCAAAGCGTAGGGGATCACACGACGCCTGAGGAATGGGAGGCAGTCGAATTTGATCAGGAGAATTGAAAGATAGCTCCAGTTCCTTAGATTAGGAGCCCTTCACTAGAAATAATTCATCCCCCTCCCACTGAAAGGACCAGGAGAGATGTACATCATTTGCATCAAGCTGAGAGGTGACTAAGTTTAAAGGTATTACTGCCACTGTACCGTTTAATTTAAAGCAAATCCGAAATTACTTGTGGATTATTAAAATCCATTTGAACGTCATTATCTGGGCGCCTAATTTACTGATTTACTTCTTTTAGCCTGTGAATAAAATATTTGCAATTACTAGACACCTTTATACCTGTTGTCTCTTTGTCCATTAAACTATAATAAATACGAAAGAGTGAACAACCTGAAGATTTACAGGAAAATGGGATCTTCATATTGTACATTTCAGGGCACAAATACGAAGAACAGTAAACAAAGACAATCGATATATACTGACAACTAATACAGTAGTCCTGCTCAGGGAACAAATACTCTCGGCAGATACATTCGATGGACAGAGCTGGCAAGTACAGCTAATACATACAACCGACAAATACAGTCCATCCATGCAGCTGACAAATTCAGTCGAAACATACAGTCTAAAAATATAGTCTACAAATATGGTAGACAGATATTTGACAAAACTGAAGACAAATATAATGGAGTAGACAGGAGGAGACAGGGACTCACCTGTGACAGGAGAAGACAGGGGCAGCGGTAGTTTAGGCTTGTTGTCCCCGCTCATGTTGTTGTTATTGTTGTTGTTACTGTTGTTGTTGTTGTTGTTGTTGTGGGCGTGGTGGGCGTGAAAAAGGGAGGGAGGGAGGCCAGCGAGACCCAAGAGGGGGTGAGGGGCTGCCGCGGTGGAGGAAGAGGAAGAGGAGGAGGATGAGTTTGAGGAAGAGGAAGGCGGCAGCGGTGAGGAGTTAGTAGAACCTGGGAAAAACCAATACTGATTATTATTATTATTATTATTTTTGAGGCAGCTAGATATGCTTTTTTCCAGTTGTGTGTGTGTGTGTGTGTGTGTGTGTGTGTGTGTGTGTGTGTGTGTGTGTGTGTGTGTGTGTGCGTGCGTGCGTGTGTGCGCGCATGTGTGTGTGTTACAACTCAGAGACAACTCTTTTAAATTAAGGATACAATATATTTTCAAGTGTCCAATTCGCTTTCTCATCCTAGAAACATTTTCCTTCTCTCTTTTTCTTTATTCCCCCTCCCTCCTTTTTCCCTAAACCTACTTTCTCCGACCTGTCGCTTTCTGTCTCTCTCTCTCTCTCTCTCTCTCTCTCTCTCTCTCTCTCTCTCTCTCGTTCTCACATTAAACAACAAAAGCAACTCAACAGCATCGCTTCACTACATAACTTTCAACTACACTCCAAAAATATTTTAAAACAGAAGGTAATAAATCAAACTGTTTAAGGAACCAAACGAAGATTGGAACTTCATCCAGCTTAATCGTTGGATGCTGAACATAGGTGCGAATCGACGTCTGACGTAATGAATAAAGGGGAAAGTAAGATTTAGAGTGATACACATCAAGATATATCCGAAACTTTATTATTATTATTATTATTATTACTAATGATTATGCTTATCAAAATTGAGTTTATTGCCTGTCAGCCGTTTCTCACCCACTATTATAATTATTATTATTATTATATGGTTGATCAATAGGAATCCGCTAGTATTGGCTTTTATTTTATCAAATAAGGTTTGATAACTTAAAAAAACTGCAGGAGAATAGTGGTGTTCCAGTGTTGATACTTGTGATTATATGGGCCACCCAAAGACAACGCTTAAGACAATGTTTCAGTCAAAGAAAGTTTTATCTTGACTTAATAAAACTCTTCTTGATCAAAACGTTGTCTTAATAAAGCTCTCTGCTGTAGGTGTTCTTCTCTTAGCCACAGTAGTAAACAGACTTGCTTCCCACTAACCAATCATGTGTACAAGTGCTGGTATGTTAATAACAACAGAATAGGTAAATAGGACACACATGCAAAATCAAGATACAAGTTGAAGAAAACGTTTCGCCAATGGTGGCTTTTTTTAAGTGATAATGACGGACACAATCCTAATACTGGATCTGTATAAGAATTGCAAAAGCCACCATTGGCGAAACGTCTCATTCAGTAAATATTTTAAATATGCATATGTGTCTCAGTCCCTTCGTCATTGTTATTTCTGGGTTCACGTCTTAAAGTACTGGTGAGAGGCAAGGGAAAACATTCGTGTTTACTGTATTTAATTTATTACGAAAATGAAATCAGATACGAGTCCAAGAGAATACGATAAAAGTGAAGAAGAAAACTGTATATTTCTCGCCCTGCTATTTCCGTCTGCTGAAGAGAGCCTCAGTGCGAACACGAAACACAGAGAGCTCAATTTATCTTCAGCTCGTATCGGTGGTGATACCAGCATCAGAGGCAAGAATCAGATGATGGTCACTAATGAGCGTAACCTGTGTGTGTGTGTGTGTGTGTGTGTGTGTGTGTGTGTGTGTGTGTGTGTGTGTGTGTGTGTGTGTGTATGTGTGTGTGAAAATCATAGAGCAAGGCATGAGGTCTCCTAATGCAACACAGGTAGTAATAATGTTGACGTGACTACGATACAACCTGCCTCCTGTAGACAGTCTTCAACATAATTATGAATATTATTATTAATAGTAGTAGTAGTAGTATTTACTATTATTATTATTATTATTATTATTATTATTATTATTATTATTATTATTATTAGAAGTAGTAGTATCAATTATTACTATTAATTATTTTCTGAAAATGAAGATGACAAAAAATATTTCTGAAGGTATTGAACATCATCTTCGCTCATGCTTTTCGGTTCGTCATATATATCATTTATCGAAACCCCAAGAACTGAGTGTTTCGAGGAGGAAAATATGAACTATTCCCCGTTTTAAACCTTGATTTCCCTATTTACCATTTCTTGCATGCAGGAGAGGGAGGGAGAGGTTTGTTGCTACCGTGGTCGACGTGGATAATTAGGAAGCTGCCCACTCCATGTTGCCTTAAAACAGATAATGCCACACACACACACACACACACACACACACACACACACACACACACACACACCTACCTCTCTACGAGAAGGCCAAAAAGCGCGAGAAAATAGCGAGCATCATAGCAAACCTGAGGTAGAGTTTAATTAAATCATGCTTACGAACAAATTAACTTGGTAACGAGACACCATAATGAGTTCAGTCCCTGCGCTGCAAAATCTTGCATTCTGGCCTGGCCAATCCGCATAATTTTCCTCTGGTCTTGGGATAGGGGATGGCGCGTACACATAGGGTCAAGGATACGGTCCTTCGCAGACTGCTATTATCTCTTGTCCACACCCGGACACCCACAAACACTCACCTAATTATGTTTGCGTATGCGTATGTGCTTATATATCTTACACACACACACACACACACACACACACACACACACACACACACACACACACTAACATGTTCGTTCCTTAAAAAAAATAATGACGTAGTAAAAGAAGAAAAATATTCAAAAGGCATGTAGGAAAAATCTTATTATAACATACCGACCATTTTCCACTCAGGTAGCGTGACCATAAAAAAAAGAAATGTGTTTATCGTCATTCATTCAATTGGTTTTGTGATAAGCATGCTTGCAACATCCTCACCCTCCTTATATATATATATATATATATATATATATATATATATATATATATATATATATATATAATATATATATATATATATATATATTATATATATATATGTCGTGCCTAATAGGTAAAACTGGTCAATTATCAAAGAACTCATTTAAAATTAAGTCCTTTCTAAAATTTTCTCTATACGTTTAAAGATATATTTTTAATTTATGCTAATGTAAAATTTATAATTTTTGTACCAAGAGAAACTTTGAAAACCTACCTAACCTTATTACAGCAAGCACAATATAATTTGCCTACTTAACTAAATATATTTTAGATAGGTTAACATTAATTTAATAATAAATCAAACACAATGAAATATATTTTTCGTTATGTTCAGAATGATTTTGGAAATTATTGCATACACAAATTTTCACTTGTCTTATATGGCAAGGTGAGCGTTGGTATTTAAGCCAAATTCCAAGTTTTACCTAATCGGCACGACATATATATATATATATATATATATATATATATATATATATATATATATATATATATATATATATATATATATATATATATATATATATTATAAGAGCGTTGCTTAAATAGCAACGCTCACCTTGCCATATAAGACAAGTGAAAATTTGTGTATGCAATAATTTCGCAAAATCATTCTGAACATAACGAAAAAATATATTTCATTGTGTTTGTTTATTATTAAATTAATGTTAACGTATCTAAAATATATTTAGTCTGGTTAGGCTAAATTAAATTGCGCTTGTTGTAATAAGGTTAGGTAGTTTTCAAAGTTCTCTTGGTACAAAATTATAAATTTTACATTAACGTAAATGAAAAAATATATTTCAACGTATAAGAAAATTTTAGAAAGGACTTAATTTTAAATGAGTTCTTGCTAATTGACCAGTTTTACCTAATGCACGACATATATATATATATATATATATATATATATATATATATATATATATATATATATATTATTACATATATACATATATAATATATATATATATATATATATATATATATATATATATATATATATATATATATATATATATATATATATATATATATATATCGTGCTGAATAGGCAGAACTTGATTTTGGCTTAAATAGCAACGCTCTTCTTGCCATATAAGACAAGCGAAAATTTGTGTATGCAATAATTTCGCAAAAATCATTCTGAACCTAACGAAAAAAATATATTTCATTGTGTTTGTTTATTATTTAATTGTTGTAAACTTATCTAAAAATATTTAGTTGGATTAGGCTAAATTAAATTGCGCTTCTTATAATAAGGTTAGGTAAGTTTTCTAAGATTCTTTTGGTGCAAAATTAATTTTGTTTACATTAACATTAATAAAAAATATATATCTTTAAACGTATAAGAATTTTTTTGGAAAGGACTTAATTTTAAATGAGTTCTTGCTAATTGATTAGTTTTACATATTAGGCACGACATATATATATATATATATATATATATATATATATATATATATATATATATATATATATATATATATATATATATATATATAAGATGTATCGGCCGTTTCCCACCAAGGTAGGGTGACACGAAAAAGAAGAAATACTTTCATCATCATTCACTCCATCACTGTCTTGCCACAGGCGTGCCTACGCTACAGTTAAAAAGCTGCGACATATCAACACCCCACCTTCAGAGTGCAGACACTGTACTTCCCACCTCCAGGACTCAACCAGTTTCCCTGAATCCCTTCATAAATGTTACTTTGTTCACACTCCACTAGTACGTCAAGTCATAAAAGCCATTCGCCTCTACTCGCTCCTATCGAACACACACGCAAGCTTGCTGAAAGTAAAAGCCCCTCACACACAAAACCTTCTTTACCCCCTCCCTCCAACCTTTTTTAGGACGACCACCTACCCTGCCATCCTTCCACTCCAAATTTATATGCCCTCCAAGTCATTCTACTTTGTTCCATCCTCTCTAAATTTCAAAATCAACCACCTCAAGAACACTTTTCTGCCCTCTTGAAGAGTTATGTATGTATATATATATATATATATATATATATATATATATATATATATATATATATATATATATATATATATATATATATATATATATGGGTCCCACAATTTGCACTAGAGGTGGACCCCATCCTATATATTGAAAAAAAAAAATATATATATATATATATATATAGGATGGGGTCCACCTCTGGTGCAAATTATGGGACCCATAGCTTCGGAGAAGTGGATAAAAAGGCTTCAAGGAAGAATATTTGGATTTCTTGCTGAAGCCATTTGAATATTCCACTTCCCCTACCACCCCATCTTTTTTTTTTTACCAATAGGTATATTTTATTACATAATATGGTACAAAAGATTTAAGAGATACATTGTTGATATAAAGATGGCATATACAGTACACGAGGTGTGAGAGATACATGTATGTATATATGTATATACGATATATATATATATATATATATATATATATATATATATATATATATATATATATATATATATATATCCTATCATTACTATTTTATGGAGTAAATATTTGTAGAATTCTCCAGTTAATTTGGTGATCACGTTTGCTTATGTGTTGAAATGAAGCAGAATTTTCATGGCGTTTATCCGACAGATCTGTTTTCCACAATTCTCGTTGTCAGGAACCTATCGGTCTACCTAATATAAACTTCATATTCATTACAAGGGATTTTATTTCTCTTGGGTGCGTGCTACTGATTATTTTCCTTTTGTAGATATTAATTGTTTCTGTATCTTGTTCAAGAAACTGGAAATTCATTTTGTTTTTTCCTCTTCTTAGTTACCATTTCTGCTGTATTTTCTAAAATCCAGGTTAATATATTACTGAGCTAATACCAATTAAGGACTTGTATGGTAAAAATTACTTCTTGTATTTAAGGCCAGACTGAAAAACCAACTCGAATAATTTACCTTATTCAGTTAGTTATATATCCTATCAATATCATTCTCTAGCAACTGAATTCTACAAATACGTAGTGTTTTACATTACCATCTCTGTGTATGTCACACTGTGTCTGGGAAAGTTTTTCTTTTCTTTTTATATGCCAGGCAAACAGTTAAACCTATTTGCTTCACTTCTATGAGCGTTTCCAAGTCCCATGCCCAGCACTCTAAACGCTACATAAACTTATTTAAATATAAGGATTTTAACAATGGAAAGCTTTGAAATTTATATGTCGAATCACTCGTTACAGTGACTTTGTAGATTATTTTTTAAAACTTGGGAAACTTTGAAGAAAAAAATATAAAGAAATTAACACAGTAATTGTTTATCAATCATTTTTTTCTGGATTTTCTATACTGTATGTGTTGATTAATATTCCTTTTTCTTGTTTCAGCTTCAAATCGCTCCTGACCATGGAGCTGAACTCTTCTCCGGGACTGACCACCTCAAATACTTTTCCTCCAAGGTTGATGGACTGATTACATCATCTTTATCTCACAACTACACCTGCTACCTTTGTATCTGACTGAAGAAACCTACTGTGCAGGCGAAACGTTTCAAAAATAAATATATTCAACTGCTGCACAAGTGTCTTAATCATTATCATGATTTATACAATCAAAGAAACGACAGTATCGGAGAACGTTTTCAAGCCATCTGCACTTACAGTTCTAACAGTGGAATCAGGTAAGGAATAACGAAAAGTTGTACTAAAACCAAACAGGTCTATAAGCATTCTTTAGTTTGTAGATAACATTATTTTCCAAGCACACCTCAAGTCTTTTTTTTTTCGTTATGTATGAACAAGCAAATCTGGGTTGCATTCGACCACAAAACATTGTTACAGCCGACTTACAGTCGACTTAAGAGATGTTTCTCTGCGAATTAGTGAGAGAAAGAGAAAGCGAGCGAGAGAGAGAGAGAGAGAGAGAGAGAGAGAGAGAGAGAGAGAGAGAGAGAGAGAGAGAGAGAGAGAGAGAGAGAGACCTCGTTACACGAGAAGAGAAGAAGTGCTAGAAAAGTACGACAACTGTTTTCACTCTGCTCTCGTAATTACACTGATGAGGCTACAAAAGTCAAACTGCTTAGCTAAGAACCTTCTTCAGATTCAGACACCCGACACACTCTTTAATCCTTGCTGTCTTGTCTAGTGAACTCATTACCTGGCGGTAGTCTCAAGGTTTTCTGGGGAAGGGGGCGAAGCAAGCGAGGAAAGGGCAAGTGAAGGAGAGAGAAAGAGAGCGAGCAAAAGAATATGGAGAGGCGCGAAAGGAGAGAGGGAAAGAAAGATAGAGGGAGAGGGGAAATCAGGAAAAGGAACGATAGAGAGAGAAAGCCAGGTAGAACAATAGAGAGGGGAAACCAGGGAAAGGACCGACAGAGAGGGAGGAATCGGAAAGAAAATGTGCATTGAAAATGGAAAAGAAGAGAAAAGGGTAGGGAGAGGAAGAAGCCGAAATAAAAAAGATGTAGAAAGGGGGAGAAGTAGGAAGAAAGAAGAAACACAGAGAGACAAACTGTAAGGAGAGATGGAAATGAAGGAAGAAGAAATGGGAATAAACACAAGGAGAGAAGAATGTAAGAGAAACCCTGGTAAAACGAGAGGTAGAGATAAGAAAAACCTTAAAACGAAAATTATTTAGAGAAATATACACAAAGATGAAAAATAGAGAGTGGGAGAATGAGGGGAAAAATAGGGAGTTTAATGAACGAAAGAGAAAAGGGGATAAGGGAAGAAGATATAGGGAGAGACGAAAAGAGACGAGAGGTACCTCTAGAAATATGGAAGAGGGAGTATTAGGTGATAATAGATGATGGGAGGAAGAGCGAAGGAGTCAGGAAGAAATAGAGGAGGAATGAATGGAGGGGTAGAGAGGGAGGTACAAGAAGGGAAGAGATGGAGGAAGAGCGAGAGGGATTAAGGACGATAGGGAAGAGGAGGAAGAAAAATGTAAGGAAAATAAGAACGCTGATAATGACGGTATTTACATCTTCATTTAAAAAATTGAAGATGTCAAATCCTCGTTAATGAAACACCAGTGTGTGTGTGTGTGTGTGTGTGTGTGTGTGTGTGTGTGTGTGTGTTGTGTATGTGTGTGTGTATGTGTACGTATATGTGTGTGTATGTGTACGTGTGTGTGTGTGTATCTGTGTGTCTGTGTGTGAGTACTCACCTAGTTGTACTCACCTAGTTGTGGTTGCAGGGGTCGATTCATAGCTCCTGGCCCCGCCTCTTCACTGGCCACTACTGGATCTCTCTCCCTTTGCCGTGAGTGTGTGTAAGTGTGTGTGTGTGTGTGTGTGATGTGTGTGTGTGTGTGTGTGTGTGTGTATCTGTGTGTCTGTGTCTGTGTGTCTGAGTGTGTGTGTGTCTGTGTGTCTGTCTATCTGTCTGTCTGTGCAGATGCTGCTTCGTAAGTATTTACATATATAACCTCTTTCTGTCTATTAACCCTCATTCTCCGTTCAATATATTCCTGTCCTTAACATTATAGTTATAATCATAACAATAATTTTGAAAAGGGTGGACCGGTAAGCCAGCAGAAGGCCTCGGTCAGATGACCAAAAGCTCCAGCTGCGGGTCATCATATGACTAAAGACCCGCATCAGGAAACACTTGTCCTGTTACCTGACAAACCTTAGCTAACCTAACCTTAACATTGTTATGGTTAAACTAGTATATATTTCTGAACATTTTTTTTTCAGTCCGTTGTGTATGGTTATACTAGGAAAAATAACTTTACACAAATAACCCGCACATAGAAGAGAGGAGCTTACGACGACGTTTCGGTCTGACTTGGACCATTTAAAAATAGCTTTAATTGTTCATTGAGCAATGGAGATACTCGTAACACGGTAATCTTCCACAATGGCAAGGAAACTATACCACTAACGCATGCATGATCTTAATCAGCTAGGGATGATTATGTGAGCTTACGTTCCACTAGAAGCAACAGGCTAGTTGACCACGCGGTCAATAGGGAAGGAAATCTGGCTTCAGGCAGAGCTGAGAGTATAGAACAACCACCGAAACCGGTCAGAGGTATGCCACAGATGTATGCTTGACTATTATTGTATACAGCCGTTTATGCCGACCATTAATGCAGATCTCGCTTGAATTTATGGCCCCAGAAAATGTCGCTCTTCTTTTTTTGTCAGTATCTCTGAATTAAACATCTTGCATGGCCAATGCCAAATTCTAGTTCAAAATCTAATGCAGGTCCGTTCGAAGAAGTTGAGTGTAAACTCAATGTTATGTATAAGGTTGATGTTGACTGTAAATCCGACGCTGATTGCAAAAAAGATTTTTAATAATAAAAAAAATAGAAATGTAAAATAGATGTTGTCTTTAAACTATGAGTTAAGATCTAGCTATTTCAGCAACGAATAAGAAGACAAAGACACAAGTTACAGAGAAAAGGTTTTACTGAGACAACATTTCACTCTGTGTAGAGCTTTGTCATAGCTATATTCAATACGTTGATTCATCTAATAACGAGTGAACCGATTTCCAGGAAAAACAGCAACAGAACTGAATATAAATAGTCCGTAATTCACTGCGGTGACAGAGAAGCAATGATCAACGACCTTTTAATCCACATCAACAGTATGTCTAATGCACCAGAAGACTTCAGAAAAAAAAACTCAAGTTTAACAAATGAGGTAAGAGTAACGAGTTCATTTGTACTTGATTGTGAAATTATATTAGAAATTTTGACCCCCTTCTCACGCATAGCGTAATACTACGAGGCCGGCATACACACGGCATATTTAATATTGTAATGAGCGATTGGTAGGACAGAGTATAATTGATGACACATGGTGACTATTGAGTAGTGCTCGGCCCGTTAAGCTTGCGTCTCTACCAGGGTTGACATCCAGCTCTTGGGAACCAGCCGGAAATCCTTTGCATGTTACTATACTTATGGAGTGGTAAACCAGTAGCTTCATACATCGAGGGAATCAAGTTTGATTCAGGGAGGTAGAGCGAAGATTCAGTTCCCCTGGATACAGAAAATGCTGTACATAGCTAGAGGCTTTAACATGTACGTTACATGGAAACCCACTTATTGTATTATCTATAAATATTTTCTAAAATTACTATTACTATTATTATTATTATTATCATCATATGTTTAACGATGAGAATGTTCCATGTTTTCACCGTGTTCTCCAATACTCGCCATACCTATATTGTATACAGTCATTAGAATACAATCTTGTTCAGAGTCCTAAAAGTTACTCTTGTATTTACCGGCAGTGTGAATGCTGCTGATGTTATCTTGTTTAAACGCTACTCAGGTGAGAGGTTTGGTGGACTGTCTACCCTGGGCCCTCTTCTCTTTACGATTCTGAGCTGCTTTCCTCTCAGGTGGTGCTCTTCTTCTGGCCTGCATCTTTATCCCATAACCTTTCATATAATAGGATTGAATTTCGCTTGTTCACCATTCCTACGCTTGTGCAAGTCTTCCTGTAGCATTTGCATGTGTATATTCTCAGAGTTGTATTTATCCAGTTGTCTCTGTGGGTGACGAACTTCCTCTGTCGTCTGGCGTACACTGATTCCTATCCTCTTGGATCCAATCATATCTGCTTTTGAAATCTCCAGTTCATAATCTACTTATCGAATCGAAAATGTCACTGGATGGTGAAGAGTCTTCGTAATAAAGATACCCATGTGTTGCATATGAGACATATTTATCTAGGTGTCGGTATTATATACCAGGAAAAATAACTAGCGATTACTGTATCAACCTCAGAGGTCCTAGACTCCTTAATTTTCTTCCAGTAGATGAAAGAAATATTGCCCGTACAAAATTAGACGTCTTTAAGAGGAAACTAGCTAAACAAGTTTCTGGAGGAGGGGGTCTGATCAACGGGGCTGTGATGACTATATGGGCCTGCTGGATGCAGTTACAAATAGCTTGGCTGATCAGGCGGTCAACGGGGAAGTCTGTCCACAGACCAGGTTGCAGAGAAGAAAAACTACCGAAACCAGTCTCAGGTATGTCACACAGCTACATCGTCCCGTTCGTTCCACTCTTTTCAAACCCCATTCACTCTGAAGACACTGTATGGGCCCCTACGAGTATACCTTTTTCCCGCGAAAATAAAATAATTACGCTAACTCATCTCTATTCCAGAGAAGTGAGATCTGAGTCCTTTCCTGGTAGCTCATGCTCCTTAGTTCCTGAACCACTCTGGTCGTCCTCAACCTATGTTGTGTTACTTTAAGTAGGTGCGGCCTTAACACTGGTACTCCATACTGGAACATAGCTCTACTATGCTCTCACCGTTTTAGATGATCTTATGCAGTTAAGGCTTTCCTGATTATAATAATAATAATAATAATAATAATAATAATAATAATAATAATAAAAGAAGAAGAAGAAGAAGAAGAAGAAGAAGAAGAAGAAGAAGAAGAAGAAGAAGAAGAAGAAGAAGAAGAAGAAGAAGAAGAAGAAGAAGAAAAACAACACATTGCCAGGACACATGGAGTATATTTTCAGTCTCTGGGAAGTAGTAAAGTAAAATAAAGTGGATATATAATTTGAGGCAAACTGTATAATGCTAAATCATTATAATAATGCATAATATTACGTTAATTCAATTCTAGCAAGATTTGAGGCAGTATTTTCCTTATTTAATTTCGTGTTGGTGTTTCCTTATTAAACCTCGTTGCTCCAGATGGTCCACCACTATCTTATCTTTTTCACCATATGCATGTTAGAGCATCCGCTGTCGTGGCTTTGAAGATCTGCACATCACTGGATGTCATCCAGTAGCGTGATAGTATTCCTGTTTTAAATGGGAGTAACTTCAGTACCTACATGGAGTCTACCTCGAGGGTGTTCCGGGGGTCGACGCCCCCGCTGCTCTGTCCATGACCAAGCTTCCCGGGGGATCATGGCCTGATCAGCTAGGATGTTACTGCTGGTCGTATGCAATCCAACGTACGACCCTCAGCTCGGGGTGATATGCTGTAGGGATTCACAGCCTTTTCTGTGTCTTCCTCTCACACATGTTACTTTATATCTTTTCTTATTTTTACACAGTTGCTCAGTTGTGATAAGATTGTATCTGCTCACCTATATTCAACGTTGGTCTTTGTTCTCTCACAGTATCCTTAGTGATTCTACTATTTGCCTCTTACCACGTCTTGACGTTTATCTGCAAGTCTTATTTTCTTTATTTCTTCACATCTCCTGATGTTGCTGTGGACCAGTTTTAATTTAGTTACTGCATTGTCTACTTGGTTGTTTTCATATTATTTTTCCTACTCTCTCGTTACTGATATACTTATTTCCATCTCCTTAGTTAAATGTATGTATTTGGGACCGTCAGTGTGACTGCCTGTTTATAGGTTTATGTCAGTCAGTGAGATTCAGTGTCACTATGACTATCTGCGAGTAATTGTCTGTGTTCCTATAACTGTGTGTACTCACCTATTTGTACTCACCTATTTGTGGTTGCAGGGGTCGATTCATAGCTCCTGGCCCCGCATCTTCACTGATTGCTACTAGGTCCTCTCTCTCCCTGCTCCATGAGCTTTATCAAACCTCGTCTTAAAACTATGTATGGTTCCTGCCTCCACTACGTCATTTTCTAGGCTATTCCTGACAACTCTATGACTGAAGAAATACTTCCTAACGTCTTTATGACTCATAGGAGTCTTCAACTTCCAATTGTGACCCCTTGTTTCTGTGTTCCCTCTCTGAAACATCTTGTCTCTGTCCACCTTATCTATTCCTCGCAGTATTTTATATGTCGTTATCATGTGTCCCCTAACCCTCCTGTCCTCTAGTGTCGTCAGGCCGATTTCCCTTAACCTTTCTTCGTAGGACAATCTCCTTAGCGCTGGGACTAGTCTTGTTGCAAACCTTTGCACTTTCTCTAGTTTCTTGACGTGCTTGACCAGGTGTGGGTTCCAAACTGGTGTTGCATACCCCAGTATGGGCCTGACGTATATGGTGTACAGAGTCTTGAACGATTCCTTAGTGAGGTATTGGAACGTTATTCTTAGGTATGCCAGCCGCCCGTATGCTGCAGCAGTTATCTGATTAATGTGTTCCTCAGGAGATGTGCTCGGTATTATACTCACCCCAAGATCTTTTTCCTTGAGTGAGGTTTGCAGTCTTTGGCCACCTAGACTATACTCTATCTGCGGTCCTCTTTGCCCTTCCCAGTGTGTGTGTGTGTGTGTGTGTGTGTGTGTGTTTCCGTCTCTTTGAGAGTGTTAAATGTCTGTGTGCGACAGTCTGTATGTAATTACGTACCTACGTATGTTGCTTCCGCACCCCCCTCCCTCCCTCCCTCTCTCTCTCTCTCTCTCTCTCTCTCTCTCTCTCTCTCTTCTCTCTCTCCAGAGGAACCTGTGTGTATCAGATCTGGCTACATCAATACTTGTGGTAGCTATTGCAACCTTTTACCTGACCGTCCTGGTTAATTTGCCCAATTACGTAAAACCTTAATGAAATTTTGTGTCGACAAATGTGAATGTATAATGGTTGGGGTACACATATGTAAGTAAGAATGACCGAGTTAAGGGCTGGTATTGGATCCTTAGGACAATATAGTAATGCATACACGTTCACAAGCGCTCATATAAGTAAGTGAACACACGCACACGCGCACACACACACACACACACAAACACACACATACACACACACACACACACACATACACACACACACACACACATACACACACACAATATGAGCCAAGGAACTAAGGCCCTATTAACAGACAATAATTCCCTCATTATCTGTCAGCCTCTCACGTACTCTCCCCTCATCCTAACCCCTCGTTAACCTAGAGATAATACCTCGTTTCATTGGCTAAGTGACCTCGTTTTGTCCTCGAACACGAGTTAAGCCTCTTTAGGACCGTTCCAAATGAAGTGTTGATTACTCCTCTGTTGATTATCTAATTACTCTCGTCGATTATCCCTTTCTAGGCTTATCAATCGCCTCACACTATTTGTTGATCAATTAAAACTATGCCTATCTGTCATAGTATAGCTACCAAGCCTATTTTTTTTTTCAACCACAACTGTTGATCACTCCATTGTCAAGTATCTCTCATTCTTAATGTTCCATCTTTCCACTATAACTGTCTATCATTCCACTACGTTCATAATTTCATAAATTCATGAATTCAGTACCTTTACCACACACGAGTGGACGTATATTTTCAACTCTGAACATTTACAGCCTATTACATAAAGGGTAAGACGCACAGGTGTTGGAAGGATTCCATCACGAGTGATGAAGGCTTACTCATTTGTTAGAGAGCCAACTCACCCTCCTCCTCCTTCATTTACCTCTCTCTCACTCACTCTTCCTATCTTTTGCCCTTCTCTGTAGCCCTTACTCTTCATCTCTTTCATCCCCGTCTTCCTGCCTCTTCCTTATGCTTTACTATCCTAAAATCACCTATTTATAAACAATTAGTTAAACTGAAGTAACCTTCTCTCAGCAAGTAGGCTTTTCAACATGTAAACTACGAGGTTATCTGCTATCAGACTTTCACATGCTCTCTTGCTGTTGACTGTGTCCGTCTTACCTGTGTGTTGGGGGTGTGGCCCAGGTTGTTGTAGGTGATGGAGAGGAACGAGAGGGTTCATCAGCGAGGAGCCTTGGACCCCAGCCTGACCCAGAGGTATGGTTAGGATTGGCTGCACCGCGATGCCTGTGGAAAATGAAAGATAGAGAATGAGAGAAATTTAACCAATCCTCTTGTTCACAGTTTTGGAGAAATGTCATCACAGTAATGTAATAATATTAATATTATGTGAAAATATAAACTTGTGTTAGTCATTCAGTACAAGTGGTGGAGGTGCGATCCTCCTGTCCGCTAATCGCGGGATAGACTAGATTGATGTCACCGAGCTGTCTAACGTTGATGGATTTTGTTTTCAGATTTTTGAAGAACAAAATATAAAATTAGTAATGTAAAAATGTTGTTAAAGTGATAAAGATACGCTTGCTAGTACAATTAAAAAAACTGATAATAGTAATGGAAGAAAATGAGAGGAGAAAAAATGTGTATTCATTGTTTCTAACTGACGGAACTGCTTTTCAGGCATGAAAAAAAGACTTTGACGGAAAGCTTTATAAACAAGCTTGATACTACTACTAGATAGATCAAATAGATGAAAAATATTCTCTTAGTATGTAAAGTTTCCTAGAGTAATAGAGAAAGATCTTATAATGTGAAAAAAAGCTCTTTAAGTGATTATGACTCCTATTGTTAGAGAGACAAAGTTTTAACATCAGTGATAAAAAAAATTAAAAATAATTATTGAAGAAAGATCATATTACCACTATACTGCTAGAAACTGGGATAATATTATTTCAGAAACATTTTCTGCAGTAAATACCATTGACAAAAAAAAAAAAGACAGGCAAATTAGACTGTTGCTGAGACAAAGAAAACAAAGAATATAAACAGAAAGTGATGATATAATTTATTAACGATAAATGGTACCTAAAAGGACCTGCTCCACCTGAGGGAAAGAACCTGGAGGTTGTTGACCTCCAGAAAACACCTTGGGGCTGCTAACCCTGGGGGACTACTAATATTTGAGAGTTACTACTGGGGAAACTGCTAATAGAGTTACTATATGGGAACTACTAACCCTGGGAGACTACTATCATTGGAGGGGGAACTACTAACCCTGGGGGACTATCATTGGAGAGTTACTACAGGGAAACTACTAACCCTGGGGACTACTAACACTGGGGAGTTACTACATGGGGAAATACTAAGCCTGGGGGACTACTAATATTGAAGAGTTACTACAAGGGAAACTACTAACCCTGGGGGACTAATAACATTGAATTACTACAAGGGAAACTACTAACCCTGTGGGAGGAATTACTAACCCTGGGAGGTGGGGACGAGGAGTTGAGCCCCCTGGACCCCCTGGGTCACGTGGCCGGAGGTCAACACCATCTGAGGGACAGTCGAGGCGTTGTTGGCTGCCGCTGTGTTGTTGATTCCTCCTGGAGGAGGCGGCGCCGCCGTCGCTACCGTCGCCGCCGCCGCCGCCGCCGCTGCCGCCGCAGCTGCAAGGTAGAAGACACAAAAAGAAAACATAAATAACACGAAGTGCAACTGTTTGTAAAAAATGAAGAAATTATTCCTTTATTTTTTTAATCCCATTGCTATTTACCTCAAAGTTAGGATGACCCAAAGAAAACGGTACATTCACCATCACTTGCGCAACAGCTGCCTTGCCAGAAGTGGGCGAACATCACATTTTTAATGACTATAATCTGCGACCTGTTACAGATAACACGTCGGTTTACGACGTTACGGCCATGAAAGACAGGATAAAAAGTGGGGTTTTAAAAATTAAGGTTGAAAAATTGAAAATCCTTGAAAATTGCGATGAAGTATTGAGTCAACAGAGATGAAGTCATTAACAGAAGTGTCATAAAACTAAGCCGTCGCACCTAACTTTATGAGGAATTATATCATGATAGGTGTGGGCCCTGCAAGATGGGATCATGAACATCAAAACCCTACAAGCTGGGACAATAAAAACTAAGATCCTGCAAACTGGGATTATGAAAGCTCAGACCTTGCATGCTGAGACCATGAAAGCTCAAACCCTGCAAGCTGGAACCATGAAAGCTAAGACCCTGCAAACTGGGATCATGAAAGCTCAGACCTTGCCCGCCAGCGTGGCGGGAGATTCATCTGTAAAAACTTGCATTTGTGGTTACAGTGGGACCCATGCTAACCTCCCTACGGTGTATAAATATACCTTGTTGGATGAATCTTATTGTAAGCAGCTGGCCCAGTGACTTACGCACTGGCCTGGAGTTTTACGACTCACTTGCTGCGAATTCAAGCCCCACCCGTACCGTGGTTAAAAGCACAGAACGAGTGGGACTCGAACCCATGGCAAGGGACTCCCGTGCCATGGGTTCAAATATCCCCCTTTCTATGATTTAATTTATGAAAGCTGTGGGTCACACATGATAAGGTAATGGAAAATAAAACACTAAAATTGAAAAGGTTATGATTATCAATGAGAACTTCGAGATTAAAGTACATAAGTTGTGGTCTATAGAGTAAATTTTCAAGATATGCTGTGGACCCTCAAGATTATGATCTTGAAACATAATCTATTTTTCTTTTAATGAATGATGTAAGTCCTAAATTAATAATAATATTGGAGGTCAGTAACTCAATGGATCATTGAATTTGAAGTCATGGAAGCCTTGGACCCTATCATTTCAGATCATGAAAGTCATGGAAGCCTTGGGCTCTATCATCTCAGATCAAGAAAGTCATGGAAGCCTTGGGACCTATCATTTCAGATCAAGAAAGTCATGGAAGCATTAGGCCTTATTATTTCAGGTTATGAAAGTCATGGAAGCCTTGGGCTCTATCATCTCAGATCAAGTAAGTCATGGAAGCCTTGGGACCTATCATTTCAGATCAAGAAAGTCATGGAAGCCTTGGGCCTTATCATTTCAGATCATGAAAGTCATGGAAGCCTTGGGCTCTTATCATCTCAGATCAAGAAAGTCATGGATCCAAGATTTTTAGATATCTGAGCTCATAAAAGTCTTGGCCATTAAAAGCTGAGGTTATGAAAGCCACGAATTCTAGAATCTCAGGTCATGAAAGCCATTAGCACTAAAATCTCAGATCATGAAAACCATGGACACTAAAATCTCAGACAATAAAAGCCATGGGCTCTAAAATCTCGGGTCATAAAAGCAATAGGCACTAAAATCTCATATCATGAAAGCCATGAGTCACTGAATGTGAGATCATGAAAGTCACGAGCCCTCGAATCTGGGTCAGGAAAGCCGGAAACTCTTGAATATGAGGTCATGAAAATCAGGAATCCTAGAATCTGAGGTTATGAAAGACAGAAACCCTTGAATCTGAGATCATGAAAGTCAGGAATTCTCAAATCCGAGGTCATGAAAGTCAGAAACCTTCGAATCTGAGGTCATAAAAGCCATGGACCCTAGAATCATGCGAGGCGCTCGCTCAAGGACAAGCATTTCGCTGGGTCTGACATCAATTTATTGTTGGCGTCTATAAAAGAGATTCTCACATTGGAAGAACTAATTACTGTATATTTTATGAGCAGGATATAGCAGCTTAATATGTTAAGCAGTAATAGTGATTATAAGCTCATGATGGGAGGGGGGAGTATTTTATATGTACTCACCAAGTAATCAAGGTTATAAAAGCGCAATTTGCATTGATTAACCACTGATATTCCGATTACCTGTCTCGTTATTCATTATACATGCAATTCTCGCTTTGAAAACCCTGTTTATTCGTTCTCAGATGCATGCTCAAGCTAAGGTAAAGGCTGGAAGGTGTGCCTAGGTCCATGAGGGAAGCTACACTCGTCTAAGGTGCATTGGGGCAAGTATACTTTTTTGTGAATATGCGGAAGCGCTAAATCCTTCGGGGTTTAACAGCCCCTGGGGAATGCAAGGTAATCAAGTTTAATTTAAGATAGTGGAGGGTAGCTCCAACAGCCTGGTTGGAGAGGCCTTCACCAGCAACAAGGGAACTCCTCTAAATGGTGCTGGAGGTGTAGGTGTATTCAGTCGCACAAGGTCATACTTAATGAGGTGTAGGTATACTAAAATGGCCCAGGTTTTACTAGGATAAGAGTACATGTATTAATTCACCTCAGTCGAACTGTGGCAAATGCCAGCGTACTAATTTCAGCTAGGTTGTACTAGAGCAGATGTGTGAATCTGACCGCATCAAGGATGCATTGGAACTGGTGTAGTCGTAGATGCACTGGGGCATGTGTAAGTGTACTAACTTTACCCTCATAGTACTGGGGTATGCGTTAGTTACCTACTTACCTAGACTGTAGTGTGGGTCATGTGGGTCACCTACTCACCTGGGTTATGCTGTGCTAGGTGAGGGTGGAGTAGGGACCCAACGCCGGGAACTCCCAGACCTCCCTGAAGGCCGGCTAGTGCTGCCATCTGCGTCTGCAGGTTCTGCTGCAAGTTGTGGAAGTTCTGGAGGTTGTGGAGATTGTGGAGGTTGTGGAGGCCGTGGATGGCGTGGTGGAGGCTAGCCAAACCCGCCCCAGGGCTCGACGCCCCGTGTCCCGGCGCCATGGTGGGTGCTGGTGACGCTGCTGTAGGCGGTGATGGGGGAGGAGACACGCCACCTGCTGGGGCAAAGGAATAGTGGTTACTGGCGATGATGGTGTCGGGGGTGTGGTTTCTATTATGGTGATGATGGTGATAGTAGTAGTAGTAGTGGTGGTCGAATTGGTAGATTAAGACTCATTATTTCAAATTATTAGAAATACAAAATATACAATAATCAGAAAACCAATAGGATGCTCAGCATTGGTAGTGATGGCAGTGGCCTTAGTGGTGGTGGTGGTGGTAGTAGTAAAGGTGGTGGTAGCAGGGTAGTGGTAAACGTAGT